>CM033454.1:19576229-20176229 GCA_019425755.1 Amaranthus cruentus
TTGGTGAAAACACTATGAAAAGATATATTTTATATGTTAATCCAAAAAACGCTTCAAAATCGTTCAAATCGCAACTTAACACGTAATTTAAAGCATATGAGTATTATTTTCGATTCCACCCACTTCAAAACAATAATTTATACCAAATAGTGATGTGTGCCAAGTTTCGTGGATAACAAAAAAGTTTAAGCTATTTTACGCGCGAAAGTGCCCAAAACGCTTCAAAACCGTTCAAATCACAACTTAACAAGTAATTTAAGGCATATGCCAATTATTTTCGATTCTAACTACTTCAACACAATAATATATACCAAATAGTGTTGTGTGCCAAGTTTCGTACATAACAAACAAAGTTTAAGGTATTTTACGCGCGAAAGTGACAAAAATCCTTCAAAACGCAACTTAACACCTAATTTCGAGCATATGACAATTATTTTCGATTCTAATCACTTCAACACAATAATATATACTAAATAGTGTTGCGTGCCAAGTTTCGTACATAACAAACAAAGTTTAAGGTATTTTACGCGCGAAAGAAAAAAAAATCCTTCAAAACCTTAAAAAACGAAACTTAACCCCTAATTTCGAGCATATGACAATTATTTTCGATTCTAACTACTTAAACACAATAATATATACCAAATAGTGCTGTGTGTCAAGTTTCGTACATAACAAACAAAGTTAATGGTATTTTACGCGCGAAAGTGACAAAAATCCTTCAAAATCTTAAAAAACGCAACTTAACAGCTAATTTCGAGCATATGACAATTATTTTTGATTCTAACTACTTCAACACAATAATATATACCAAATAGTGTTGTGTGCCAAGTTTCATTGATAACAATCCAAGTTTAAGCTATTTTACGCGCGAAATTGACAAAAAATAGTTCAAAACCGTGAAAATTGCAACTTAACACTTCATTTCAAGCATATGACCATTATTTTCGATTATAACTACTTCAACACAATAATATATACCAAATAGTGTTGTGTGCCAAGTTTCGTACATAACAAACCAAGCTTAAGGTATTTTACGCGCGAAAGTGACAAAAATCCTTCAAAACCTTAAAAAACGCAACTTAATATCTAATTTCGAGCATATGAAAATTAAATTCGATTCTAACTACTTCAACACAATAATATATACCAAATAGTGTTGTGTGTCAAGTTTCGTACATAACAAACAAAGTTTAAGGTATTTTACGCGCGAAAGTGACAAAAATCCTCATTGACATCGGCCACATTATTGACATCCTCAACAACACTCTTTTCCTTGTAAACTTCCTCCTCACCATGCCAAACTCAAACATGATATTGAGTCCTAAACCCACGTCGAAGTATGTGCTCCCTAAGGATATAAACACTATCTACCTTTGATACAATTTACACATGGGCAATAAAAACCAACTCCCCCTGTCCTAACTTGATGTTCAATCGCAACACTACAAAATTCTAATACGCCATCAATAAATTCTAACGATTCAATGGTTCCATACATCCAAGAACGATCTTTTGTCATCCTAAGTGTGATTATTTAATTCAAAACAAAATTAATACACATTACATGCATAAGTAAATATATACTTAACCCTAGTTAACCCAAATTTACCATATTTAACCTTTTTATTATTTAAATTATTCAAATTATGTATATTTTAACTTATTAACAAACTAAGTACATAAGTAAACCATTGTGATTATTCATACATAAGTAAACTACATAGATAATTAAACTATATACATAATAAATCAAACTACATACATATACATAATAAATCAAATCAAATTATAACATCAACCAAATCAAAAAACCAAATCAAATTATCAAAGTTTCAAACTATGTTCAATAATACAAATTAAATGAATAACAAAACCAAAGCTCTTCAAATGTATAGTAGATTTTCGAACATGAGCTTCAATTACAATTCAACAATAATTCAACAATAGCAAGAATTTTTGAACAAAGCTTCAAACCAAATCAAATTATCAAAGTTTCAAACTATATCCAAGTATTCAACAATTCAAATGTACAATTCAACAACAATTCAAGAATAACAATTCAACTCCTGCAAGAACTAACATCATTATGTTCATTACAATTCAACAAAGCTTCAATTACACATGATTTTTAAACAGTAGCAAGAATTTTCGTGTGCGTTAGATGAAAATTATTTAACTCTTAAAATTTGAAACAATGAAAATTATTGTCCAAAGAAATTACCTTGTAAATGTAGATGAATAATAGCTAGAATGAGATCTACAATTAAACAAGAAAAAAAAAATTAAGCATATAATTAACCCTATTTTCGTGGAAAAAAAAACAAAAGAAAACAAAAAAAAATTTAGAAACCAAATAAACCAAAATTACCTTGAACTTTTTCGTGGGTTTTAGAGATGAAGATGAACAAGAAGAGAAGTAGTCGTTTTTGAAGATTTTCGTGGATTTTAGAGATTTTCGTACTGATTTTCGAAGGTTGAAGGTTGAACTTGAAGAAGATGAAACGTTATTTTGAAGGTTGAACTTGAACTTGAAGAAGATGAGAAAGTAGTTTGAAGGTTGAACTTGAAGAAGATGAGAATTTTCGTAGGTTGAAGTTGAAGTTTTCGTCTTGATTTTCGTAGGTTGAAGAATATGAGATTTTGGTAATAAAACAGTAGGTTGAAGCAAAAAGTGAACGTTAGTAAAGGCGAAGGCGAGTTTTTAATTACTCTAAAAAAGAGAAATTATAGTATTTGCTGCGGTCCTATGGATAACCGCAGCCTTTGATAAATTTTACTAGAGTATTGGCTGCGATCCTAATGATAACCGCATCCTATGATAATTTTTAACATTATTTGCTGCGGTCCTTTCAAAACCGCAGCCTTTAACATATTTTTTTTGCGTAATTTTTTTATTGCCCATATAAGCTGCGTTTATCTAAAACCGCAGCAAATGAGTTGCAGCAAATATGTTTTTTTCCACTAGTGATAGAAAAGCCTTTCAAGACAACAATATAAAAAAATAAGATAACAAGATTTAAAAACAATTCAAATTATATTTTTTAAAAAACAAAAACAACCAAATGTAGATATTCCTTTCAACATTTTCAAGAGTTATATTATCTAAATCTAAAAAAAAAAAATCAGAAAAACATAAATTAATAAAAAATATCGAATTAAAAGATCAAGCAAAAAGATTAAAGAGAAAAAAAATTTAAGTACAGAAACAAAAAGAAAGGGGAAAAGGAATACACACACAAAAAAGAATTAGGAAGAAAATACAAAAAAGTACAAAGGTCAGAGATATACTTAAATTCAGAAAAAAAGAGAGAGAGAAAAGAATATTTATAAATTATTTTCCACCTATCAAATCATATATGACATCAGAGTATTTACAGCTAAACAAATTAAATAAAGAGAAAATTATATTAAACCACCTATTGTATACACTCTATTTCAAAAAACCATCTTATATAATTTATTTTGCAAAAACCACCTTACATAATACAATTTTTTGCAAAAGACAACCAGTAAGGAAAATTCGTTAGTTGACTGTGATTTTTAACGTTTGACCATATTTTAATGTTGTCACATGCCTCTCACGTGAGTTTAATTAAACACCCATCTTCCTTTCTCCTTCTTCATTAAAGCCTTTCGAACTACCTTGTTCTCCATTACTGCTATCTCACTATGCATATCATGCAATAACAGGGCATATACACAAAATCAATTGTGCATATCAGTGTATATCAGTATTCAAGCAAAATTAGTGCATAATATTCTGTGGGATTAAGTATGATGTGCATAATATTATGTGGGATTAAGTATGCTGTGCATTCTGTAGTGCATTCAAGCAATATACACCATATCAGTGTATATCAGTATTCAATGTTGTAGTGTATATTAGTGCATAATATTCTGTGGGATTAAGTATGCTGTGCATAATGTGTGCATATTACAATCTGATTCCTGCAATCAGTATATACAACACCAGCACTTGGTACCAGCAATCAGTGCATAATGTGTGTATATTACAATCTGATTCATGACTCATACCCAAATCAGTGCATATTATACCAAATCAGTATATGCTTGTGTATGCTGCTGTGTGCCTCAAACTCAAACAAGATCCGTGTATGCTTCACAAAACAAGAACAAAATATACCAATTGATACCCAAATCAATAATACAAACAATAACAAGATCAGTGTATACATAAACAACAACAAAATATCAAAATCAGACATTATCTTACATAAACGTCTAACATTTCATTGATGATAATCAAATTACAAAAGCTTAAATACTTCCAATTCATACCCAAATCACTAACATAATTCTAAAATACAAACATAATCAGAGATATATCTTGAATAAATTGAAGAAAGTTGATGAAATTTGTTGAATTTGAAATTAGGGTTTACTTCTAGTAGAGAGAAGAAATGAAATGGGGGTTATGAGAAATAGAGCTGACATTTTCTAAGAAAGGAAATGGGGTTAAGTAAACTCACGTGATAGACACGTGACAACCAAAAATGGTCAAACGTTAAAAATCACAGTCAACTAACGAATTTTCCTAACTGGTTGTCTTTTGCAAAAAATTGTATTATGTAAGGTGGTTTTTTGCAAAATAAATTATATAAGGTGGTTTTTTAAAAAAGAGTGTATACAATAGCTGGTTTAATATAATTTTTCCTTAAATAAAGTTGGTTACGAAAGATTCTCCTGTTAAAAAATTCCCTATTCTTCAACAGAATCGAAATTTATTAAGGTAAAGTTTGCAACCTTAATTTTATTTAAAAAGTAGGATTTCAAATTTGAATTTTTAATTTATTACCGTGAAATTAAAGTTTATTATTTTGGAAGATTTATAATTTCCAAATTTAAATTTACAAATCCTAAATATATTTTGGAAATTATTAGGAATTCTAAATTTCTAATTTCAAATTCAAACAAAGCTTTTTTTAAACTAGTTATTTAAACTAGTTACTAATGCATTTTGGTAATTAACTAGTTGAAACTAGATAGTTCCCTGCGATATACGGTTTTATTAAATTTTTCGACACGAATTACATTAATTTATATAAAGTATTACAACTATTAATAATATATTTCAAAATCAAATCAAATTTAATAAAAAAATATGTAAAATTATTTTTAAAAGTTTAAACGAAAAACAGTTTTGTCATGAAAATGTAATTGACTTAAATAAAAATAGTTACAACCGCATTATAATATAATTATGCATTGCATTTAAGTAATTAATTGTATAAATAACAAAAGAATCCAAGAGTTTTTTATGTTTTAACCATGTCAAAATATCCGATATACCAAATAGTACTCATTTAATAAATAAAATAAATAGAATTTTATAAATAATTGAAAAAAATAATTCGTACTATTTTTCTAACACATTAAATAATATGAGTAATAAAGTCAAAGATAAAAAAGTAGTCACAAAAGGTGATGACATCATCGGTAAGTATTGTAGGGAAAATTTTTGTTTAGGTTGTGTCACGTAAGCAATTTTAAGTAGTGATGATGTCAGTAGTATTTTGTTTTAGTAATAGTTATAGATAGTTAGTCAAATTAGGTTATAAAATCAACTTGTCAAATTAGTCATTAACTATGAGCTATTAACTATCAATCGTTTGTCAAACTAAAATTAAGAATTTAATAAACAAAAAGATACTCTTATGTCCTAATGGAATCGCATCAAAGAGAAAGAAGAAGATTTTTAAGAAAAAAGTGGATATTAATAATAAAAGTAAAAAGAATATAAATTGTGTAGAAGAAATTAAAAAAGTGTTACAAAAATATTGATGAGATTAAAAGAAAGTGATGGGTCATTGTCCAAAAATATTAATAATGCAAAATAAATAAGATGAACACAATTAATACAAAATAAGTGGGACCAAATATAAAAACTCAATATACTTCGAAAAATATACCGCACACCCAACACAATAAGTTCACAAGACATTTTTTACTTATCAGTTACTCCCTCCAACTCAACCAAGTTGTTCCATTTGGATTGGACACGGTTTTTAAGAGTGGAAAGTTGGGATATTTTAATTGATTAAATTAATTGTAAAGGTGGTAATTGAGTATTGGGAGTAGTAAAAGTGGAGGTAGTTGAGTATTTTAATTGATTAAATTAATTGTAAAGATAATAGTTGGATATTGAGAGTAGTAAAAGTGGGTTATTTAGGTAAAAAAATCATTTCCAAAAATAGAAATGGAACAAATTGAGTGAATTGCCCATAAAAGGAAATGGGACAACTTGGTTGAGTTGGAGGGAGTATGACGCAAGTTGTGGTGGGCCATATCTTAAACAACACATGTCAGTAAATACTTTACTTGATTCTCCTACGGTTACTCTTATGTGAAAAATTGAAAAGGATGAGCAAAAAAATAAAAAAAATCATCAATTAGAAACTTTTTGAAACTTATTCCCAAGTTAAGCACCTTTTAGGTTTAGACCGGTTCGCTGTTAGTAACAGCGAACAAAAGGGCGTTTTTTAAAAAACAAAGCAAAGGGTTTGTTCGCTATTATTAACAGCGAACAGGTTAATGGCTATTTTCAATGTGCTCGCTATTAATAACAGCGAACAGGTGCGTGCTTAAATCAGAAAGTCCTATTTTCTTCCTCATTTCCCCCTTATCAGTTAAACCCTAAAAAAAACGGCACTCCTCTTCTAATTTCCGCCATTAATACTCCTTCAAACCTTCAATTTAGCCTCTCATCTTCCAATCAAACACTAGTTAAGTGGTCTTGCACTTAGTTTGACTTGTCTAAGGTACAAATTTCTTCGTATTTTTTTGTTATTTATACGAAATTTAGGGTTTTATGTAATATTATGTGTTTGTTTCAAATGTAGGCATTTCTTGTTCAATCAATAGTCGATTTATATCAATTTTAGCTGGTTAAGGTAAGTTCTTAGTTAGTTTTGTGCTTTTTTGTTCATTGTTTTGATTATGGTTCATTGTCTTTAACTTTGGTTATGGTGATTGTATTGATTTTGGATATGATGATGTATGTAGTTCATTGTGTATACTGATTTTGATTAGGTAATTGATTATATTAGTGTATGTATTAAATTTAAATTATTCAATTACATAAATATAGTTCATTATGTACGTATAGTCAAGAATGTACTTGGTGCTGATGTTGATTTGTATGTATTTATGTAGAAATGGCTTCGTTTCGTGTGAGTATTGCATGTGTTTGGAATGGTTCCATTCGTACAAGTGGTAGCAAGGTTACATATTTTGGGGGTAAAACAAAAACAATGTGCTCGAGTCTTTATTGTAGCAGTGCTACAGATGGATCCAGCAGCTCTAGGACCGCACTATCCTAGTGTCCTGCACATGCAGGACGATCATCGGAGCAGCGTACTATGGGATGCCCAGGTTAGTATGACTACTTATTATTGAACACATATACAAACACTTAAATCTTGATATGATGTTTGGTGTTTATGATTACTCTTATTATTACAGGTGTCAGATGCAGACACCATATACACTAGGCATCCCGACTCTGCTCTGTGGGAGATTGACGAACGGATCATTCTGTACTTGCAGCGGGCGAGGTTGTATGACTTCCACCTCGTCGCTTACGGTAGAGTTGATCGTGCGCTGGTCACAGCATTGCTAGAGCGCTGGTGTCAGGAGACGCACACCTTCCATCTTCCTATGGGTGAGGCCACTGTCACCCTATTAGATGTAGCTGTCCTGACACGACTTCCCATTGAGGGTAATCCCGTGTCCACTAGTGGACGCTAGCAGTCTAGCTGGCCGAGTATAGTGGAGAGAGTTTTAGGGGTCCAACCCCCTAATGACGCTGTTAGAGGGAGCAGTTTGAAGAACACTTGGCTTGCACGTACATTCTCTATGCTGCCCGAGGGTGTAGACGAGGGCACGGTTGAGAGATACGCTAAGGCGTATCTCTTATATTTGATTGCATTGCCTTGTTTGCCGACAAGACTAGTAGCCAAGTGCAGATATTGTACTTGATGCTACTTGATGCGCCATGGGAGGATATCGGAGGGTATAGTTGGGGTTCTGGTGCCCTTGGTTACTTATACAGGAGGCTATGCGACGCCTCAAAGAAGCATGTGAAGGAGATCTCAGGGCCATTGAATATTCTCCAGGTAATTCTAAGTTTATTGCTTTATTTTTTTTTATATATTCACCTCAATTACAATTACTAATTTATGTAATATTACATAGCTTTGGGCGTATGAGCACATTCTCATTGGGCAACCAATGAGAATTGTAGGCCGAGGTGCTTTTGCACCACCACCCACTCTTGACCAGGATCTCCTATATGGATCACGATGGTCTTTTGGACGTCGCAGTAAGACGCATACTGGATCTGGCGTCGGTTTCTATCGGGACCAGTTAGATCTTTTATGGCCTGACCAGGTAACTACTTCACATAGTTTACTTATTATTATAACTAAGTAAAGTCAATACTAATGTTTAATTTTATAATAGTTTCATTGGGCCCCATATCCCGCTAAGGCATATGCTGCCTTGCCTCAGCACTCGAGGATACAGACCGGGGTGTGGAGGGCCTCTGTGCCGCTGATATGCTTCGACATTGTCGAAGTCATCTACCCGAGCGCGTAATGCGCCAATTCGGGATGGTACAAGTCATCCCACCACCTTGCGACACTGAGGTCGAGTTACATCACTCTTTGCGTAAGAGTACAGCTCCCAAGGACTGGAGTGCGATCAATAGACGCCACATCGACCGTTGGAATAACAGACTGGAGCTAATAGCTCAGGGTGCGCCGATCGATGTCGCTGCCGCATCTACCAGTGCCGATTACATGCCATGGTACCTCTCCATCACTCGGCGATGGATGACACCACGAGGTTTTGTGGCTGCGTCACTGTATGTTCCTGCCGCGCCAGTTATGACCCAGTTTTTAAGTATTTTTACATGTTTAATTATCTTCAAATACAACATTCATAATATCGTATTAACTTTACTAAATATTTGATTGCAGGCACAAGGTGCGGCAGCGGTGATCCATTCTACCCATGAGCAGCCCGTACGACATATTGCGCAAGGCATGCTCCATGGCACTCAATTCCGGCACTTCATCCCGAAAGTGATTGAGGAGACTCCACCTGCTACCCACGAGGTCCAACCCTCCTCTCCAGCTCAGGACATTCACTTAGAGAAGGTCGACTTGTCCTACCCCTTGCATGGTACAGGGTCCTCGCAAGCTGGGTCATCTCAACACCAATCACCTCCTATCCGCGAGCGACTCAACGCCGCCTACTATCAAAAGAGGCGTAAGAGGCCATCGCAGTTGGAGAGGGTGCAGGAAGAGAAAGACGATTAGTATAAACGTTTATATCTAATTTTAAATGACTCAAAGATGAGAAACCGATAATTCAACATAGTTTCATTAATAATGATTACCAATACAACGGTTATATTCTAAGTATACAACGGCTATATTTTAAAACTACAACGTCTCTTTAACACACAAACATACAAAAAAGTCAAAAAAAAAAAGTCAAAGCCCTTTTCGCTGTTAATAACAGCGAACACATTGAAAATAGCAATAAACCTGTTCGCTGTTACTAACAGCGAATAGAGGTGTTCAACGGGGCGGGGCGGGGCGGGTCGGGTCAAAATTTAAATGGGCCGGGGCGGGGAGGGTCATGTTAAATGATAAACGGGCCGGGCCGGGTCAAGCCCATTTAAATTTGACCCTCTTTGACCCTTTTTAAAAAAGTTCATAGAATAGCTTTTTTTATTATATTTTATGGCCCATTGGGTCGACTTACTTATTTATATAATAATAATATTTTAAAAAATAAAAAAAGTGGTTAATTTTTTTTCCGCAATTAATATTTATAATTATCCGACCCGGCCCGGCCCGACCCTTTACACCAAGGCCCGTTAATGACCCGCCCCATTATTGACCCGACCCGCTAATGACCCGTCAAAATGTGACCCGACCCGCCCCATTGAACACCTCTAACAGCGAACACACCGTTTGCTTTGTTTTTTAAAAAACGCTTTTTGTTCGCTGTTAATAACAGCGAACCGGTCCAAACCTCAACTCAGGATAAAAAGTACTTATCTTGGGAATAAGTTTCAAAATGTTTTTATTTATTGATTTTTTTTATTTTTTTGCTCAATCATTTCAATTTTTCGTCTTATGTTTGTATTTCTAAATAACAGGCCTTTGGATCTCATTTTGAAATTTAGGCCTTATCATTATTTTTTAGGTCTTTAGGATTTGGACCAAATCCAACTTTTAAAATTACAATGTATCCAAACATATAATTTAACCTAAATCTATATTTGCAAATGAAATCTGTGTTTGGACAAATGAAATCTGAGTTCCCAAACAGGCCATACTCGAATTTACTAATAAAGTTAATTATATGAAATAGTATACATATAGTCAAGGTTATCAAGAACGAAATTCTACGTAGGATCGAAAATAATCGGTGGGATCGGATCGTTAGATCGAATCGTAGAATCAGACAATTATACAAATTTGCAGAATATCAAGTTGTATTATAACTATGTTTATTGTTTGATCACACTTTCAATATAGAAAAGCATAAAAGACACACTTTCTTAAAATTTCGCTTAAATTTTTAAAAAATATACATAATACTTGTTATATGTCATTTTAGTTCTTTAGTCTTAAATGAAATGACAAACTATATATAAGATATACACTACTCACATTATATTTAAAACACAAACCCACTAGAGATACAATAATTAATGATTGATAAAAGCAAAGTATGTACATTTGGAAAATAATATTTTTAGTTGTATGAACCGAAAATAAGTATTAAGAATGAGAATTCTTCTGATTGTTGACTAGAAATTCGAATTTGTATAGGAACGTATAACCCCGCCTCTGAATTTCATTCGAATACAGGCTGTACCATTACTCTAGATGCTTTAAGTTTAGGAGCTTCTTTTCTTGGTTCAAAAGTACAGAAAATTCAATGAATAAGGTGTCATTTTTTTATTTTATTTACTCTGCTAATGATAGAATTTAGAAAATAGGCCTGGGCAACTCAAACAAGGAAGAGAAGAAATAATCCATTCATAAACCCAAAGAAGGTTCACTATTAAAACCAATTGGTGATAGTATGAGTTACTTCTTGAGTTTATAAAGTGATACATACCATTCTCTTTCTCCGATATGGGACAACTCACATGTGGGTAACACATATACCCACTTTTCCTTATATTATGTTATTGTTTCAATAATTCTATCTACCAAATTATTAATCTTGATTGAAGACTACCTTATTATGTTATTGTGTAACACTTTTTTTATGAAAAGATATAAGGCCGTTGTCTGTGCCTTAGACTATTACTTCCTCCGTTCCCTATTGATGTTCCCATTGAGAATATTCACAGGAATTAAGAAAAGTGGAATCTTTTAGATAGTAGAGATATTATTTTATTGAATAATAAATTTGATAGAGGAAAAGTGGGGATCAGAGGAAAAGTGGGGATCACAAAAATTAAAAAAGTATTTAAAGAAAGTTAGTGGAAAAAATATAGGGACCACAACTAATTAAACAATATTTTTATGAAGTTAGTGGGAAACATTTGGGGACCATAAGGTATATAAAAATGATAAATGGAGTTAGTGGAAGATATGTGGGGACCATAATCATTATAAAAATATTAAAATGAGGATGGGTGAGGTTATTTTTGTCCAAAATTTATAATATAAATGGAAATATTCTTATGGGAACAACAATTGAAACACCCTAAAATGAAAAGTGGGAACTTCTTTGAGGAAAAGAGGGAGTATGAAGGAAAATCTATGTTTGTCTTACTTGACTCCCAAGTTAAAAGTGAGCTTGAAGTACCAGCAAGTCAACTAAGAGACAAGCAAATTGAGGTAGTTACTTTAAAATAAACAAACGTAAAAAATTTATTTTAATCTGAATAGTGTTTGTGCACTTTGTAGCTAGACAATGAAGATTCATTCCCGGATGAGTTAAGCCACTTTATCAACAAGGAGTTCCTCTTTCTAATTAAAGTTATTGAGAATTCAATTACATCAGAAAGAGCAAAAAAATACATAGTTTAGCTACACCAATCACACTAACCTTTGCAACAGGATTACTAGTAAAAGATTTTTTGTAACAAATACTAATCTTAATTGCAATGGTGTGACTGTGACTAGAGGTGTTCAATGGGTCGGGCTCCCATTTTGAGCCCTTATTTGGCCCGTTTTTAGAAGGGTTTTATAAGGGCCGGACCAAAAATAGAACGAGCTGAAAACGGGCTTTATTATTATTAAAATGGAGCGAGTTGTAAGAGGGCTCAAAATGGGTTGAAAACGGGCCTTTGTAAATTTAAAATGGGCTTTGAAGATTTTAAATAGGCTTTAGTAATGTGAATATATTCAAACTACTTTTACATTGTTTACTAGCAATAATCGTCATTTCATTTGCATTAGAAACTATTCTCAATAGAAACTGAACCCTTCATTTTCATTTGCATCAACATTTTATCCTTTTTTTTTCCAAATTAATACGCTAAATTCTCCTCAAATTAAAACCTTAATCCAAATCCCTACGAACTGAACAATAATTCTTCACTCATTAGCGATTTAAGATTCAATATGCGATAATCCCTACATAAGTTTAGTAATTTCTCATCCTCTCTCTCTCTTTGTCTCTAGCTTCCTTTGTAATTGTGTATGGTTTAAATTGTTTGGTTTATTTTTACTGGATTTGTTTGTACTTCATTGTCATTTTTACTAGATTTGTTCGATAATCCCTACCAACTATTCTATGGTAAATGCTTTATATTGTGGCAATTTATGATGTGCAATGTATTTAATCGAGAAAATAGAAGTAGCGAAAGTAGAAGAACAATTGCACAACTTTTTCTGATTTAGGGTTTAAGAAATAAACCCTATATTCAAAAATTGTGATTGAAAATTAAGGCATTTCATTCAGTAGGTAAATTTCAACGAGCCGAAGTGAATTATTTTTGTCTGATGTGTTCTTTTGTGTAAATATTTCCTCCTATTCTATTTAAATATTTTTTTTTCTTTGCTTATGTGTTACTCCTATTCTATTTAAATGTTTTTTTTCCTTTGGTTATGTGTTCTTTTTGTAAATATTTGAAATTAAATGCAATGATTTGTGTATGAACAGATAAGAATTTAAGAAATGTGTTAGTATTTTATCTTTTTTAGATATAAGACAACTCTAATATGGATTAATAATAGTATTTCAACAAATTGTTGCTATGAGCATAATTGAGTGGAGATCAATGTTGTTCTTTTTTCATTTTTAATTACCCCTTTTTAATATGTATACAGAGCATAATATGGAAAGTGAAAATACCTATTTATCTAGACCCAAGTTGTCTAGGCCTGAGTCGTCTAGGCATGAGTCTAGGTCTGAGTTTGAGGAGGAACCTGTAAAGGTAGCTAGGGAGGATGGATATATTGAATACACTCGTCCACTTTGCAAAAAGAAAAAGACTTCGAAAGTTTGGAGTGAGTTTAAACAAATCAGAAATGAACATGATGAGGTAAAAGCTCGTTGTCATCATTGTAAATTGATGTTAGTGGCTAGTACAAAAAAGGGGACATCTCACCTCAATCGTCATCTTTTGGATTCTTGTCCTAAAAGACCTCGGGCAACTTTGTGAGATGGGTTTTCATATGAGGATGCTGATGAATTTGTTTTTGATATAAATGATTTGAAGAAAGAAATTTTGTTGTTTGTTGTTAGGGAGGTCAACCATTTACTACGGTGGAAGAAAATGGATTTAGGAGAATGATGCTCAAGGCTAACCCTTTCTTTTAGCCTTTTAGCAGAACCACTCTTACCAGAGATCTTTTTTCGATGAATTTTGAGGAGAGGAAAAGACTTAAAGCCCTTTTGAAAAGTCTGTCTGGTCGTATATGTTTGACAACTGATAATTGAAAGTCAAAGCATTCTTGGGAAAATTATATTTGTATTACTGCGCATTTTGTTGACCATAATTGGAAGTTGCATAAGAGAATTCTGAGGTTTAGATCATTATCTCCTCCATACACAAGAGAAAGCATTTCCGAGGAGATTTTGATGTTTTTATGTCAATGGAATATAGATAGTAAAATTCTAAGTGTGAGTGTTGATAATGCCACATATAACGATTCAATGATGAATTGTCTTAAAATTTGCCTTAATTCAAGAGGGATGTTGGTAAGTAATGGTGAATTCTAGCATATCAGATGTTGTGCAAACATTGTATTGTCCTTATCAAAGTGCAATTATCACGAGGAAGAGTATTGTATTGTCCTTATCAAAGTGCTACATTTTAATACTAACCAGTAACTATTGTGCCAATATTAATTTGTTCCTTTGTTTAGCTTGATCTAGATTTTTGATTAAAGAAAAGAATATTATAATTAAGGTTAAAGAAAGGAATATCAGCCTATATTTTTATAGTACTTTAAACGTAAATTATAAAATGGGTTGGGTCAGATTAGGCCGGATTTTAAAGCCTGACCCCTTTTCAGCCCATTTTTATATTATCAGGCCCGGCCTGGCCCGATCCATATTTGTTTGATCCCGATCTGGCTCCTATTCGGTCCATTGAACACCTCTAGATGAGATCTATTAAGATTCTCTAAACAAGAAATTTGACATGACTATCAAATCAAATTCAACATAAGATGCTTAATTTTCTTCCTAACAGTGTGGAAATGGTCATACAATTCAAATAACTAAAAACAATCAAATCACAATCACAATTATTTCTTCTATGAATGCATTTATTTTAATGGGTTTTTGAATCATCATAGGAAAAGGAGCAAGATAGTTGTTAAGCCAAATTTGAAGAGCAAACAACTTCCTACTGTTGATCAAGTTATTGGGAAGAAGATTCATCTTGCATGTTTGTGAGAGGTTTAACTATGAATGCATTTACTTTATGTTAAAGCAAGTAACAATATTCTTAACTTGGACGTTAACTTTGAACACTTAATCGAACATGCTTTGTCTTGTACTTTGGAGAAGGACGATAAAGATGTGTTAAGGTGCGTAAGTTTGAGGTTTGGAACATTTGATGAGGTGTTGCTTCATCAAAGCAACAAAGTGTGAAGATCAGAGAGCTCGCTCGACCCCCTGAAGGTCGCTCGACCCGGTTGAGCGAGATGGTTTTTGGTCGAGCAGCAGGTCAGAAAGCAAGCATAAGGGTGCAGCAGGGGCTGCTCGTTCGAGCACCAAGGTAGCTCGTTCGAGCAGCTTGGCCAGAGAACATCAGTAGGTGCAGGTAAGACCTGCTCGTTCGAGCACCTTGCTGGCTCGTTCGAGCAGGAAGTCGAGCAGGCACAAGGATTTCTCTGGTTCAGTTTCAGCATTGATGAAATACTTTGTATTCCTTTCTTCATTGCTTGTTTATTGTAATGTTTATTAGCTATGATTAATTAGCATAGTTAAGTGGGTGTTAATTGTGATTTATGGTGAGTAAAGATGTGGTTCTAGAATGATGTATTCTTCCTCTATAAAAGGATACATCATTCATAGAACAAAATCACCACAAACACACAAACTTGTGACGGCTATTGCATTGTTAGAAACTAGAGGAGTGTTCTTGCTTTGCATTAGTATTTGTGATCTTAAGAGATTGTTCTTAAGATAAGGGGGTTTATTATAATTGTATTGTTGAATCTTTTATAATAAAACATCATTTGAGGGGGAGGTATCAAAGATACCTCATAAACACTTGTGTCTCTTTTGCATTGTTTCTCTTTGTGTTTTCATTGTTGAACCTTAATTGCACCGTTCATTTCACTTTATGTGAGAGGTTTAACCGGATAGTAGTCTAGGATATCAATATAGACTGTGTCCAATATTCATCTTGCATGTTTGTTGAACCAACTAAGCTACCTTTCTTTTGTGTTATGTATTACACAATTGAAGTTCAATATGATTTTTAATCAAATAACTAGGCATGCCCGGGCCTAGATTCTTGCGCTGATATGTATGAAAATGTTTATTAGAGTAATTGGATGGAAATGTAAGAATGAGTGCCATTAAGCTCAAATTAGTAAGCTCGCGATGGTAGTTGATTTTAATCAAAGCAAATGTTATTAGTTATTACTTTGTTTGATGATTGAGAGCAATTGAACCGTAAAAGTTTATGCTAAAAGAATAAATTTGAAACATCTTGCTTATTTGATGATCATTTATTAATTATTAAAGCTAATGATTAGTTCTATGAAGTTTTGAAAATTTTATTTCCACAGGGGCATAGGTTTTTGATTTCTAGCATTATTTGAGATTTTTTACTCATTGAGATTTTTTTATTTTCAAGCAATTAAGTTCAATTTAATTTTGTTGATATATTGCAGGAGAACAAGCCCCTATTAATAAGTCCGTTGATTCTTGTTTTATTTTATGGAGAAACATAGAAAATGCGATTTAAATTCGCATCAGTTTATTTGACAATATTTTTTTTTCAAAAAGACATAGTAAATTTTAAGATCTATTATATCTATTTTTTTAAAAATTATTTTCTTATTTAGTTTGAAATATCCAACAACCATACTTTGAACATGAAATGTCAAATTTGTTTATTGATTTCTACTTCATTTAACTTGAAAATATAGCAACAGGAGGCATAAAAAGAGAACTTTGTTGTATGCTCATAACTCATTGCTTTATAGAGGCAAATGCTCGATTTGAATGTCAAATGTGTTTATTGATTTCTAAGTCATTAATTTTAATAGTTGTCTTAGACATTTAAATTTGCTATTCTAAGTCTTGTGAATTGTCGGCTTGAAAAGTTACTGAAGAAATTGGTATGCCATGTATGCCAGTCAGTTATCGTCATAGTAAGAAAAAAGATATTTTATGATTTGGATACAGTTTGAACATTGGTATCTATTCTTCCTCTAATTATAAAATACGTGGAAGGAGTGAATACATTCATCAAATTCTGATGAACGTACAGTAAAACAATTGTTCACTTCCTTTTTTATATCTTCCTCCTGATTTATTTTCTTTCCATCCCTTTTCACCCCGTTTTCATCACTCCACTTTCTCAAACATCAACAAAGACAAATGTATCAAAAGTTTTGGGATAGAGGGAGTAGTTAGGATTTGCATCATTTTGATATTAGTGTTCATTTCCAACCCTCTCTTTCTCTATTAGAGACTAGAGAGTAATGGAATTATTATGTTGGAGTTTGAATATGATGTTACTGTGATAATGTGTTACTGGAGTTAAAGGTCAAAAAGCGTATCAGTACAGAATTTCGAATCTAGAAATTAAAGCGCCAATGGTTGTAGCATTAAATCATTTGTTCTGTATGCAGGGCTCTGTAACAAAGCCTACCATTTCTCCTATTCCATCTTCAACTCATTTAAGAACATGGAAGGGGCCATGTGATCATATTGCTTTAAATATAGATTCAGAATCAAGTAGATTGATTGATAATGATGAAGCAGATGAGGATAAAGGTCTGCAAAATGAAGGGCTGAGAACTATCTGATTTTCGTTTTGATAATTTCCAATCTGAGATCATTTATGCTTTGCTCAATATTTGTGCAGGTATGTCTAGGGCTGTAAAAAATTGACCCGAACTGTAATACCGTCCGAAATCGATCTGTATCCGACCCGTTGGTTGACCCAAGGTGTAGTGACTTGTAACCGATCGAAACCCGACCTGATGTTGACCCGTAACCCGACATGTACCCGAATATTTTAGACCCATAATCGACCGACACCCGACTCGAGAATAACCCACACCCGATATGAACCCGATGATGTGGTTAACTAAACCCTTCTACCAGCGTTGTGCATGCATTCACTCCTCTAAACGTGGATGTGAGTGTGGGTAAACTGCACTTGTCCAGGCTTACTGAAGAGGTGTTGGGCTTCATGACAGAGGGTCGTCTCCAGTTCGTGGTGGAGGACTGGTTCCGCTTGTCCAGAGATCAAGGCTACTGGTGTCGTCTGGGTGAGCCCGGTATGCATGCTCACGAAGTGATCGTCACCACTAACCCTTCTACGGATGTTTTCATCCCGGTGAATTTGTTTCACCTTATCTTTGGGGTTAGGTTCCCCATGCACTGGTTCCTACAGCGGGTGTTGTGTCATTATCGGTTGTCGTTGAACCAACTGATGCCTCAGGCCACTCGGAAGATTATTTCTTTCATTTGGCATTGCCAGTACATGGGTTATCCTTTAACCCTAGATCTGTTCCGTGCCATTTTCAAGATTGAGCAGGGGTTGAACAAGCCGTTCTACTCTGCTAAGGTGGTTAATGGTGCTGTTGTGGTCCATCCTGATCTTCAGGATTTGAGGTAGTACTTTGACAAGACCGTTTGGGTCAGGGTTCCTCTTACTGCCGATCACCCGTATCGGTATTCTCCTCCTGTCTTTTGGACTGCCCCTGTGTTGCATGCCCCCCTCACAATGGGGGAGGTGAAGAAGCTTTCCCGTTTGGAAAGGGCAGCTTTTCTCCATTTCTAGGCCTGGACGGATGAGTCTACTGGTGCTGAGTATAAGCACAAGTGGCTCTGCCACGAAGCCGTTCTGCGAAGGGAGACTGCTCTTTCTTTGGTCGGCATGTCTGACTTCCTGACTTCGGGTGAGTCCTTTTATGCTTTTGTTCCTTAGTGTCTGTTTTGCTTTCGCTTTCACTTCATGCTAAGTTTGTTATTCTCGTTGATCCAGTAGAGTATGGGAGTCAGGTTCATTATACCAATCTTGGTATAACTCCTTCGGGTGGGTATTTCTGGCCGGGTGCGCCTGAATGTCCTGTGGCTGATGGCGTGAAGCTGACCAGTGATCATTTCCTCTGGGAACTAATCTCCAAAGCTCCTTCACAAGTGAACGTGCCGGACTTTGCCCTTCGCCTTGCTGGCGATTATTACCAGGATCATCTGATGGGTAACAGGGCGGTCACCACCTTTGACATTGACCAGGTGGTGCCTCCTGGTCCTCATCGTGTAACTCTAGGGGTCGGTAGGGTCCCGCATCCGAAGAGTGTGTTCAACGATGAACCTGGTTGGGTCCACCCTGATTTCAAGTTGCTTTCTCAAGAATTCTTGTTGAAGCCTGAGAAAGCGGTAAAGAAGAAGGGTGGTGGTGCTGGTTCTAAGTTGGTCGCTTCGGCTGAGGGTGTAGGTGGTGCATCTACCGATACCTCGGAGAAGAATAAGAATCTTCCTGCCTCCGCGACGGCGGCCTCAGCCGCGAAGGTGGCTACTGTTGCGACTGCTTCTTTCTCTCGTTCGCCTGTTCCCTCAGCTAAGGCTAACCCCAGTTTTCAGGGTTTGCCTTTAGCAGGGAAGAAGAGGAAGAGGAGTCAGGCGCAAGTGCCCCTCCCAGTGGTTGCGCCGATTGTTCAGGGTGCTTCTTCTCAGGAGCATGATTCTAGGCCGAGGCAGGATTGTCCTTCTGGGTTGCCCTTTTCAGGTAGGGACGAGCTCACGTTTCATGTTTTCTTTGAAGTTTTATTTGGGTATTTAATTTCCATGCGTTTGTTGCGTTCGCAGGACCAGCGGTGCCAGCAGATGTAGGCGCCGCTGTTGTCGCCTCTCAAATGGGGGAGCCTGTCGTTCCGAATCCAGGTCTCTTCGGAGAGGCCCGGGTTTCTCAGATGGGTTATCCTTCCTCTGCGGAGGTGACGGAGGCTGGGGTTTCCCTCTGTGTAACACCCCGAGATTTTCTGACTTTATTAATTAATATCTTAATAACTTTTAGGGATTTTATAATTATATTATATTAATTTTCAAGTAGTTTAATAAGTTTCGTTTGTAAACGAATTTAAATATTAACGTATGTTTATATTAAAAATACAACTACGACTTCTAAATTAAAATGTGTGGGCACATGAAAACGAGTTTTATAAGTGGGCATTTCAATAAAGTGAATCTAGGAATAATAATAATAATAATAATAATAATAATAATAATAATAAATTTAATATTAATTTTAATAGCCATGATAAGAGTACTCATAAACCCTAACACTCATAGCCGTCACTCCATTCTCCATTTTTGTAAGAGACAAAACCCATATCCCTCTCCTTCTTCCCTTACACTCCTATCTTCTATCACCCTCCTTTGAGCCACCAGCAGGCCGCCGCCAGCAGCAGCTGGTCGTTCTCCCTCCCCACACAAACGGCCAGCAACCGCAGCGTGCGCCACAGCCACCAGACGCGGCTGTCACAGCCGGTTGTTGGGCCCCTTGTCGGCCAGTTGGGCTCTCCTCCACCACCATAACCACCTCCTTCTTCCTCTTCTCTTATTTTCCCATTGTAAGACATAGCTTCTTCTTATTTTGTGAGTCATTCCTTCTTTTCCTTTAATTGATTCTCTAGTTTCAATTTTTAGTTTTATTTAAGTGTATTGAGTATGAGGTTGGTTTTGTGTTAATTAATTGAATTTTATTATGGGTAGTAGTTAAAAGTGTTGTTTTTGAACATGATTTGATTAGGGTTTGATTTAGGGATTTTAATTGTTAGTAGTGTGTGCTCTTATGTTACTTTGGTGGTGTGAAGATTGATTTGGATATCTTATAAATGGTCTTAAGATTTAATTTGGTTGATTATGGTGTGTTGGTGATAGTTGTTGATGGGTATGGTTGTTAGCCCACATAAATAGTGGCTATTATTGTTTATGTAATATTAATAATAATAAAATAAATAGAATTTTTGATATCTAGTGTTGTGAATGAAATGATAATAATAATTACTAAGAAAGATTAAGGTCGCGATTGTCATTAATGAAAGTATTGTCGTGGTTAGAGTCGTTTGATGAGGTGGTTAGTTTTGAGCTTGATTGTTATATTGATATGTTCAATTGTGATGCTAAATGATACGACTTTGACCCAAGTTATACGAATCGTTATTAATTCGTCAAGCTACAAATTTAATTTACTCGTAATCGTTTTACTCTAAAACCTTGGAAAGGTAACAAGTCTTTGCTACCATGAGTCATATGATTTATATTAAGTATAACTTCCTATGTTATGTGTTCTTAAACCTTTCCATGGATAGTTTGATTATGACGCCCAAGCGTATGGTTGCATCCTTGTCACTTGAACACATTTCGATATAGAATTTGACTAAAATTTAATATTATGGTTTGATTGAGATTGATGGTGTAGTTCATGTGTGAACATGGGTTGAATTTATTGCATAAGTGCGTTTAGAATGCGTATTAACTTGAATCGAAACTTGTTTGACTGATTGTGTACTTGTATGAACTCAGTGCTTCTTAAATGATGTGAAGTAGGCTTATTAGTCTTACTGTTAACGTGTATAGGTGCCCGGTTCATAAGAGGGGCTTAAGAACCTCCTTCGAAGTGACTTTTGCGACTTATTATCTTGCAGTTGCAGGTAAGTACACGCAGTAGCTAATTCTTGTATCCTGAAATGTGTTTTCTCTGCGTAGCAATATTATATGAGCTATGTTAGATATGAACTACTATTAAATATTATTAAGTTAGTTCTACAAGTGGGAATCAGCCGTAGACATAGTAGAGAATGAGTTCTGATATCGCAAGACTAGAGTGTTGGATTGTATGAGATTGGAATGGGAATAAGTCCCCTTATTTAAAGAGACATTAAGTTGGATATTTACTGTGACTCCACTGGATTGGTACCCCAGCTGGATTAGTTCCCGGAGGCATGGACCGTCTATATATGGTCGCTGTACGGGGGTATGATCATACTTTGCCATTGGGCGCCGGCATGGCCGTCACCGTCCTTGGCTGAGGTGTTGCCATGTGGGTCTTGCAAACCCCAATATGGTGGCCTCTAGTCACATAAGAAGATATATAAGAGCAATTGAAGAGATAGAAGACGGTGAAGAAATTGAGAAGTATATTGAATTGAGAAATAGATGGAGTAGAGGTTTACACGTTTGGATACCTTCCTCACCTTACTTTGTCGAAATCGTTTATTGGTTACGTATGCATAATTTCTTGTCAGTTACTGACGTGTACTGTCTGTTTCCTTGTTGATGGCTTGTCTTTGATGGCCCTGCTATGACACGTTGGTCTATGACTTTACGTTGAGCAGTAGGGGTATCATAGATAGCACTTGCAGGTTTTTTGGAGTTTATTTGCATTGCATACGGGGGAATTGAGTGAGAATCTCGACACGTGCCATGTTTTAACCTTTTTTGACGCATCATGTGTTTTGAATTGTAATTGAGTATGTTTTTGGTTTGAGGCGTGCCCTCCTTTTGATGTAATTTGTTTCGCTGCAAATATTTATTTCGTTTTATATTTCGTTAAAGTATCTTGAATGGCTTGTATAGCCGGTTATGTTTTTGGAAAACCCAAGTGTTTACATGGGAACCACGATCCATGCTCAGCATGTCGACAGAGGTTTTGGCGATGACCATTCCGCCGTGATTTTGTTACAAGGCTATTAATGCCTCTTCTCATGACGGTTTAATGTTTGTTGATTCTTTTGGTGCGTTAAAATTTAAGGCAGATGCTGCCGAAATTTCCGTAGAATTTTGTTTGAAAGTTTTTCTATAACCTCTTTAATTAAACTTAAGCTTTATCCTTATTTTATTTTATTTTAAATGTAACACCGAATTTCCTCCGTTCTCTTTCGGTTTTGGTTCCGTTCAGAGGGTCGGAAATTCAGGGGTGTTACAGGTGGTATCAGAGCCAGTGGTTCCTATCTTTCCTAAACGCTTCGTGTTTTCTCTAATGCTGACCATTGTTTTGTTTTCGAAGTTAACCTGCTTTGAGAGTTTGGGTAGATATGGGATAGGTGCATATTACATTGCCATGCATATGATTATCATTGCACGTGAATAGGTAAATAAATAGTTTGTTTAGCTCATTTTAAGACTTATTTTCATGTATGTTAATTTTTTTTATAATTAAAAGTTATGATTGTGGTTTGAATGATGATATGATGCTAAACAATTAAGTAGATGTGATTTATGTGTTATCCGAGTACTAATGACAATTGTTACGTATGTTGGACAATTCATGAGTTGCGTGATAGATATTAATTACGACAAATAGTGTATGGATAATGGACTTATAGAGAAGTTGGTGGTAACTGGTATTTCCTTTTGATTGTAAGGATGATATAAACTTTGGTCTTATGTGCTTGAACATTTGTTCATGTTAATTGTTTTCAAATTAAATTCTTTTAAAGATTGTTAATGATTGCGCAAGTATGATTGTAAATAGTGTAAACACGAATAAGGATGGGGAATTTAAATAAATAAATAAATAATAGGATCATATTTACACGTGATTGTAAGTGAAGTTGATTAGTTAGATAATTGATATGATAGCCTGTAAATAAAGTCTTGATTATATATTAAGGATAATATTATAGTTTTTGAAGTCAAGCTGATGATTTATGTAAATAAAGTGGTAGCATGAGTGTGAGTTTTTATTTTTATTTTTATTTAGTCATGCATCGAGTCATGAATTACAATCAAGAAGCGATGTAAAAGTTTAGAGTATGTTTTAAGTAAAGAGATTATGTACCCGATAACGTGAAAGATTAATTATTTAACTCATATAAGTGCACGAAAGTATCAAGTACAGTTCGGAGTAATGTCTAACCAACCCTAATATGTTATATGAATGATTTTCAGTTAGATTTTGAAAATGTCTCCCAAGTGTCAGGAAGTGATGATGACCATTCTACACTATGGTGGGTTCGACCATCGACCACACCAACTTTTCGTTGTATATTTTTCTTTAGTTATCAATAGTATTAAGTATCATATTAGTATAGTACGTTGGATTGGCTTGTGTCGTGTTCCTTGGATTAAGTGCAAAGACTTAGAGAATTACATGTTTATCGTAGTATGGATCATTTTGAAGATATTGGTTAAGCTGATAATCCAATTATAGTATTAATGGGTTGTCACGATTGAGTTGAAGGATTTTATAGATGGGATAGTCATGAATGTGGTGATTGAATCATTATGAATACTTTATATTGTTCTCGTCCAAAATTTTATTGTAGAATGTCTTCTTAAATGTATAACTTAAATAATGATTCAGTTGCAGAACTAAAGTTCTCATCTACATATATAAAACTCACTAACGTTTTAAGTGAAAGTGTTGAGTGTTTGATTGTTTTTCTGAGATAAAATTGTCAAGCTAAAATAAGTAATTCAAAAGTCAATTGAGTTGCTTAAGTATTAAAGTGGGGTTTTCTCTTTTAAATTGAAATTTTAGTAGTATACAAGTATTTCCTGAAACTTTTCTATATGTAAATGTCTTGAAATTGACTTATATCATGTTATTATTTATTAGTAAAAGTTATAATATATGTCCATCTACTAGTATGCTATGCATTAAACACTACCTTGAATGATTTTACTACCCTTACTACATCAACTTCATCCATGCCTTGTTAAAACATTTGATATTGGTGTTGAGTTTTTGTGTGGCATAGTCATGTCTACCAATAACGTTTCTACCAATAACGTTTTCCAAATAAAGGGTAAAAAAAACGATAATCGACCTATTTACTTGAGTTATTTAGTTTATAGATATTTTGATGAATTATACACTATAAGGGTCCCCTGTTATTGATTTTGATTTTGTAAGCATCCAACTCTCATCATAATAAATATAGTATTTCATGTTTGTCATGTGATAACGACTTTAAAATCAATACTCTTTTGTAAAAAAAAACGAGTTGATGTCGTTCTTCAGATGAAATATGGGTTATTTTTTTTTCCTTCTTAAAGACACATGAGTTTAAGTATCAAAGGACAAACGTGTTATTCGCAAATCATCTGGTTTTAGATTGTATTTCGTAGATACATAATATATCTTTTCTTACATAAATTGGTAACTTTATATTAAGGTGGATAGTTAAAGAATAATCATCATAAACAACACGTGAAGGGCCTATGGATTGATTCGGGAGAGCACTATTGATGAGTAAAGACTGATAATTGAGTCTTAATAAATGCTTATATGCGTGATTTTTTTTTTATCAGATGATAATGTAAAGAAGAATTGTGATGATTTTAAAGCGTTAACTAAATAGAATAATAATTGATTTTTTTTATATAAAAAAAAAAAGAAAAAAAAAGAAGAATAGATTCAGTGATATTAAAAATTGTCTTCTCATAGCCTTTTGGCAGTTACAAGACATAAGGATAAAATAATCTAATGATGAGGTGAAATAAGCGTCTTTGCACACATAAGATACAAGTAAATATTTTAAGTACTTTAGAGCATCTCATTGATCACCACTCATCCTGCTAGTGTTTTGAAATGATAACGTTTATATGAGACTCCAAATGAAGACGACTTTATATATGTTACTGTTTTAATAATGATTGGTGTGATACGTGGTAAATTAAGTTTGAAAAGTGACTTCATGAAGATAATGTAGTCCTAATAAAAGTCAGAAGCATTTCAAATCTAAATATTGAAGAAACGAAAATGAATATGTGAATAGTTATAATTTGAGAGATGAAGCGAGATAAAGAATTATGTCCTAATCAATTATTATACAAAATCATTATTATGCGATAAATAGAGTTAGATAATATTAGCACTGGTGTCAAGAAGTGTTTTGATTTGATGTTACTAAATCATTGGATCGTAATAAGCATGTAATGAAAAGAGTTTTGAAATTTTAACATGTTTTGATACAAACATTCATGTTTAAGTTGTCATTTCTAAGTTCGCATCTTAGGTTGAAGGGTGATTGAATCCCACTTATTTACAAGTGAATAATTGTGATGCATAATTTCAAGTGTTGCATTATTTTGTTAGCTTTGTGTTGTTTGCACTTTAGTATAGTGATAAGATTTTTGATGTAACAGTCATATGGTTGAGATAACGGTGTTATAACTAGTTAGAGGTAGTGTCGTGATGAAAATGTTATGGTGTAGATTAGATATTGTGAAATTAGTATCGGTATCGCAACTTTATCAAACTTGTATGATTGATGACTGCTTTGCTATTTATATTGGAAATTCTTGTGATGTATACATAAAATGTCATATTTAGTACTATTGTTATATATGTACATGATGCATTACTTTAGTCATACATTAGTTCGCGATTTTATCTTGATATAAATCCTATACTTTCAACATATGTAGTCGTATGGTAAATGAACAACTGAAAAAAAAAAAAAAAAAAAAATTTGTTGGTGACCTCTATGTTGTCATTCCTGATTCTAAATCATCCTCATATTATTGTTATTAGAATGCGATATCATGATGAATAAAGGAGAGTATTGTTAAACAATTATGATATGTGTATTAGTATGATGGTTGTGAGCGTGTAATTATTAGCTACAGTAACTTGTAAAAATGTGGTACATATAATTGGATCATACACTTGAAACATGTATTATGTTCGGAGTTATTAATTTGATTTGTTAATCTACTAATCGAGTCATGATGTATAATTTAATATGTTATAAAATAATTTGATCATACATGATTAGTGAAAAGAACATTTCATGTTAAGTAAAGAGTTAGGATTATGATATGCTAATTAAAGTTAACGGTGAATCAATTGGGAGTTGATAACCAATCAGTTTTGTAAGAATCACGCATCCTTAAGTCTAGGGCGCTTAATGGTAATACGAGTTAAGTGTTGACCAACTTTATATTCTTTACTTTTGAGACCTTGTTGTTTTGATATTTTACCCCCATTTATGGTCTAAGTTACAATAGTTGAACCTTTCGTACATCACAAGATTATCACAAAGTACGACCTTAGGTGGTCACATAGAAGTGGAAAAGTTGTTTAAAGAATTTAGATAACAGGACATTTCGTGTTGTTATGATCTCAAGTAATACACTTTATAAGTCGCGTGGGCTAGATCCCTTACTTTTGTAAACACTAAGGAGAGTTGCCTTATTAAGAAACATATTGAGACCTAGATACTAAGGTTTGTGGTACTGAGACCAGAGATATTAAATAATTAGAATGCCATGGTCTAACCATTCTATCCTTGCTTATGTTTCGAGGTCAGTAAGTTACGGGGTCGTAACTAAGTTTTTAAGGGGGGTAGAATGCGTTAGATTTTCGCGTGTCTGCATGCATTTTCTCGTCTATGATAACAATCTATTGCAATTGTCATGTTTTTGATTGATTGTTTGAACCAAATTGTGTGATATCTACATGTTTTCGATTAATTATTTTAATTAAATTGTGTGATATTTACATGCTTGTGATTAGTTGTTGGGTCAATGTAGGTGATTACAAACACTCGAAATGAAACATGAATAAATATATTTTGATAGATTGAGTATCCTTGTGTCAAAGGTGTCGATAAGGACACGATTCGTACGTCAATTCATGAGCTGAAATAAATAAAAACACCTTCTCGAGTTACTAGAAACATAAATTTTTCAGGGTTGTACTCTTGTTACCTCAGTTTCGGGGACGAAACTCTTTTTAAGGGGGGTAGTCTGTAACACCCCGAGATTTTCTGACTTCATTAATTAATATCTTAATAACTTTTAGGGATTTTATAATTATATTATATTAATTTTCAAGTAGTTTAATAAGTTTCGTTTGTAAACGAATTTAAATATTAACGTATGTTTATATTAAAAATACAACTACGACTTCTAAATTAAAGAGGTTCGAATCAAATTATTATTTTATTAAATGTGTGGGCACATGAAAACGAGTTTTATAAGTGGGCATTTCAATAAAGTGAATCTAGGAATAATAATAATAATAATAATAATAATAATAATAATAATAATAATAATAATAATAATAATAAATTTAATATTAATTTTAATAGCCATGATAAGAGTACTCATAAACCCTAACACTCATAGCCGTCACTCCATTCTCCATTTTTGTAAGAGACAAAACCCATATCCCTCTCCCTCTTCCCTTACACTCCTATCTTCTATCACCCTCCTTTGAGCCACCAGCAGCCGCCAAGAGATGGTCGTTCTCCCTCCCACACAACGGCCAAGAACGCAGTGCGCCACACCATGAGCGGCATCACGTGTTGTTGGGCCCCTTGTCGGCCAGTTGGGCTCTCCTCCACCACCATAACCACCTCCTTCTTCCTCTTCTCTTATTTTCCCATTGTAAGACATAGCTTCTTCTTATTTTGTGAGTCATTCCTTCTTTTCCTTTAATTGATTCTCTAGTTTCAATTTTTAGTTTTATTTAAGTGTATTGAGTATGAGGTTGGTTTTGTGTTAATTAATTGAATTTTATTATGGTAGTAGTTAAAAGTTAGTTTCAATTTTTAGTTTTATTTAAGTGTAGAAGATTGATTTGGATATCTTATAATGTTTTTTATTGTTTGTTGTGTGTGTTTTTGTTAAAATAAATAGAATTTTTGATATCTAGTGTTGTGAATGAAATGATAATAATAATTACTAAGAAAGATTAAGGTCGCGATTGTCATTAATGAAAGTATTGTTGTGGTTAGAGTCGTTTGATGAGGTGGTTAGTTTTGAGCTTGATTGTTATATTGATATGTTCAATTGTGATGCTAAATTATACGACTTTGACCCAAGTTATACGAATCGTTATTAATTCGTCAAGCTACAAATTTAATTTACTCGTAATCGTTTTACTCTAAAACCTTAGAAAGGTAACAAGTCTTTCCTACCATGAGTCATATGATTTATATTAAGTATAACTTCCTATGTTATGTGTTCTTAAACCTTTCCATGGATAGTTTGATTATGACGCCCAAGCGTATGGTTGCATCCTTGTCACTTGAACACATTTCGATATAGAATTTGACTAAAATTTAATATTATGGTTTGATTGAGATTGATGGTGTAGTTCATGTGTGAACATGGGTTGAATTTATTGCATAAGTGCGTTTAGAATGCGTATTAACTTGAATCGAAACTTGTTTGACTTATTGTGTACTTGTATGAACTCAGTGCTTCTTAAATGATGTGAAGTAGGCTTATTAGTCTTACTATTAACGTGTATAGGTGCCCGGTTCATAAGAGGGGCTTAAGAACCTCCTTCGAAGTGACTTTTGCGACTTATTATCTTGCAGTTGCAGGTAAGTACACGCAGTAGCTAATTCTTGTATCCTGAAATGTGTTTTCTCTGCGTAGCAATATTATATGAGCTATGTTAGATATGAACTACTATTAAATATTATTAAGTTAGTTCTACAAGTGGGAATCAGCCGTAGACATAGTAGAGAATGAGTTCTGATATCGCAAGACTAGAGTGTTGGATTGTATGAGATTGGAATGGGAATAAGTCCCCTTATTTAAAGAGACATTAAGTTGGATATTTACTGTGACTCCACTGGATTGGTACCCCAGCTGGATTAGTTCCCGGAGGCATGGACCGTCTATATATGGTCGCTGTACGGGGGTATGATCATACTTTGCCATTGGGCGCCGGCATGGCCGTCACCGTCCTTGGCTGAGGTGTTGCCATGTGGGTCTTGCAAACCCCAATATGGTGGCCTCTAGTCACATAAGAAGATATATAAGAGCAATTGAAGAGATAGAAGACGGTGAAGAAATTGAGAAGTATATTGAATTGAGAAATAGATGGAGTAGAGGTTTACACGTTTGGATACCTTCCTCACCTTGCTTTCTCGAAATCGTTTATTGGTTACGTATGCATAATTTATTGTCAGTTACTGACGTGTACTGTCTGTTTCCTTGTTGATGGCTTGTCTTTGATGGCCCTGCTATGACACGTTGGTCTATGACTTTACGTTGAGCAGTAGGGGTATCATAGATAGCACTTGCAGGTTTTTTGGAGTTTATTTGCATTGCATACGGGGGAATTGAGTGAGAATCTCGACACGTGCCATGTTCTAACCTTTTTTGACGCTTCATGTGTTTTGAATTGTAATTGAGTATGTTTTTGGTTTGAGGCGTGCCCTCCTTTTGATGTAATTTGTTTCGCTGCAAATATTTATTTCGTTTTATATCTCGTTAAAGTATCTTGAATGACTTGTATAGCCGGTTATGTTTTTGGAAAACCCAAGTGTTTACATGGGAACCACGATCCATGCTCAGCATGTCGACAGAGGTTTTGGCGATGACCATTCCGCCGTGATTTTGTTACAAGGCTATTAATGCCTCTTCTCATGACGGTTTAATGTTTGTTGATTCTTTTGGTGCGTTAAAATTTAAGGCAGATGCTGCCGAAATTTTCGTAGAATTTTGTTTGAAAGTTTTTCTATAACCTCTTTAATCAAACTTAAGCTTTATCCTTATTTTATTTTATTTTAAATGTAACACCCGAATTTCCTCCGTTCTCTTTCGGTTTTGGTTCCGTTCAGAGGATCGGAAATTCAGGGGTGTTACACTCTGTGCTGGGGCTGGTGCAGTACCAGTCCAGGTTTTTGAGTCAGGGAAGGTGATCTTTCCTGGCGATGCGTTCGCCAATTTTGAGTCCTTTGTGGACATTTCCGATGATGATGATGGCGACGCATTCATTCCAAACTCCTGCTTGACTTCAGCAGGTTTGTGTATTTTCTCTCCTCTTGTGATTATTATTTTTTGGATTGTCTTTGTGATTATTTTATGGTGTAGGTCTAACTGTTGAAGACAAGCCTGCTGAGCATCCAGAGGGTGTCGCTATCCCTATAGCGGACGGCACTAGTCCAGGCGTAACTGCGGCAGTGGTCACTCCTCTGGTCGCTATTCCTCCAGTCATCACTCTGGTGGTGGCTTCTTCAGCTGACGTTTTCCCTCTTCCTCCCGTGGTGGGACCTGTCAGTGCTCCTGGGGCAGGCTCCACAGCCATTATTGATGGGTCCTCGTCCACTGTTGTCGTCCCTGAACCTGGACCTGTCGAGGATTCAGGAAAGAAACAGCGTCCCAGGACCAGGGGACTGTACCCGGCGAGGAAGAGGAGCACACGGGATTGGAGCTTGAACGTCGGTAAGGAGCCGGACACCACTGTTCTTGAGCCGGTTCCTGCTTCGTTGCCTTCTCCTTTGCTCCCAGGTTAGTCGGACTTTTTCCTTTACCCACCCTGGCTATTTTCCATTTCAGAGAGGGTATTTCTTGATCCCAGGCAACATGTCGGGACTTCTGAAGTAGTGCGCCCTTACGAGGACGCGGATGTTGCTGCTGCTCTGCGGTACCGTCTCCCTAGGGAGGAGAAGTATGAGCCAATCGAGGACGCCGTCAAGCGAGTAAGTACTTCTATTCGTGTTCTTGGCTCCTTGGTGTTTCTTTCTTAGTTGGGTTCTAATTGATTTTTTCTGATGTACCAGGCTCTGAGGAGCAATTTTATTAGTTTAGGCACTACTGTACATACAGAGCGGATTAGATTGTTGGAAAGCCTTAATTCGGCTCGTGTACAGAATAAAAGGTCCAGGCCATCCTGGAGTTTAGGGAGAATCAGTATTAGGACATTAAGTCCAGGTTCTCCCCCGTCGTAGAGGAAGTAGAAGATCTGAGGAGGAGGCTTTCTGAGGTAGTGGCTCCAGTGGAGCTGACCCAAAGAGTGCAAGACTTGGAGGCCCAGGTTACTGCCAACGACGAAGTCATTAACAAGTTGAGGGCATAGTGTGCCAGTAAGGATGAGGCTTATGCTTTGCTGGGTTCGGACCTTGAAGCGGTTCAGGCTGCGTGTTCTTCAAATGCTGCCCTGTTAGAAGAGTCTATGAGGGAGAAGGAGCAGCACGTGAGTAGGTGCAATCAGTTGAAAACACTTGTTCCCAGCTTCGCTTAGAAATTTCTCAGCAGAGGGAGAGCTACGAGGCAGAGCTAGTCAGGCTAAGAGCTGAGGTTGATCATCTGAATTCTGAGTTGTCCGCTCAGTCCTGGGAACGAGCTTCAGCGTTGGCTCCTGTACAGGAGCGCCTCCAGATAGCCACTACTTCCCTGTCTGTGAAACATCAGGAGGTAAGAGACCTTCGCGCTCAATTGGCTGCCCGTGACAAGGTTGTACAAGACTTGGAGGGGCAGATCGACTACCAGGTTAAGGCTGTTAGGGACCTGGTGACCATTTTCAATGAGTCTCTTTCATCGAGCAATTTTCCCAAGTTTTCCTGGTGTATTAAGACTTCGTCTGAAAAATTCAAGGTTGCTCTTGAAAGAGCGAACCTGGCGGAGAGAAGGGTTGCGGAGTTGGAGGAGGAGAGCCTTAGCCTTAAGTTGCGCGTTGGTGAAGTGGAGAGGGATCTTCAAATTTCTCATCTTAAAGTGAGTGAACAGATCCTAAGGACCAAGAGTATTCAGCTCGAACTTGACCAGGCTAAGGAGGATCTTACTAAGGCTCGGTCTGCCCTGGAGCAGGCTCAGGCGAGTCATAGTGAGCAGATTGCTAAGGTGGCTTCTTTTTACCAAAGGGATGCTGCTGCAAAGGCTAGAGTGTTTATGTTGAATGCCTGCTTCCTGCAGTATCCTGATTTTGATTGGGAGGCTATTAAGCGCCATCTCCAGGCTTCGAAGATTGACCGTAGGGTTAACAAGCTCAGGCTGGTTGACCCTCTTCTCCAGACTCCGGAAAGTCAATCTTCTTCTCCCAGACCTGTATCTGCTACTCCTACTTCTTCCACCCCTCCTTCTGTTGTTCCAAAGGGATAGGTTGTTGTGTATTATTTTTATTCCTTAGGTACTTGTATTTTCTTGTTCTTCTTCTGTTGTACAATCTGGTCGTGTAAATGACTTTGTAATTCTTCGGTTTGCTTCTCAAAGATAATGTGCATTCCTTATTTTCTGCCTTGTTTCGTGTCTTGTTTTATGCGCCTTTTTGCTGATTCCTCTTGCATTGTGTTTTCTGTTTTTGCACTCAGTTGTTTTGAGTGTGTAAACAGTTTTGCAAGTGTAAGCAATTGGTTTATGTGCTCCTTTGTGGGTTTGTGCGCTTTTGTGGACATAAGCATTCTCGTTTGTGCATGTGCTCCGTTTATGTACACATTTTCACCTGTGTTGCAAATGATTTCTCTTGGAGTTTGGATATCCACTTTTTGGTGTTTCGTGATTTTGAAAGAAAATTTCCATTTCTTTACTTATCTGACGAGGATATCATAGCATCATCCCTATACATGCCCCCTAGTCCATATGCTTTGGGAGCAATGCTAAAGGATGTGGACTGAACACAAAAATTCGTATTTACTGTCTCCTTCAGGAGGTATAATCTTCGTAGAACATTCCCTTGTTCGCTTTGTATTACTTTGGTTACTTTGTATGTATGGAAATTGTTTAGTTTGTTTGCCAATGTTTGCCTTCTAACTCATGTGACTGAAACACTTGTGGATTAGAAACATGCGTTAGACGGCTGCCCACTGATATCCCGAATGGGTTGAACTAGGGCCTTTCCTTTTCAGGGCATAAACGCAGTCCCTACCCGAGTCCTTACTCTGAGCCTTGGTTTTGGCGGACCTTGGCTATTTTCAGGAGTGGGAACAATTAGGGACTTTGTTAGTCTTTTGGGATCTGGACAGTTTCTTCAGGGAAATAAATTATGTCCTGTAGAAATGTTGACCCAAGGATAGCCTACTATTTGGACGTCTGAGATACTCTCCCCTGGGTATTATATTGTCTTTCCTGTTGAGAGTCTCGCTCCAAGAATCGCGGTGGTCTGTGGAAGACCAGAATCATTTAAGATAAGATGTTAGCCTGTCAGGGAAGGTTACGTTTCTCCTGCCAGGTTCTTGTCTTAAGGGGAAGTGGATCTTTCTGTCTTAACTAGGAAGTGATTGTTTCCCTGGTTAAGGTATATCTGTCTTAGTTGAGAATCTGACGTTCTCAGGCTAAGGTATGTCTATCCTAACTGAAATTCTGGTGCTTTCTCGTTAGGGTATTTCTGTCTTAACTGAAAATTTGGTGTTTTCATGTTAAGGTATGTCTGTCTTAACTGAAAATCTGATGTTTTCATGTTAAGGTATGTGGCCTAACTTGCCGTTTTAATATGTTGCTTGTAGCTATTTACTGAACTTTTTGGGAAGAGTTGTTCTATTTGCTTTTGTAATGGCCTCTGTAGGCTTGGATTTTTACAGAGGTGTTTACAATGCTTAGAGAGCTACACATAGTACTTTTTCAAGACTCTAGAATTCCAGTTATGACGAAATTCTTACTGCCTAGGTTTCTTCATTTTATATGCTCCATGACCCAGTACTTGGGTTATGATATAGGGGCCTTCCCACGTTTCAGAGAGTTTCCCGTGGTCTCGAATCTGGGCTGCTTGGGCGTATCTGAGGACTAAGTCTCCTTCCTAGAAGGTTCTTTCTTTCACCTTTCTGTTATATAGCCTGGCTATTCTGTTCTGGTAAGCTGCCATTCTCAATGATGCTTCTTCCCTTAGTTCTTCGATGAGTTCCAGGTCTAACATCCTAGCCTCCTGATTCTCTCCTTCTTGAAAGGACTGAGTTCGCAGGGTTGGGACTCCAATTTCTACAGGTATCAGGGCTTCTGACCCATATACTAGTTTGAATGGAGTCTGACCAGTGGCTTCTTTTGGGGTTGTCCTGAGTGACCATAGGACGTCATACAGGATTTCAAGCCACCTGCCTTTCGCTTCGTCAAGTTTATTCTTTAAACCATTCAGGATTTGCTTGTTTGCTGCTTCAGCTTGGCCATTGCACTGTGGGTTACAGACTGAGGAGTATGCCACATGGATCTTGAAGTCACTGAGATATGATCTGAGGGTGTCACAGTCGAACTGCTTTCCGTTATCCATGGTTAGGACGATGGGTAGTCCGAATTTGGTGATGATGTGCTGCCAGATGAACTTCTCTATCTTTCTTGAAGTGATAGCGGCTAGTGGTTCTGCCTCTATCCATTTTGTGAAATAATCGACTCCTACAATTAAAAACTTGATTCTTCCTGGGGCCACAGGGAATGGTCCCAACAGGTCCAGTCCCCATTGTGCGAAGGGGACGGGGTTGTGGATGTATTTTAGCTCGTTGGAAGGTATGTTGATGCTCGGAGCGAACTTCTAACATTTGTCACACCTTCTGACCATCTCCTCTGCGTCTGATAATGCTTGCGGCCAATAGTACCCTGTCCTGAAGGCTCTGTGAGCTAGTGATCTGGCTCCTTGGTGTTGGCCACAGATACCTTCGTGTATTTCTCGCAGGATGTATTCAGCGTCTTCTGGTGTAACACACTTTAGCAGAGGTCCACTTTTAGACTTCTTGTACAATTCTTCGTTGACCATTGTGAATTGTGGGGCCAAGTTTTTAATTTTCCTTGCTCTGACCGGGTCTGCTGGGAGAACACTTTCTTTTTTGAACTTTATCATTTCCTCCATCCAGAACGGGAGGTTAGCCCTGCTGAGTGCAAATATCGACGTTGCATTTTCATGTATGGCACTTTGAGGTTTTACTTCCACGAGGACTGATCTTTTCAGGTCATGTTGGCTAGCACTGCCCAGTTTGGACAACGCATCAGCTTGCTCGTTTTGTGACCTTGGCAAACGTTCTATCTCGAAGCTATCAAAGAGTGCAATCATCCCTTTAACTTTCGCCAGGTACTTTTGCATGGACGGTTCTCTGGCTTCATATTCTCCCAGGATCTGGTTTACTACCAGCTGGGAGTCCATTTTGAGCTTCACATGTTTGGCTTCTAAGGCTTTACAAAGTTGCAGACCTGCAATGGCTGCCTCATATTCTGCTTCGTTGTTGGTGGCTCTGAATTGAAACTTTAAGGCGTACTCGATAGTCTTGCCTTCTGGGGATATTAAGACCACCCCCGCTCCTGCCCCTATGTTGCGGGAGGAGCCATCTGTGAGCAGTTGCCAAGTTGGTACATTAGTCTTTGTGCCAGGGTTATAGGAGCATTCGGCAAAGATGTCGGCCAAGGCTTGCCCTTTGATGGGTGTTCTGGCCTGATACTTTATACCATATCCGTTCAATTCGATGGCCCACTTGGCCAACCTTCCTGATCTTTCTATTCTGTCTAATGATTTTTCCAGGGGTAAATCAGTTAGCACCACCACTTGGTGGGCGTCGAAGTAGGATTCTGCTGACAAAATAGATGGGCTGCTGTGTGTTCCCCTCTTCCCTAACAATCATCGCGCTCACTGTGGTTTGCGAAGCGGCGACGTATAGGTAGAGAATTTCTCCTGTTACCGGCCTAGCTAGTGTGGGCAGGCTGTGGAGGTGACTTTTCAATTCCTGAAAAGCGAGGCGTTGTTCTTCTTCCTAGAAAAAGCTTTTATTGCCCCTTAACACCTTGAAGAACGGCAGGGATTTTTCTGCTGACTTGGCTATGAACCTGGACAGTGCCGCCATCCTTCCTGTGAGTCTCATGATGTCCTTCTTTGATTTCGGCTCTGCCAGGTCCAAGACTGCTTGGACCTTGGCAAGGTTTGCATCTATCCCCCTTTGCGACACCATGAATCCTAAGAATTTTCCCGATCGGATTCCGAAAACACACTTTTTGGGATTCAGTCTCATACTGTGTTTCCTCATATTCGCGAAGGTCTCTTTCAGCTCAGGAACCAAGTCTTCTTCTTTCTTGCTTTTCACTATGGAATCGTCCACATACACTTCCAGGTTTCTGCCCCGCTGGCTGGCAAATATCTGGTCCATCAGCCTTTGGTATGTGGCTCCTGCGTTTTTCAGGCCGAAGGGCATCATCTTGTAGTTGTAGACTCCTGCTGGACAAATGAAGGCGATTTTTTCTTTATCTGCAGGGTCCATGAAGATTTGATGGTACCCTGAGAATGCATCCATACAGCAGAGTAAGGCATGTCCTGCAGTGGAGTCTACCAACTGGTCGATTCTTGGCAAAGGATAAAAATCCTTCGGACAAGCCTTATTGAGGTTGGTAAAGTCTATGCACATTCTCCACCCCCCTGTGGCTTTTGAAACTAGGACCACGTTTGCCAGCCACTCAGGGCACTGGCATAGCTCGATGAACGCGGCTTCGAGAAGTTTTCTGACCTCCTCTTCGGCGACCTTTTCCTTTTCAGGAGCCATGCTCCTCTTCTTCTGCTTTACCGGCTTCGACCCTTCCACTACATTCAATTTATGGTTGATGGTGGCAGGGTCGATTCCAGGCATGTCTGCTACTGTCCATGCAAACAGGTCGGCGTTTTCCTTCATGAGCTTAGAGAGCTCAGCTTTCACTTCAGCTGATAGGGTCTTTCCTATCTGTACTGTTTTCTTTGTCCCTTCTATGAGGGGTATTTCTTCTAACTCCGCCTCCTCAGGCTGGAGCGACCTGGGGGGCGTGTTACTGCCAGGATCTTCTTCATGCATAGGCCGGGGGTCGATCTCAGTTCCCCCTTTTTCTCGGAGGGTTAGAACGGATCCTAAATCTCTTGCAGCATCTTCTATATATGCTCGCTTGTTCTGCTTGGCTTTCTCCTCGTCTCCTTCATTCCTCTGGGGTTTTAGCTTAGGGGATCGGACTGCCTTTATCATGTTGCACGTCCTGGCCATATGTTGGCAGCCCCTGGCTCTTCCCACCTTTCCTTTAGTTCCAAAGAATAGCAGCGTCTGGTGGTAAGAGGATGGGATCCCAGTGATATCTCCGAGGAATTTCCTTCCCAGGATACAATTGTATCTTGTGGGAGCATCGATGACATAGAACTCCTGTGAGCAAGTGATCGTCACACCTTTATTGTCCTGTAGGGTGACAGGTAGCGTGACTTTCCCTTCGGATTTCATGGATTCTCCTGAGAACCCGACGATCGGAGTTGTTGCCTTAAGGAGAGGCTGATCCCCAACATCCATCATGTCCCAACAGCTCTTATATATGACGTTAACCTCTGCTCCCGTGTCTATCAGGACCCTGTAGACGGGCTGTTCTGCTATATCCATAACCATGACTAATGGGTCTGAATGGGGAAAAATGATCCCTCTGCAATCTTCCCTGGTGAAAGTCATGTCAGGACAGTGGGGTGCCTCAGCGCTTTTATGGACCTCGAACACTCTTGCAGCAGGTTGGGCCACGACCCTCAGGTGTGCTTCTTCATCTGTTATGCCCCCTGATTTTTCGAAGATTACGAATACAGAGGCCTTCTTCGGTCTCTTTGGATCTTCTTCTTCTCGTTCTGGGCCAGGGTTTCTTTTCTTTTCTACCCCTGTTTTGCTTTTTTGCTCGCTATCCCATTTGACATAATTCTTGAAGTACCCTCTCTGGATGAGATCCTCCAGGTTATTCTTGAGCGTTCTGCAATTCTCCGTAGAATGTCCTGGAGCCCCGTGAAAGTCACAGAATTGGGCCAGATTATTCCCAGACCTGCGGACAGGCGCGGGTCTTTCCACAGTTTGGAGCTCTGGTGGAGTTCAAAGATCCGTGCTCTCGGGGCGTTCAAAGGTGTAAACCGAGCAAAAGTTCGGAGTGTGGGACGCTTGGTATCTTCCTTGGGGTCCCGTTCCTCAGCCGAGCCTTTATTCCTTCTCCGGTCTTGCCCATTGCGAGGTCGGTCGGGGTATTGTTCCCTGTGACCATAATTTTTCTTCTCCTGCCTCTCTCCTCTGAGGCCGGCGGCAATGTGTTTAAAGTTCTCCGATGCGGTGAATCTTTCTGCCCTGGCCCTGACACTATCCATATTGTGAATGTTAAGCCATCCTTCGTCTTCTTTGAATCGCAGACTCTCCGGTCTGTCTTCATTCAGCCCTGATCTGAACGCCAGAAGGATGATGGAATCCTCAGGCTTGGATATCGTTAGGCATTCGGTGCTGAATCGGGCGATATAATCATTGAGGGATTCTTCCCTTCTTTGCCTGCATTTCATCATCTCAACAGACTGTTTGGGTCTCCTGATAAAGGGTGCATATTGGTTCATGAAACGGGCGGCAAGGTCGTCAAAGTTGGCGACGGATCCTTCCGGTAAGCATTGGAACCATGTTTGTGCTAGTCCCGTTAGGGTTAGCGCGAAATTTTTGCACCAGGACGCATCGCTGTGGGCCCCCAAAGACATATGTCCCTGGTAAGCGTTGAGATGGTCTGAGGGATCTGTTTTTCCTTCATACCTCACGTGACCAGGTAATTTTACTCTGTCTACTAGGACGTTCACGATATCCGTTGAGAATGGTGAGGTATTCAACACACGGATCTTCTGGGCAGGAGAGGAAGCGGAGGGTTTCCCGTTCCTCTCTGGCCTGCTTTGTCTGTTTCCAAGGCGTCCTTCATCAGGAAAAGCTTCTTCCTTGTTTTTCTCACGCCTCTCTGACCCTGGGGTCTGGGAGCGGCGTGGCATCCTGGAACTGTGTCCAAGGTCTTCCTTTCGCTCTTTACCCTTCTGTGGGCCCAACCACTCTTTGATGGTAGAGTTTATGGGTCCTAATCTGCTATGTATGCTTTTTCTTCTCCCTGAAGATGCGGCGGATTCTTCCGGGAAGCGGCTCTTTGGGTTGCTTTGAGCTTCTTGTTCTTGGTGGGACTTGGCCTGCATATAGCTTCTCTCAGGGAGGAAAGATTTGTTTCCGTTGCGAGAAGGGCCTAGCCTTTCCTTAATGGAGACTTTTCGGTGTCCCAATCTATCCCTGACATTACTAGCCCTTGGCCCACCATTATCCTTCTCGGGGATGCAGCTTCTTTTCTCCGTTTTATCTTCCTCGTAAGGGAGATACGGGACGGGGTGGCTCACAGCAGCCCGCCTGGGCGGAGTGGTTGGAGGGTTACTCCTCGCGGTTATTATAGCTTGTGTCAACCCATGTGCTAGAGTTGCGATTTCTTCAGTGGTGAGTCCTCTACTAGGGGGAGTGACGAGTCCAACGGTGGTGGGTTGGGCTCTCGCCATCGAGGGTGTTGCTTCATCATCTTCTGAGACTTCGTTGTTCCTTCTGATCACCGTGTCTCGGTTTAGTGCTTAATCCCATTCCCGCTCAGCATGTGGGATGAGATCATGAATGAACTGGTCGTCGCAGTTTTGCTGGGGACCCGAGGATCCTCCAGCACCGCCATACTTGAGTTCTCCAGATTTAGAGCGTGGTGTTTGCTTTTGATTAGTCATTAGTGTTTATGGTTTTGTTTTTATCTTGAACGTTAAAAGAAAAAATGGCTAGAAAGAACTCTAAGGGCCCTCCTTCTAGCGCCAAATTGTTCCTGCTGGAAAGAACAACCAACACCCTCTCCTAGGGAAGAAGAGAATGTCTTTTAAGATTCACAATAGATATGAATCACTGGGGAGGCCCGAGATGCGTTCTAGCTAATTTTTCCGATATGATCTGCACAAGACAACAAACAAGGGCCGGAGAGGGGACTTCCGGGGGTCCTTCTCCGATGCTTAAGTCAGTAATGGAGCAAAGTTTACGAGAAATATATGATATGACTTAGAGTACCTTGAGTTACGTTGCCAGCTATGGTGTATGGCATTGTGTATTTATAGTGGTGGGGTTTGAGAGAAGGTTCCCAAACCCTAAAAAGCGTTTTTGCCTTTTACCATTGAATGGTATCTTTTTGGTGTCAGCAAAGAGGGGACAAAGGATATCCTCTCGGTTGATGTGGCGCCCACGGATTGGTGGACATCCGTGGACTGTCTTTGATTTATGGTGATAGTACAGCAATATACGAGGTAGGTGTGTTGCCTCGCCTTACCCAAGTTACAATGGTACTACGCTTGTACTTTTACAGCTGTCTTCTTGCCACGTCATCACATCTGTTGTTATCGTTCTGCAGGACTGATCGTCCTGCGTGTGCTTTAGTATTCATGTCTCTCTGCTAGGTTTGAGGACCTGCAGGCATCGGTAATTGTTGTATCTTCACAGGATGAGCTATCCTGGATTTATATGGTTTCATCCCAGGGACAAGTGTCCCGGGGGTTTTCCTAGGGCTGACCACCCTGTGGGTGTTTCGTTCAAGTCGTTTCTTTAATCTTCGTGGTTAGTGTCTCATAATTGAGATTACGTATTTCAGCACATACAACTGCTTTTATCTAATTTCTTTTTCATTGATGAAATTCGTCTAAACTATCTCACTGGACCATATTCTATTGAATGTATGATCCTGATAATGCTGAATTCGGTAGCATTTTAAATCAATTTTTACTGATTATTCTTTATGGAAATTGAAATTCATGTCATTCTTGTTATAATCTTTAAATGTTTTTATGAGATTGGATTCATTAGGCATATAAAAATGATGGGTACTTTGTTAGTCTTCATGCTCTTGGAGTTATTTCTAGGAATATAATATTTGTTTATGAAATCTAATATAGGATTCTGTACTTCATTTCGTGGTTAACCCTTCTTTTTATATACTCTTTGTTATTGTTTGCAACAAAAAACCCTTTTATAACTTGATTAATTGCAAGAAAAGTTGCATACTCATGTTCCTTGTGTTCGACTTGTATGTGCTACAACCTCGTGCACTTGCAACAACTTACATGTTGAGATACATTTTTGTGAACAAATCAGAACCCTACGTTTTGAATTAGGTTTTACTTTTTCGGAACAAAAGTCAGTCTAACCAAGACCGTGGTGATCACTTACAACGACTAACTATTATGATTGAAAAAATTTTCATATTCATTAAGCTACCAACTTCATCCCCTTCACTTTAGATCTTCGTTATATCACTATATATACTGTTTGACTTATGTTTCCGTAACGTCAATACGACTATATCGTAAATTTGAATCATCAAATAATAATCAAATTAAGAAACTGAAAAGTATACATACCAGTGACGCCACTGAGAAAATATTAACTAACTATAAAAAGTTTTTAATTTCAAATACAACATAAGTACTAATTACCTAATTAACCAACAAGTATATAAAGACATTAGCGAATGATATTTAAGGGAAATTCCATGTGGTAACCCTGAGTTTTTGGGCTTTCTACGTGGTAATTAAAAGTTTTAAAAAATCCACGCGGTAACCCTAAGGTTTACCAAATAGTTCTACCGTGACCTTTTTGCAAATAAAACGTTTGCAAAACGTTAGCAAACATTAATTTCAATGCTTTAAGGTTTTTGTACGGCGACTCACTATTTCAAATGTCATTAGTTTCAATCTTTTTCCCCCAGAATATAAATCCTAATTCTACCATTTTTGGATTTGCAGGAAAAAAAATATGATTTGGATGAAAGATAGTAGAGTTAAGGTTTATGTTTTGGCAAAAAGGTTGAAACTGATGACATTTTAAATGGTGAGTCGCATAAATAGGCGTACATGAGCCTTAAAACTTCAAAATTAACGTTTGTTAACGTTTTTATGTGCAAAAAGGTTACGGTGGAACAATTACGTAAACCTCAGGGTTATCGCGTAGATTTATTAAAAGTTTTGGTTACCACGTGGAAAACCCGAAACCTCGGTGTTACCACGTGGAATTTCCTTATTAATTTTTAATAATCCAAATAAACCTTATGAAATTAAATAAATATATACTCCCTCCACACTAAAATTATTGTCCACTTTCCTTTTTGGTGTCCACTTTTTATTTTTGGCAAAGAGTTTTTACCTAAATAACTTATGTTCACAGAAGTAAATACCATAATACCCCCACTTATATTATTTAAAATACCTTAACTACCACTTTTACAATTATTATAATCAATTAAATACCCCAGCTAACACCTTGACAATTATTATAATTATTTAAAATACCCCAATTATTACTTTTTTATTATGTTTGTCCAACCCAAATTAGACAATAATTTTGAGATGGAGGGAGTAAAATTTAATAATGAGGAACATACCCATACCATCAAATGGTAATCATACAAAACAAATTCAACCTAGTCAACATACATGTGACCAACATTATACGCACTAATTAAGAATAATATTATATACTTAATTATAATAATTAAGTGAATAAATTAAGATTTGGCATGTCTTCATTCTGATAAAAATCAATCCATGGCTAATTAAGCATCAGGCAGCCAACAGTTATTGCGGTCATTTTGGAGACAACATTGACGAAATTCATCATTGTTTTTTAGAATTTGGTCGCAAAATTGGCCTTGGCAACAATCTTTAATAAGGTATGATGAATTATTAATTGCTTTGAATGAAATTCTACATACATTTCCTTTGGTTAAGCACTTCCCTTCTGCCGTACGCAATGGCGAAACTTGAATAAAATTTTAGGGGCGGAGTTAATAAAAAAAATTAAATTCAATTAATCATTATATACTAATGCCGCAGCTAATAATATACTAATACTACACTAGTACCGTACGAGAATTAATATACTAATACAACTAGTAATATACTAATACTATATACTAATACGACTACTAATATACTAATACTATAATACAAATAATAATAGAATTAGACGTAGCCATATGATCAGGCCCAACATATTTCTTCGTTATCTTAGCCCACAAATATTTATTCAACTCAACCCAAAATAATTTCTATTCTTAATATTTACTTTTGATTCTCAAATTCTAAAAATATAATTTCCCAAATGTTACGGTTAGATCTTCTAGTTTAATACGTATTCTCTATAATGACGACCCTTAATGTTCTCACTGAATTCTCTTTGATAGTAGTATAATACGACGAATGTTAATACGTATAACGGAGGAATTATAAATGTTATCATAAATACTGTGAGAACCTATGCACTAGGCTATTTGCAGGACTCCATTAAAGAATACCAAAGCAAGAAAGAGAAAATATTATTTCATTATTTCAAGAATTACTTTACAAGCAAGTGTATGTACATCCTTTTATATGTGTGTCTATTGTTTGTTATAACTGATTGCTGAGCTGTCATTCACACACTTATTATGCTATATACAATACAAGAGTATAGTAGGGTTTATCACCCCCCCCCCCCTCAAACTGGGCAGGAGTATGCATGCCTAGTTTGGCTAATAGCTGGTGAAAGTGAGCAGAGGGAAGTATTTTTGTGAAGACATCAGCTAATTGCGACGAAGTGGGAAGATACGTCAATTGTAAGAGGCCTTCCATTACTTTCTCACGTGTGAAGTGAATGTCAATTTCAAGATGCTTTGTTCGTTCATGAAAAACCGGGTTGTGAGCAATATGGAGAGCCGACATATTATCACAATGTAAAGTGACGGGTTGAAGAGAAGAGAGACCAAGTTCCTCAAGAAGACGAACAACCCATACAACCTCGGAAGATGCACTTGCCATAGAACGATATTCAGCCTCGGAGGAAGACTTAGACACGGTAGCCTGTTTCTTTGATTTCCAACTAATAGGGGATTGACCAAGCAATAGTATAAAACCCGAGATAGAGCGTCGAGTGTCAGGACATGCACCCCAATCAGAGTCAGAATATGCCTGGAGAACAAGACGGTCCGACGCAGAAAGTAAAATACCCTGTCCCAATGTGGCAGATAAGTATCCAAGAGTGTGTGTGAGAGCCTCAAAATGATTTATAGTGGGACGCTGCATATGTTGACTGAGAGCCTGGACAGAATAAGATAGATCAGGACGTGTATTGGTAAGAAAATTAAGCTTCCCAACTAAGCTTCTGTACAACGTGGGATTAGGATGTAATGGCGAATCTGCAGCAGACAATTTATGATTCAAAGGGAGAGGAGTAACGTGCGGTTTAAGAGGAGAAATACCACAATCACGTAACAATTCTTTGCTGAATTTTTGCTGAGTAACTATGATGCCAGTAGAAGAGTATGTCAATTCAAGACCAAGAAAGAAACTCAAATTGCCCAAGTCCTTGATACTAAAAACGTGATGTAAATGCTGCTTTATATGAGAGATAAAAGAGACATTATCACCTGTAATTACAATATCATCAACGTATATGGCCACGATAGTAATAAGACCCGACGATCGATGAGTAATAAGAGAATAATCCAATTTTGATTGAACAAAACCTTGCGAAAGAAGGGCAGCGGTGAGTTTGGCGAACCATTGCCGTGAGGCTTGCTTGAGCCCATATAAAGACTTACGGAGTTTACACACCATATTGGGGGACGAAGGCAACCCATCGGGAATAACCATGTAAACATCCTCATTGAGGTCACCGTGGAGAAAAGCATTATTGACATCGAGTTGATGCAAAACCCAATGTTTAGACGCAGCAATGGCTAAAATACACCGAATAGTAGTAAGAAGTACAACAGGAGAGAAGGTTTCAAGAAAATCAACCCCATACTCTTGAGTGTACCCTTTAGCAACAAGACGGGCTTTGTAGCGTTCGATAGATCCATCAGCTTTCAGTTTAATCTTAAAAACCCATTTGCAACCTACGGTTTTCTTGCCCGGTGGAAGAGAAACAATATCCCAAGTGTTATTAGCTTCGAGTGCTTGAAGTTCAGTGTGCATAGCTTGAACCCATAAAGGGTCCTTAGAAGCTTGTTTATATGTCTTAGGCTCTTGCACTTGGCCATGAGAAATAATGAGAGACTGCTGATCAGAGGGTAGAGAATTAAAAGCAACAAGGTTACACCAGTGAGTGGTGTTACAAACGAAGTCTTGTAAATGGGATGGAGGTTTAGTTGTGCGAGTGGATTTTCGGATAGGTAAAGCAGGCTCAAAGGATGGATTAGTAAGATCAACAATCAGAGGAATGGCAGGAGGTGAGGATGTAGATGAATTATGTGGCGAGGAGGAAGGAGAGAGACGTGTAGAATTAATAGGAGTAGTGGGTAAAGGAGGAGTGGGGTTAGCTTTAGAAAAAGACAAATCAGAATTATGGGAGTAAGAATCAGTATAGGGAGGTATAGGGGTTTGGGTAGGTAAGTAAAAGTTAAAAAGAGGTGAGGTGGGAGGCGTGTGAGAGTGGTAAGGGAAATGGGTTTCATGAAAGGTCACATCTCGAGAAAAGGTAATAGAATTGGTCTTGGGATTAAATGTCTTGTATGCCTTTTGTGTAAAAGAATACCCAATAAAGACAGAGGCATCAGCTCGGGGATGGAATTTAGAGCGATTATGCTTTAGTGTAGAGACAAAACAAAGGCACCCGAAGGCTCGAAGATGCGATAAGACAGGAGGAGAGCCATGTAATTTTTCATAAGGAGAGACATTACCCAAGACGGATAAAGGAGACCGATTAATTAAGTAAACAGCGGTTTGAACACAATCCCCCCAAAACCGAATAGGTAAATTAGACTGAAAAAATAAAGCACGAGCCATGTCTAATAAATGCCGATGTTTACGCTCGACGACCCCGTTTTGTTGAGGGGTGTCGCGGCATGATGTTTGATGAACGATTCCATGTCGAAGATAAAAAGACTTGGAATCGCCCTCACACATCTCTTTGGCATTATCGGAGCGAATGATTTGAATATGAGTATGAAATTGGTTGACCACATAAGCATGAAAATGAGTAATAAAAGATATGTATTGTGCCTTAGATTTCATTAAGTACAACCAAGTAGCCCGGCTAAAATCGTCAACAATGGTAAGGAAAAATTTATTACCATCATGAGTAGTATGACGAAAGGGTCCCCAAATATCGACATGAATCAATTGAAAACATCGAAGAGTTTTGATGGTACTAAGAGGAAAGGGATGCCTAGTTTGCTTAGCAATAGGACAAATAGTACAAAAAGAGACATCACCAAAATTATTTACATCAATATGAGGAAACAGGACTTTAATTTGAGTAAGAGGTAAGTGGCCTAGTCTAAGGTGCCAAATCTTAGCTAGGTCATGGTTTGTCTTTTTGGAAGGTGAACCAGCAGCAGCACATGAAGTAGATTGAGAAGAGGCATGAGGTGAAAGATCAGCATAATAGAGACCGTGCAAGAATTTACCAAGAACCTTGGTCCTTGAAGGGGCCTGAAGCACACAAGCACTGTTAGTAAACACAACAGAAACACCATCATGAAGGCATAATTGAGGAACAGAAATCAAGTTAAATTGAAACTCAGGAACAAAGAGAACATTTCTAAGCAAAACATCATCCATGAGCTGAACATCACCAGAATATTCGACCACAACCTTACGGCCATCAGGAATTATAACACTATGCTGGGGACCATGAAGCTTGCTAACGGAAGTAAAGAAATCCATAGAATTACACATGTGGTCCGTAGCACCACTATCGATAATCCACCGTGAAGTATGGGCTTTAGATAAAAAACAGAAAGTACCTGCAAGATTAGCGGAACTAGGAGCAATATCAAGGTCCATAGGTGAATCAGGAACAGGTTCTTTATGTTGGTTCAATAGAGCCAGAAGATTGTCAATCTGAGTAGTAGTGAGTCCAAGATGATCAAGAGATACCTTAGCATCAGAATCTTTAGCACAACCAGCAAAACGTTTAGGCTTGAAATCAGGAGGATATCCATTAAGCTTAAAACACCTCTCGACGGAATGGCCATTAATCTTACAATGATCAGTAGTAATTGGAGCCACGTTTAGCACCGGTAGTGGACTTGTGTTTCGGGAATGCAGTAGTCTCAGAAGATGCAGGTTTAGAATAGCGAGTATTATTGTAAGACTTATCAGAATAATACCTCTTATTAACAGCAAAAGCCGCAGAGTCAGGAGACGAAGAAGAATTATGAAGGCGACGGAGTTCTTTGTGTTTCTGCTCTTGATACAACATTCGGTATGCAGTAGACACATGTGGTAACTCAGGAAGCATGAGAATATTAGTTTTCACAGGACCATATTGTTCATCCACCTTCATGAGAAAGCTCATAAGCCTTTGATCCTGCTGAAGTTTCAAGACCTTCTTCGTCAGCCCGCAGCTACAACCATTACATACGCAAGTAGGTATTGGATTGAGATTATCAAGCTCATCCCACAGTGACTTGACTTTGGTGAAATACTCAGTAATAGTATTAGATTCTTGCGAAATATTTGATAATTCTTCATGTAAAGCATAAATCTGAGCAGAAGTGGAAACTCCATACCGTTCTTCGAGATCGGACCAGATTTCAGAAGCATATTTATTGTAGAGAACACTTTTAGCCACAACTCTATCTAAAGATGCAATGAGCCAACCAAGGACCATATTATTGCATCTCTCCCAAGCTTTCATAGTAGAGTCATTATCAGTAGGTTTAGGTAGTGTGCCATCGACAAAGCAAAGTTTATTTTTAGCAAGAAGACCGATCATCACTGACCTCTTCCAATCGCCATAGCCGGTACCATCGAAAGGAGTAGTGACCAATTTCATGCTTGCATGGTCTGACGGATGAAGATAATAGACGGACGCCAGATTTTGTGTTAATTCAAGGTGAGTTTGGTGCGAAATAGGAGTGTTAATGAAGGTTTCAGTCATGGTGAGGAAAAAGAATGGAGAAACAGAGACCGAGTGATTTTGTGGGAATCAAAAAAGAAAGAAACGCAGAGGTAATCAAAAAGAAGGAAAAAGAGAAGCGTACTGTGGACTATGTCAGAGAAAAAACAGGAACATCTGATACCATGTGAGAACCTATGCACTAGGCTATTTGCAGGACTCCATTAAAGAATACCAAAGCAAGAAAGAGAAAATATTATTTCATTATTTCAAGAATTGCTTTACAAGCAAGTGTATGTACATCCTTTTATATGTGTGTCTATTGTTTGTTATAACAGATTGTTGAGCTGTCATTCACACACTTATTATGCTATATACAATACAAGAGTATAGTAGGGTTTATCAAATACTATTAAAAGAACTGTAAAATGACAAAAAGACAACTCTTTAGAGCTTTGCCAAATATCATTATTTTACTGGGTTTTATTTGATTGCATGGCATAAAGTTATCTAGTTGGCAAATTCGTTGTGAAAATAAATATAATTAAAAAGTAAACATAAGTTGTATATCTTAAGATTTCTTATAACTGTTAAAATTAACTTTTGATTGAACTTTAAAATATTTGTGTACTGTTTATTTGGTAAATATTTAAATTTACTTTGAAATAGACTATAGATATAAGGAAATTGAATCATATATGCAAGATTTTATTGATATTTTGAAATACTGCAAATCAGGGAAATAATTGTCTCTATAAAATTGGAAATTGAATCATAAATCATTACATCATAGATACTATTAAAAGAACCGTTAAAGAACAAATGCCAGCTCTTTAGAGCTTTGCCAAATGTCATTATTTTTCGGGATTTTTATTTGGCTGCATGACATAAAGTTAATTATCCAGTTGGCAAATTCCTTGTGAAAATAATTATAATTAAAAATTATACATAAGTTATATATCTTAAGATATAACTATTAAAATTAAATTTTGATTTAACTTTAAAATAGATGTCTACTGTTGATTTAGCAAATATTTAAATTTACTTTGAAATTAACTATACATATAAGGAAATTGAATCAAATATGCAAGATTTTATTGATATTTTGAAATATTGTAAATTGGTGAAATAGTTATCTCTTAAAATTGCAAATTTGTCAAAGTATTTTAGATTTTTAGTTAAATATTCTATATACAATTATGAAATTCCAGTAAACAATTAGTTACCATGTAAATTATGATATATTAAATATTATATATACAATTGCAAACTTTTTAATTAAATTAAATTTATTTCGATATAAAAATTTAAAATATCCATGCATATTGCACGAATTTTATACTAGTATATAACTAGATAATCTTTGTGCGATATAACATGTGACTAGTATTCAACCCATCATTAAACACAGTCTTAAAATATGTTTGTACACATTTAAGATCCACAACCTATCATACATCTAAGCACAAAGCCTGTAACTTTAATTAGATCAGTTAAGTTGGGCATGAAAATAATATTAATAAATTAAACATAAAAAGCTAAAACATGATGATCATATAGTTAATTATAATAATCAATAATAATATTAATTTAATAATGATATTAATCAGGAACATACATGTACTATGAAATGGCAATCATACAAAAGAAAATTATATCAGAGTGAACATACATATAACGAACATTTGAAATTGAAAACACATACAAGCTAATTAAGCATAATAGTATACTTAATTAAGTGAATTATATAAGATTTGTTAAGTCTCAAAAAGACGGTATCTCAGGAGACTCAAGGCAACCAGCAGTTGTTACGGTCATTTTGGAGACAACATTGACCAAACTCGTCATTGTTTATTAGAATTTGGTCGCAAAATTGGCCTTCGCAACAATCTTCAATAAGGTATGATGAATTATTAACTGCATTGATGAATGGAATTCTGCATACATTTCCTTTGGTTAAGCACTTCCCTACTTCCGCACGCTTCAATTCTTTAGAATCTACCATTAAGGTTCTTTCGGGAGGTAATTCATTCGTATTATTCATAATTTGATCACCAACGGCTATTGTTTCTTCCTTCACGTTATTTAAATCTTTTATTGTATCTTCTAGTTTCGGTTCTGCAATTTTTAAGACAACAAATAAATAAAAAATGTTCATCTCCGCGTACAAGCATGAAAAGTACAGTAATAAAAATACTTAATTATATCTGATGTTTACCTGATTGAATTGTTGGTTGTGGAATGCAATATATCTCGGTACATGGTTTATTCTTGTTGAAATCTGCAATTTTTAGAGCATTAAAATAAATAAAAGTTAATTATGATTAAAATGTCCCATACAAACATAAATGACAAATTAGAATATTATTAATAACTATTTCTTACTCCCTCTGTTTTCCTATGTTCTTCTCAAATAAAATTTACGAGTTTTAGTATCAAATTTTGATTACAATTTATTATCGATCTATATGAAAAAATATATTCACGTGGGGTCTTCTTAGATTCGTCTCATCATTAAAAAAATAAAAGGAGTCCAAAGTAACTAAATATAATCAATTTAGTACTCTTTTTTGTCTTTGTAACTTTTACTTTCTTGATCAAACCAGTTGAAATTTAACCGTTAATTAATATCTTAACATTTATTATTAAATATGTTAGATCAATTTGTATTAATATATATTTTTAAACAATAACTTTTAGAAACACATAATTTCATTTATTAAACTCCTTTAACCAAAGTTATAGATACAAAAAAATAAAATAAAATAAAGGGAGTAAACATATATAATCATGAAAAGTACAGTTAAAAAAACAAAATTTACCTGATATGATTTTGTTGTATACGGATTGGCATGCACTGTGTGATTTGCTAAGGCATTCTCCTTGTTTATCGAATAGAGCTTGTCGACTAAGACCATGATTTCCTTCATTGAAGCCATTAGGAAATTAAGATTATCATTATGAAATTTTATATTACTAGTATAAAACTCGTGTAACGCACAATGTCGTTAGTATAAAATTAAACCGAAATTCATACAAACAAAGCAAGATCAACGTCCATTAGACCTACCTTGAGGTTTGCATAACGAATATTCTAAAACTCCCTGTTTACTTTTTTCATATAATTGTCATTCTTGGTTAAATGAGTTTAATTTTGACGATTAATATTTTAATTGATGTGATAAAAATATACTCCTTTTGTTTGTTGAATCAGTTCCACAAGAAATATTTACGAGAATTAAAAAAATAATTCTTTTAGATGAGAATTGTTTAAATAAAGCTATTGGAACACGTGAGACCATAAACAGTATAAAAATGTTAAGAAGTTTGCGGAAAATATGTAGGGGCTATAAGTAAGCATCAATCATCATTATACTAAACCATAGAAAACGCTGTAAATTTTGAAGGACAACAATGTAAATTTTGAAGATTTTTTAGAAAAACAACAAATTAAATCTATAATAACAAATGAGAAGAACCACTTAAAAAAAGAAGGGAAGAAGTAGACTATATATTTATCAATTTACCATGATAAATATTTTTTTAAAAGTTACTTTAATTAATAAATAATTAATTTCACATATATTTATATATTTAGTGCTAATACACTACAACATAGTTTGCTTCTAGTGGGATATATTTAGAGATATTTAATTTAACTGTCGCTATTTCAACTTTTTTATAGTGTATATAGAGGATTTTGTGACGTTTATTAGACCTTTATAAAAGAGTCTAATAAACGTCACAAAATCCTATATATACACTATAAAAATTTAAAATAGCGACAGTTAAATTAAATATCTCTAAATATAATTAGCAGCATATTAAAAAGTCACACTAAAGTTTTTAGCGACGTAAGATCTAGACTATATATAGTAACAATTACATATGTCATTAAAGACTATAGTAACAATTGTAACAATTAAAAGTCTCACAAATGTTACCATAGACTATAGTAACAATTACATATGCCACTAAAAACCAAATAAAGTGTAGCTAAATCACTTTATGGTGGAACTTAAAATAAAAGTCAATAATTATTACAGTAAAAATATGAATTAGTGTTATTTTTTTTAATGACATCAAATCCAATGTCGCAAAAAGCTAAATTTGTTGGAGTGATAAAAGTTTGAAAATAAAACTCATTAAACCATTAAAGTGAAAAAAAAGTAATAATTTACCTGTTGGCATGCATAATTCTCTTTCTTTGTTTACGCAATCGAAATATGGTTTCAAGTCAGGTTGTGGATATCGTTGTTGATTTTGTAGAAAAGTAAAGTCATCTGAATGTATATCAGTATGTAGATCAGTATCAAAAGGAACAACAGACTACCAAAATATGATTTTCTTCATTATTCATGCCATTTTCTAATAAAGACATATTTTTTATTATTATGGTTTTTATATTTTTTCTACTAATAAATCACAAAAAAAAAATCTATTTCATGAGCAAATATCATTTGCAGGGGTGAAGCAAACTACTTCCTCCGTTCCATAATAGTTGCTACTGAGTGTGACATATTGTGTGGGAAATGTCACTATCAGTAGCAAGTATTACGGAACGGAGGAAGTAATTTGAGGCCTAATTTAATTTCCATAAATTTTTAAAATTTAGGGCGCTCTTTATAATTAAAAAAAGAGATTTTTGAAATAAAAATAAAAATTCAACACAATTATATTTGTAAGTGCTAAAATTAAATATAAACTCAACACAATTTATAACTATACATTAACATTAACTTTATTAAAATCACTTAATATAATTTGTTAAAAATTAAATTTGCATCTCTAATGTAAAGAAGGAAGAGAAAAAGTAATGGATTGATGAAAAATTATAGAAAAGTGTAAAGATTTAAAGAATATAAAAATTAAGATATAAAATATTGATTATTTTTTTAAATTATGTTGGTAATTGTTGTTGTTTAATGAATCGGTGAAAATTTATTCAAAAAAGAAAAATGAATGGGTGAAAATTAAATAATGTGAGAGAAAGTGTTTGGAAATTAAAAGGGGTTGCTTTGAAAATAGATAAAAGAAAAAAGAGAAAAAAAGTAATAAATATAGGATTTGATCAAATTGACTCTTAATATGAATAAAACTCCCAACCGTACAAGCATGAAAATTAGTATAACAAAAAATACTTATATCTCAAGTTTACCTGAAAATTGAATTGTTGGTTGATGAATACATTGATCTCCAATACACGTTTTAATATTGTCGAAATCTATAACTTCTAGAACATTAAAACAAATAAAAGGTTAATTATGTTTTAAATGTGCGATAAAAACATTAATGACAAATGAGAATATTATTAATAACTATTTCTTACTCCCCCGTTTTCATTTGTTTTTTTCAAATAGAATTTACGAATTTTAGTATGAAACTTTGACTATGATTTCTCATCGATCTATATGAAAAAACATATTTACTTGGAATCTTGTCTTACATGTGAAGTATTTCCAAAATCATATAACGGTCATTCTTGGTTAAACGAGTTTAATTTAATATGATGATTAATATTTTAATTTATGTGATAAAAATATACTCCCGTTGTTTGTTAAATCAGTTCCAACAAGAATTGTTCACGAGAATTAAAAAAAATCTTTTAGATGGTGAACCCAGTATTTATTGAATAATAAATTTATAGGAAAAAAAAATGTGTACCACAATTATTAAAATGTTTTTAAAATAAAGTTAGTGAAAACACGTGGAAACTATAAACAATATAAAAATGTTAAAATAAAATTACTTTAATCAACAAATAATCAATTTCACAAATATTTATATATTTAGTGCTAATAAAAAGTTTAAAATTAAACTCAACTAACAATTAAAGTGAAAAAAAGTAATAATTTACCTTTATCAACAAGAGGAAGCTGGCAACTAATACACTCAAATGCAATGAGGAACAACAGACTACCAAACATGACTTTCTTCATTATTATTGATGCCATTTTCTAATTAAGATTATTAGATGTTTAGCAATCTCATGAATTCTAATTAACTTTTAATTAAGCTAGCTATTTATAATGGTTTTCCATAATAATAAATCAACTGAATTATTCCCACATGTTATAATTAAATTTAATGGATCATACAAAGTAGTGCTAATCCTCTTAATTACTTAGTTGTTCCATAATGTTCATCACGTATAATTCCCAGCTAAATTATTTTTCAACGTCCTTATCTTTGTTTATTAAAGTATCAATTTAATTCACTCTCTCAGTTCTCATAATGAATATTCTTTCTATTTATATCGCAAATTTTAGACAAAAATAATCTTGTTCATTCTCATTTTCATATTGTAATTAAGTTGGAGGCTTTCGGGTATCTGGAGACTTTCAGTCACCACTGAGTATCATGATGATGATGATTTTCCCACTAATTTTATAAAAATATATTTTATCAATTATGGTCGTCTTCATATATTTTGCACTAATTTTTGTTAATATTTTTTTTTAATTTTTATGGTTCTCACTTTTCCTCTATTAATTTTATTTTTTAATAAAATAGTATATGTACTATTTAAAATAATATATTTTTTAATTCTCATGAATATTTCTTTTGAGAACTTATAAAGTAACGGAGGTAGTAAATGTTAAAACTTATAGTTAAGGACTTATAATTAGGTGTTTGATTTAGCCATTAAGTTGGTCATGTGAAATTAATAATGCTAATCTTCTCAGCTTGTAAATTGTAGAGTTTGCACTTTTTGTATTTTCGTTAATTAGAAAGAAAAATGTGTTTCGTATTTTTAGCAATTTTCAACACGAACCCTCCCCGATAATTAGTATTAACTAATTAGCAATTGGAAAGTATTGAACACTTTTTATCCTAATTTTATTTAAAAGTCACAATTTTTCTGTGGAGAACATCCACTTATAATTAGGAGTTTTAATTACCCATTTTGTTGATCATGTAAAAATTATGATACTAATCATCTCAGCTAGTAAATTGTTGACTTTGCACTTTTATAATCGGAAAAATTGATATTAATAATCTAATTTTTTGTTCATCCGCTGTGTATAATCCAAACTTTTGATTATTGTCTAATAATCTAACGTTTGCCCTTAGTTCGCTGTGAATAATCCAACCTTTATTTTAGTTTGCTAGCAATATACCCTATTATTACCCATTATTAGTAATAAGGTATATTGTAGACAAATTTATCACAAAGGTTGGATTATTAGAAAATAATCAAAAGATGGGATTATTCATAGCGGATGAGTGAAAGATTGGATTATTAATGTCAATTTTTCTATAAATTTTGTTTTATTGGAAATTGTATTTTTTAATAAGAAAAATATGTTTCTTATCCTAAATTTAGAATTAGGCTTAGAATAATTCTGTTATGCTCCAAAATTTATGGAAATCCTATCTAGTATATTGATATATACTCTCTTTGTTCTGCTAAAGTTATTTTCATTTGTTATTTTGTGTCATTTTATTTGTTGTTATATTGTGATAATGTGGTGTGTAACGGAGTAATTATACCAGTGATTAACAAATTCTCTGAGAAAGTCTCAGTTAATTCTCAAATGAGAAAGTCTCATAATGAGATCATTGTTCTTGGACTCATCCGATGTACACTTTTAATTTTAAACTGATCATTTATAATTTTACAGTTAGTCTTTTATAAGACCGTCTCAGCATGAGACGGGTACATATAATAGCCCATTTCTTCAATTGATTACTTTAAGATCATAAATAATCGTTTTAAGGTTATAAGTAATCATTCTAAATCTATAAAAAGTAATTATATTAAAATTATAAGTGATCACTTTAACGTTATTTGTGATCATTTTAAGACAAAAAAGTATCTTGAACCCGCTCAATAAAGATGGTCTTACCATGAAACCGTCTCATTTAAAAATTAGTGATAATTTTGATGTAATTACTTATAATCTACCGATTATAACCTTAAAGTCCTCGTTTATTATGATTTTGATTAAATTTTGGCAATGCAAAAGGTTTATTCAAAATTTGATCAAAACGTATAGATATTAACATTATCTAAACATATAAAATTATGAGAAGAAAATATCTCTTTATTAGTCTGTCTGACCAGTGGCAATCCAGCGAATTAGGAGTTGATTGCATGTTTAAAACTTTGAAACTAAGTCTTCACAAAATTTTTGAATATCTAATACTCTCCCATTTATAGATAATGGGACATTTAATTTTTGACACTATTATTACTCTTAATTTGTATTTTATTCTTAATTTATAAATTAAAACACAGTCAAGTGATTGTTTGATTCGTTTCAATGTAAAGATTATTATTAACATCCACTTTTTATAAAATTTCGTTATATATAGTAAGAGATATTAAACATTGAATAAATGCATTGAATACTGAGAAAAAAACATGTTCAATTATATATGAATAGGAGGGAGTATAAAACTAACTCAAATATTTAATGATAGCAACGTGGACGTTGCAAGGCTTATTATAAAAATGTATCGAAATCTTTTAAGCTTATTTAAACCCACAAAAAATCTTCAAATCATTAATATATTTTGTGAAGAGAATTGAAATGGTTGATTCTAGCTGGCATTTAAGAAACTAATGTCTTTATTTTTTTTTTTACTTTGACTTGATCAAACTAATGCAACTTTAGATCATTAATATATCTTAAAAATAATTATTAATTATGTTATAAAAGTATCGTAAAATGTAAATTAATTAATAGAAAGAAAAATTACATAGAACAATCTAATCTTTTCATTATTTTTCTAAAATAATATCACCTATTGATCAATTATGAATAATCTCAACTTTAAGGTATATTTACCTAAAGTAAACTTGGATAACTTGGTGACCTGCTATAGTAGGTAATTTACTGAAAAAATTAATCTGAAAATTAATGTACAATTAGAAAAAAATTTAAAAATTTACGTAAAGTATTCCGAATAAAAAAACACCAAAAAAAAAATTTAACATTATTTTTACATTTTTTGACATTTTATTTTTAATTTATCTTTTTTAAATAAATAAATAAAACTTGTTATAGTAAGTCATCCAATTACCGGATTTACTCAGGCAAATACCCCATTAAGTTGAGTTTATTCAAAGTTAATCAATAGGAGGAATTATTGTAGGAAAATCAAGAAAATGTTAGATTATTTTAGATAGAAATATTTTCATTAATATAACTTTTACTAACATATAAATTCATATATTAGAGCTAGCAATGATCAAACTAAACTTATTTAAATTAAAAATTAAAGTAATATTTCATTCCATAACATGTATGCATTCTCAATGCATAGCATTTGGACTTATAAATCAAAAAGATCTAGATTATGAGCAAATCATTTGCAGGGGCGAGCAAAATAATTCAAGCTTGATTTAATTTTCATAAATTTATCAATTTGGGGTGCTCTTTATAATTAAAAATAGATTTTATAAACCAAAACAAAATTCAACACAATGATATTTTTAAGAACTAAAATTAAATAAAAATTCAACATAATTTCTAACTATACATGAATACTAAAAGCACTTAATTTAATTTGTTGAAAATTAAATTTTGCATCTCTAATGTACACGAGGAAGAGAAAAAAAGTAATGGATTGATGAAAGATTATAAAAAAGTGTAAAAAATTTAAAGTAATTAAAAATTAGGGAAATTTCACATGGTAGCATCCAATTTCATGAAATGTCAGTGGTAGCACTTTTTAAAGAAAATTCCACATGGTAGCATTCAGTTTATGCACTATTTAATTGTCGTAGCATTTTCTTTTAAGTTCCTGTTAAATTTCGTTTAATTCATCATTTTGTAAATTTTTTCCACATGGTAGCATCTAATTTTTGAACTTAATAATGTGAACAATTTTATCAGTGCTTGATATTAGGGGTGTTAAAAAAAACTCAACCCGCTTGACCCGACATGTTAACCCGCTGACCCTCATCTTAAATGGCGGGTCAATTTTCAATAGCAACAATATGTTACGGGTCGGATACCCGACTCGCTTTAATTGGGTCGGGTCATAGGCCACTTAATAAAATAAAATAGGTATTCGCCGACCCGTTATATTAGAGGAATTTTTTTTCAAAAATAATTTGTCGGCCTACTTGCAGCTATTAGACTAAGTAATAACTAATATTAAGTAATAAGAAAAAAAAATCGATAACTAATTTTCAAGTGGGTTACCAACTAGTAAATTTAAGATTTAAAAGGAAAAAAAAATCAGTATCTAATACTCCCTCCAATTCACATTTATTGTCCTATTTGGTTGGGTACGGATATTAAGGGTGGGATTGGGTCCATTAAAAAGGTGTACTTGGGGTATTTTAATTGATTAAATTAATTGTAAAGGTGGTAGTTGTGGTATTATAAGTAGTAAAAATGGGGGGATTTTGGTCATTAATTGTGTGAACATGGGGTATTTAGGTAAAAAAATCATGACTAAAAATGAAAATGAGACATTTGAGATGAACTTACCCAATAAGAAAATGGAGCAGTAATTGTGAATTGGAGGGAGTATTAAGAAAGAAAAAAGACGTCAATAGCTTCTCTAAAAACAATGAAGTTAGTAGCTAATAGTCTAAAAGTAGTATTAAGAAGAAAAATAAAGTGATCAATACCTAATGGTCTAATACTATTGGAAGAATCCAAATCACAAACGTACAACTCTTAATCTTTTCTTTTATTCTGTTAAATTTTATTTTGCGAAAAATAAAATTGGCTACCAGGTGTCCCAACCCGATTCATCTGGGTACCCGTAATTGGGTCGAGACACGGGCCTTTAAAATAGATATCCGACTAACCGGGTACCTGGTTATGAACATGTGATATCCCAGATTTAGCTTGAAAAGGAATTGATAGACTACTCATATCAACAAGGTGCATCTTCTTTTCATGGGAGCCTATTTGCTAAGAACTCCACAGTTAAGCGTGCTTGGTGGGGAGCAATCTTAGGATGGGTGACCTCTTGGGAAGTTTTCCGAGGTGCGCATGAGTGAGGTCAAAGTGCGCTGGAAAGACTTGTGTTGGTCTGTGAGGCTAGTCTACAATCTCCAAGAGTAGTCACCGGTGGTTCGTTTGACCGAGGTGTTACAGAACACCCCTACTTGAGATGCACCTTTTGAACTTTATAATGCCAACAATTTGAATGAAAACAAAATTATTACAACATTTATGGAGGTTAATGAATTAAACAAAAAAATGGTAAATTAAATATTTGAGACGAAAAATTAGATGCTACCATGTGGAAAAAATGTAGCAAATGACGAATTAAATGAAATTTGACATGAACTTAACATAAAATGTTACGACAATTAGATAATGCATAAATTGGATGCTACTATGTGGAATTTTCTTAAAAAGTGTTATCATTGACATTTCATGAAAACAAGATGCTACTATGTGAATTTCCCTAAAAATTAACAAATAAAATATTGATTATTTTTAAACTAATTAACTTCGTAATTGTTGTTGTTTAATGAAAATAAGATAATGTAAGAGGAAAGTACCACCACACAAAAATATATATTCGCGAATTGCAGGTAAAATCAGTTTGGCAACCGAAAATGGTGACACATTCCTCAAGTCGCGTTGAAATTCATTGGCAAAAAATATATTGTCATCACCTGTCGCGACCAAACAAAATGGCGTATAGACTTTTGTGTTCAATGGCGACTATATCTCAACCAAATTTTGGTCGCCACTTTATCCTAACACAAACAAAAAATAAAATCATATACAATTTATATATAATTATTATATTAAAAATAATATACGATTTTATTTTTATGATTATAAATTCTATAATACTCCTCTCGTTTTTAAAAGATTGTCCAATATAGTTTTTCCACACAAATTAAAAAAAATTAAAATCTTTGTAGTAAGTGGCCTTATCTTAATCAAATAGGGAAAATTTACCTAGAATAATGTAACATATTTACCTAGAATAATGTAACATATTCGTGATTTTTCTACAATAATCTCACCTATTAATTAACCATGATTAATCCCAACTTTAAGGGGTATTTGCCTAGAGTAAACTTAGGTAACCGATGACCTGTTATAGTAGATAATTCACAAAAAAAAGTAAACTAAAAATTAGAAAAAAATTTGAAACTTTACATAAAAAATTATAAATAATAAAAAAATTATAAATTTTTTTGAATATTTTTTAACTTTTTTTCGACATTTTATTTTAATTTAACTTTTTTTATATAAAAAAATAAAACTTGCTATAGTAAGTCATCCGGTCACCGGGTTTACTCTAAGAAAATACACTTCAAAGTTGGGATTATTCATGGTTAATCAACAGGTAGGATTATTGTAGGAAAATCATGAATAGATTGGATTATTCTAGGTAATTTTTCCATTAAATAGTAGTGTGAAGTTAGCAAATCTTAATCAATCACGGTGATTTGTAAATCACCATAAAAAACAAAAGATATATTAATAAAATAAGCAAAACACAAAAAGATAAATTATAATATAAAAAAGTCACCCTATTAAATCTTTCCACATAGGCGTGATTTGTCAAGGTGGCAAATAACCGTTATTGACCTAGAGTTACTCGTGTGTAGACCTGGGAAAATGGTCGGTCGGGCGGGTTACGGGTCGGGTCATTTTCGGTCGGGTCATTTTCGGGTCGGGTCATTTTCGGATCGGGTCATTCTCGGGTCGGGTCACTCCCGGTTCCGGGTCGGTCGGTCTGACCCAACGGGTTATGACTTACAAAATTTAAAAATTAAGTTTTTCATTTTTTATTATTTATAAAACTTTTTTAATAAAAAAACTATTTCTAATCCTTATGACATTAATCCACATATCAATTGACACAATATTAAAGCCTTATGTGACTCAATTCAAGTTATAGAAAACTAGTTATTGCGACACTCGTGTTCTAAACTTTAAATCTCTATGTATAGTTGGATTTGTGACATACATGTCACATGAGAGAAATTAGATGTACGATTTTCAAAAAATAGTTGGTATGTCGGGTTCATTTGAGTGTAAGGATAATAGGAGAATTAATACTTATTTTGAAAGACTTGTAAAATACGCGCTTCATAAAAGTTATTGTGTTTGACTATTAAAGTTGTAACGTTAGATAAAAATGACGCTAAATATCTTCTCATTTCCTAATAAAAATATCTTCACAATTTACATGTTAGAAAGATATACAAATAATTAAGTACTTATTTCGTCTTATAAGATACGCGTTTTATAATTTAGGGTAGCGACATTCCTTTTCTGAAAAGCTCATTCAAATGTGCAAAACGTTTTTATAAATTATATTGAATTGCTTCCTGAAATGTAGAAGAATTAAAAGCTCATTTGACTGACTTAACAAGATATATGTATTCAATTAAGATGATTATAACGTCTCTTTTTAAAAGAAAATATTATGATGGATAAAAAGACGCTAAATGCGTGTTTTTTGAGATTTATTGATGAGTTTTAGGGTTCAAGTGATATACTCAATATGTTGAGATACTTTGAAAACTAAAATTTTATTTGAAATGAATTCTAACATTGAGATTACTCTAAAAACTGATATTGGACCTGTCAAAACGGGTCGGTCGGGTCGGTTGTCGGTCGGGTCATTTTCGGTCGGGTAATTATCGGGTCGGTCATGTTTCGGGTTAAGTCCCTTTCGGATCGGTCGGGTTCGGGTTTTACCGGGTCGGGTCCCGGGTTCATTTTCGGGTCGGATCAAATTTTCCCAGGTCTACTCGTGTGAAGTAATGATTCTATTGGTATTATGAGAGAGAAAAGACATTTAAATTAAAGATAAAATAAAGAAAAAAAGAAATTATCATTGTCACTAATATAGAGAGAGTATATTTGGGGACATGGGAGGGATTATGAGGGTATATTTGAAAAAAAATTTCAAAAATGGAAAATATTCTAAAGTAGACAAACATTTGAAACTACACGTTACAGTAAGGTGGATAAACATAAAAAAACGGAAGGAGTAATTATATAATCTTAAAAAGAACACAATTAGTAATTTCACTGTAAGAAAATAGTAACAAACATACGAAATAACACAAGTAAATATAGCTAATAATAACAACATAAAATATCAAAAACGGTAATAGAAAATCAAAATAAAATAACAAAAATAAAAATAGTAAAAAAAAAAACAGAATATAGAAAAAATATAAAAAAGATAGCTCTTTGAAAATAATACTTAAAACTTTCTCTTTGAAAAAAATGACAACAATGTCGGAAAAATAAAAATAAATAAAACCATCATACTATCTTTTAATTTTACTGTATAATAGCAAAACGAAAATTTAGTTATGAGCATGTCATTTATCTTTTTTTCATTTGATAGTATTAATAGAATTTCACTAATTTGCATTTTCACACTTACCATATTTACCAATTTATATTTTCGAAAAAACTCATACATTTATAGATGCAATAAATCACAATTATTCTATTACACTGTTGTATATAAATGCACTGCTTAAAAAATTATAATGAGATTTTACTGATTTACATTTTCCATTACACTGTTGTATATAAATACAATGCTTAAAAAATTATAATGAGATTTTATTGATTTGCATTTTTACACTTACCATATTTACATATTTATATTTTTGCATTTTTACTGATTTTATTGCTTAAAAACTCATACATTTATGCATGGATGCAATAAATCACGATCATTCCAATTACACTGTTGTATACTTGTATTTAATGGACTATTTAAAAAATTATAGTGGAAAATATATAATGTACTGTGTAAAACACTATATATTGTCTGATAAAATTCTGGAATTACATCGCGTAGAAAATTATACTACAAAATAAATTACATTTACTCCAGTGTAATTGGAATTACAATATTTAGAAAATTATACTGCAAAATTACACTATGTATAAAAGTATATAGCAATTTAGAAAATTTATTTTACGTCGCCGTTTCTAGAGTGACTAGCAGAAAAGGACTAAGAATTCTCATATGAGACAAGGATGGTGAAATATGTCATCATACTTAGAATTAAGTATATAAAAAGGTGTTTCGAAACCTATAAACTCTTTATTAACAACCAATTTGGTATTTCTTTATATTTGATTCTAATTTAATTACAATATAAATATGTAAATACTTTATTATGGACCTTCATTTAATATTTTCATTTGTCTAAAATTTCTTTAAAATATTAACGTAAAAATACGTGCATTGCACGGGTTTCTATCCTAGTCCTACTTAAATGCAATGGTTTGTTTTATGTATTGAATTTTTCTTACTTCCATCAACAAATGTATGTTATTCTTGTCAACAAAATAGGAGATGATTAATAGTGTTGGTTTTGACTTAAAGTTAGTTTGGCAAAGGATAAGATAGGGGAATTTGAAAGTCAGGTTACCTTAAATTATTTTTATTAGTTTAATAGCATGAAACAAGCTCTGTGAATGAATTTCCTAGAGTGTTACTTCGTTTGGTTTCTAATTTTTTCGTGGGTACAAAGTTAAAAATGTGAAGTAGGCTTTGGAAGTAAGTTGAAACAGATTCTGTCCATACATCCTTGCATATGATCAAATCTCACTGCAAACAACTTCAGCCACACTTAATAAGTGTGGAGAGAATAACGTTACTTATAAATGTGGGCAAGAGCTAGTTTAGAAAATAAAAATATGGTGATTAATATAACCACACATATAAGTGTGGAGAAAAAACCATACAAATAGCCACACATATAAGTGTGACTAAAAGACCAATTAAAAAAATTTGTACAGCATTTAAAAACGCAATTAAAATTTTTTTTAAAAAGTAAAAAAATTAAAAATCCAATTTAGGCGCGCCCAGTTTCTGAAAAAATTAATCTTCCTGCTGCGGTTTCATTTAAAATTAAAAGACCAATTAAAAGCTTTTAATTCGTTCTCCAAAAAAAAAAAAAAAAAAGCTTTTAAATTCGTTGGTGTGTGATCGTAACTGCAATTTCATATTGAAATTCCTGTTGTATGCATATCTCTGTTCCAATTCGTTATCAGTGTGCAGTTACTTCGATTATTCTCTCATTCTGCTGCTTCGGTTCTTCGATTCACGCCTTTTCACTCCAATTGTGTTCGGTTCTTCATTATTCTCTCCATTATACAATTTCACTCTCCCTCTCTTTTCTATCCTTATTCAATCCATTTGCTCCCTCTTCTTTCTCTGCAAATTGTTTAACATTTTTCAATCTATTTGTTCCCTGTAATTTGTGGACAAACAATCTATAATAAGGAAAGATTTCGCTCTCCCTTCTAATTCAGCCCTAATTCGCATCTAGTTCATCAGCATTTTAACCTAATTCGCAAACATAATTTTTCGCTCTCAACAAAATTTCTATATTTGAAGCAGGTAATTTCTTTTCAATTTCAAATTTTCTTTGTTTTTGACGTATAATTTGAGGTTATATTTGATAATAGGAATTTGCTCAGTGTCTCCTTTCTTCTTTTTTACTAATTAAATTTATTATTTTAATTCTCTTTTTTTTCTGACTTTAGTGTTTTTGCAAGTATAGTTTGTGAATTGGAGGTGTATAATGAATCTGAGGTAGTGTGGTTTGTACAATTTATGTCTTATAATCTAATTTTTTGTATTAATTTTGTCAATTTCATTGCTTCACCACTGTTGTACTTCAGTTAGAGGATTGATTTGGATAGCAAGGCATAGAGTGAGTTAGAGGAGAGGAGAAAAATGCTATAAATAGAGGGTTAGTGAGGTTGACGTCTTCACTGATAATTTTGTTTTATAAATTATCATCTAGGTTATGCAAATTTAGCAATACTTTGATTTATTGACTGAAAAATTCTAAGTTCATTATGTTTATTGGGATTATTTGCATATTATTTGTTGAAAAAGGCTGGAAAGTTATGATTAGTATAAATTATCATCTGGAAATTGATTATTGATTAGTATGAGTTTTGTTTCAAGTTTTTAATGCCCTTTTGTAATTTTTAAGGCCGGGAAAATGAGAATAGCATGGAAGCCTTGCGAGTGCTTGATATCATCTTGAGACAACATGCTGCTAAACAGTAATGATTTGTCACTTGCTCATGAAATGTTGACTTGTGTTTGTCATCACTTGTTTGCTTACAATTTTGCTTCTTTCAGGTGGTGTTTACTAGTGCAACAATCTTTTTTCCACAATGATCCTAAAAACTTCGCAGATGTAGGGGGTGGTGTCATATTAACTGATATGATATTAACTGATGTCATATTAACCAATTCAGTTTTGTTTTAGAATGGGATTAAGACTTAGGTGGAGTATTTGTTTCAGTGATTCGGTGGTGTTGCTTTTGGGGAGGAAGGGAGTCCCGTTTTTGTGATCGTTAAGCTGATAAATTTATGTAGTGAAAAAATTCTTAGATAAATTCATGCATTACTTTTGTACGTTATCTAATTTGTTCACTTAAGAGTTGAGAATTACTATCATAGAATACTAGTAAATGACATGGTCTTATGCTAAATAACATGAGCGCCTAATGTTACTGGAATGTCAAGCAGGCCATTCTAGATGATGTACAGGGAACAAACGTAGTAATGTGGTTCCAGCAATGACATCCTGATAAGTGGAGCAACAACTCTGTCATGCTTGGAGAGGCTAAAAGAAAATTCAGAAAATTCAAGAAGCCTATTCAGGTAAAAATGTCCTTGTAGATTTGACTATTTGAGTATGGTTATTTTGTTATGGAATTTTTTATAGTGATTAACAAGTTATTTACAGAGTGATTGCTTTATTTTAGTGTTGTCCGATCCCAAGAAGAGAACATTGTATGATGCAGGCATGTATGATCCCTTTGAAGAAGTTGATGAGGTACGATTTATCAACTAGTATTTATATTGACTTTGTTTTGTTATTCAGTAGTCAGCACCTTCAGTAGATGATTGTTAGACTACTCGTGCAAGTCCTATTAGTTTTTTCTAACTACAGTAAATTTGATCTTTGAATACAGGGTTTCTGTGATTTTATGCAAGAGATGATGTCACTTATGGCACAAGTTAGAGATGAGGTAATTATTGAGCATTGTTTTGAGGATCCACAAGTTAGAGGTGAGGTAAGTAGAAATCAATTCCTTCATAAAGAGAATCAATCTCAATAGTAGTCTGAGTTGTAGAAGAAAGTTGATCTCTTAGCTCTTTTGCAGGCTGTTTATGGCATGTGTTCTATGTTTGTTTGCCTATTGGTCTTGGTTTACATCTGTATTTCTATTCTTTTGAACATTTTTTTAATCCCTGATTTGTTTGTTTCGTTAGTGATCTGTATAGCTCCATTCAGTTCTTATTTTGAATATTCATTTGTTAATTTAATCAGTACATTAAGTAGCATCTCCCCACACCCAAATAGTACACATTACCCAAATCAGTAAATAATAAGTCTTGAGTAAGGACAAATGCCAGTCACTAGTAACGACTTATCCTTTGCTAATCAGATGTGTCATGCTTTACTTACGGATTTTTGCATGATCCTTTTTACCCTTTTTCGTGTAAGTTCTAAAAACACTTGAGATTCTTGTTTTCACCGTGATCAGATCCTGCTCTTCTTCCTTTACTATGCTGACTACAGACCCTCTAATGACAATAGGGTCTAAACCATTCTGACTAACGACTTAGAATATTATCTGATTCGTGTGTTCTTTTTCATGTGTCTAATAATTTTTTTATTTTTAGTTGACTTGGTCGGAACTGGAGAAAGTAATTGATAAAGTACTCAAGGAGAATTCTGAACCGATTAGAAAATTCATTCATGGAGACAAAACTAGATGGCTACCATGGAATAAATACGGCCACAACAAGTTCTAAACACAAGCACAGAAAAACAGAAAAACAGAAAATCAAATATATGATAGCATTGCTTGATTTATGTTACTTTTTTGCCATTGATTGTTTTTTTAAAACTATATTTTTTTTTAATGCAAATTAATTGGGTTTTTTTTTTATTATCAATGATAATAAATTTTGTTCAGAAAGGATTATTCATGTTATCTTTTGTTTTTTCAATTTTAATATTAATTAATTAATTAATAAATAATAATAATAATAGTAATATAATATAATAATAATAATATTAATATTAATAATAATGAACGACAATAATAATATAAATAAGAAAAAAAATATTAAATTTGGCGCTTCAATTAGTTCATAGCTTCATTCCCCACGCTTATATGTGTGGAAACGATAAAGAAAAAAAAATTCACTAGTACCAATTTTCTCACACTTATAAGTGTGAAGAACCTACACTTATAAGTGTTACTATAGATGCATTTTACCACACTTATAAGTGTAACCCAATTATGAATTAACCACACTTATTAAGTGTGGGCAATATTTCCCCACACATCCATAGCCACACTTATTTAAGTGTGGGGAAATATTTTAGGCACACATATATGTGTGGCTACGTGCATTTTTAAGTGTAGTTATATACAACATATTTTGTAGTGTCTCTTTACTCTTCAATCTAACTTGTACTTTTTCTTTGTTTGTATGTTACTAATTAAGTTCTCATTTGCTATATTTTTTATTTTGGAAATGAGCCCACTATTAGTATTCTCATCCACATATCTTTATCTTGGCGACACTACCCATGGGTTGTAAAATGACCCCGAAAACGAACAAAACTCTATTCTGAGAACAGACACCTAATATATCCCGTGTATTGACTTGTTAAGAGAACTGACTCTAAAGGTGGTCTACTACCTTCTGATCTTCTGCACCAACAATTTTTTAAGCTAGCTAGAAGCATCTCAATTAATGTGTTCTATCACTGCTCATCAGACATGACATCAGTAGTATACCCTTCACACATTATTATTCTCTTTCTGAAAATATTTAATTTAGCTCATTTTTCTAATTCTATTAGGGTGCCCAACAATCCGGCGGGAGACAGTGTGGCTACTACGTCATGAAGTTTATGTATGAGATGGTTAAACAATATAGTCAATGTATGGTTGATTTGCAACAAGTGAGTTTATTTCTCGATTTTTATTATACTTTTTAGCTATGTTGCTTAATTTGATGATGTTTTAGGATAGTTGTTTAGTTAAATAGTTTTGATTGGAAAAAAAGTGGTTATGAACACCACTTTCATTGTACTTTTTGGGAAATAATTTGGTTGGTATGGGAAAGAATGAAGGGTGGTTATGAACACCACTTTTATTTTATTCAGTTTATTTGCAGGAATATGAGTTTAAAAATTTTTGGAGTATTTATTTTACAAACGGAACTCTGCCAAAATTTCTGCAGAATTTTTGTATTTGGTGAACTTTATAATGTGTTTTTTTATTTGTTATTTGCTTTCAAGGTTACAATATAAGTATAGCTTATTGTATGCATTGCGTTAGTCAATAATATATTTATTTAAATTTGTTTTGAAGGAGTATATTGCAAGATCAAGCACATATAGCCAAGATGAAATAGACGAGGTTCGTGAGCAATGAGCAAAGTACTTTAGATCAAACTTTTTGTTAAACTAAATGTAATTTTAATTTGTACAAGCAATACTAGTGTACTACTTTTCGATCATATATATTATGTGATAATATAAGTAGTAGTGGATGTTATGTAAAACAATATTTTCTAATTAATGTACGTATTATTCAATCGTATATTATAAATATATATATATATATATATATATATATATATATAGGCTAGCTATATATTTATTTTTAATTTAAAAACAGTCATTTGTATCTAAGGTTCAAACACACGATACAAATAATAGGTTATTTGTATCGCCTGCTTGAAACGAAAGATACAAATAAGGGTTATTTGTATCTTTGGTTTCAAACAGGCGATACATATAACCTATTATCTGTATCGTGTGTTTGAAACAGGCGATACAAATAACCTGTTTTTGTTTCCCTTTTTTCAAATACACGATACAAATAACCCTTATTTGTATCTTAGGTTTTCAAGAGATATAAATAATATGTTATTTGTAACCCTCTTGTTAGTAACCCCCTAAGATACAAATGAGCTTAAAAACAAGATACAAATAAGGATTTTTTTACTACGACGTATAAGCAGAGTGTGGGAACTATTGCATAGACTGGTAGTGTTACTTAGCTCAATTACATCACCTCATTTTGAGGCTAAGTCGGTCTACATGTCTAAAGTTACGGTTTGGTGTTTGAAGTATGTTATGGTGTGTACTTGTTTTGCGCATGCTAGAAGTGTCATTTGCAGGTTTGTGACTCAACCTGGGTAGGGGCACTAGCAGGTGGAGATTTGTTCTCTCTACGGTTTGCTTGGATCAACTGTTTTGTTTCTTATGTATGGGAATGATGTTAGGTGCTTAGTTACATCGGTTGAAGCTTGGGTTGTGTTCACTGAGTTTGATTGTTTCTTGATCTCGGTGATGGTTCTTTGTGATCAACCTTAGTTAGCTTTTTTGTACTATGATTGTGTGTTTAGTGATCATGTACTTTATTTTTGGGAGAAGCAGGGTGTAGTCAGATTTCATTCGGAATGCACGTACATGAAGTTATAGGTAAAAAAAGGTATGATAAATGTTCTGACAGTCCTAGTAGATTCTTCACTATGTTGGATTCTGTGGCATAGGCCCTTAGGGGCGGTGTGAGAGAGCTCACAGGTGGAGGTGTGCACAACCTCAAGGTGAAGCTTGCCTCGTGGACTCGTGATGCAGGTAGAGCATTATGAGTGACTTGTGATGCTAGTTGAGCATTATGAGTGGCTATACTTGGAAACGAGTATGTGATGGGTCTTGGTTGGAGACTTATTGAGATGGGACTTTGATGGAGACTTGTCGGGATGTATGGCTTGTGCTTGAGCTTTGCATTGGTTTTAGCTTGAGAATGGTTTAGTTCACTGTGATTTGATGAGGTACTGGTTGACTACGGGTTCTCGTCAAGGTGGAGATTGTTGGGATTTTATGAATCAAACCGAGTAAGATCGGTTTAAAGATGAATCTAGAGATGAGTCGAAGTTGAATTTTGGTTAGAAAGCAGTGCGCGGGCCGCAGAGTTCTACGCAGGGTGCGGAGCACTGTGGTTTTTGCGGGAAGTTGAATTTTTCCACGTTTTGGCCGGTTATTCTTGGTTTTTGACGGTTTCTTTTGTTTTACTTAACGTAATTTCTTTTTATTATGGGTTATACTATATAAAGGCCCCATGTAATTAAAATTAGGGCATGCAACACAAAGTAAGGAAAACTAAGAGAGAAAAAGCTTAGAGAGCCATTGTTGTGGCTTCTTGTTCATGTTGTAATCTCCCGGTTTATAGTGAAAAGTTTATTCTCGGTGCCAGTGGATGTAGCTATCACATTGATAGTGAACCACGTTAAATTTCTCGATGTGATCTTCCTTGTTAATTGTTTGAATCTTTATTGTTTTCGTTATTGTTTTTCGATCTTTCTTTCTGCTGTCGCACAACAGTATATGAATTACGAGCTAAGAAAAATAATAAGTTGTCATATAGTTATTTTATATAGTAATATATACTTGAATAATGTGGATACAACCAACTAATTACAAATTATAATATTTAGCGATTGTAGGTGCAAAAAATATGCATAAACACAGATACTAATATAAAAAATATATAAAAATTAAAATCGTAGATCGTGAATGAGATTATAAAAACGAGTGGTTAAAATGGAGAGAGATAATATGTTTGTGAATAAAATTAAAAGAAAGTATTGTCAAAAATGAAATGAATGCAAAATAAATGGAACAATCTAAACTGAAATGAGGTGCAAATTGAGAAGGACATAGAGAGTAGCATATTAAGCCGGCCCAAATTGACACGTCTCTAAAACATAGAGAGTAACATAATTTTAATGATGTTTTTTAAAGACTACCAGGCAAATATATGGAGTCAAAAATATTTTTTTACATTTTTTTTTACTTTATTTTTTAAAACAGATAATTATAAGAAAGCTTCAACTCCATTTTTTAAATATAAACTTTTGTTATGATTTAAGTTCTTTTAGTTTATATAATTTTAAAATTTTCATAGTTTAACTAGTTTTTATACAGCAACTACTTTGCTAGTATATCGAGAATTTGGCTCCCCAATTTAAAATTCTAGCTTCGAACTTATATCTAGGAGATTCAATCCTACATGCATCGTGTTGTTCAGTTTGTTTCGCCTTGCTCCTTTAATTGTTGTGCAGTGAATGAATAAACAGTGTAAGAGAAAGCGAAAAGCCTCGGTCAGTGTTATGCTTTGGACTGAATCATGTATCAAACGTAGATTCAAAGGAACTTGCGAGTGTTTGAAGAAAAGGGTGTCCCGATTGATCATGTTATTCTGTTTTATGTTGCTTCTAGGCTTGATGATAAGTGTAAAATTGTGTATGTTTGTTTTGTTGCTTTGTTTTTTTTCTTGGTGTTTGGCTTAATGTTGCTTTGCTTTCGTGTTTGGCTAGCGCTTTCCTTTTATAGCCTTGGTTATAAAAGGTTTATTTTCAAGTTAATACATTCCTCTTTTAGCTGCCAAAAAAAAATAATAACTATGAGTTACTTCTTATACAATTTAAAGCATCATTCTGTTTAGTTTTTTTTTAATCAGCATATCATATTATATCATATCATATTATACATACTAATAAAAATGTTGGAAAATGACAAATGTCATCTTTAGAGAGTCTTGACGAATAAAATTATTTAAGTGGTTGATAGTTTATTACATGACAATATTTACTTAATTTAGATTTTTTTAAATCATACATACATACCGATAAAAATGTTGGAAAATAACAAATGTCATCTTTAGAGAGTATTGAAAAAAAAGTTTTGATTAAGTGATTGATAGTTTATTACATGACAACATTTACCTAATTAGAATTTTTTTAAAAAAAATAAAAGAACTAAATTAGGTAAATCATTTTCATAATTTATTATAGCAATTTTATATCTAACCTAGAATTATATTTAATTGAATGGAAAAGTGATATATTCGATAAATAATTTTAAAAATCGGTATTTATTTTTTACTTTTACAAAGTCATGTATTAGATAAATTTAATCACAATAATATATATACTTGCATTACTTTTTAAAGTTATAATATTATATATTTCATAAAAATAAATTCGTTCATGGTACGAGTTTTAATACTAATTTTTATTAGAGGGAGGAAACCAAACTAAAATCATTTTATTTGTACACTTTTGAATAATGATTCTATGTATAACACCAGGTACTTTTGTTTAATTAGTTTATCAACACTTGAAATGTTACAAACTTTGTGGTATATAATTTCCTACTAGCCTTAAAATTACCATATAAGATCTTAATCAATTTCCTAAATCAACTTGAACAGAAATCTTATGTTTGAGATCATCCCCAATGTGAAGTATATGTTCACCCACTGAGATTCTTCTAATCCCAAATTCATCTGCCCTACTAAGATGTTTGCAAACATGTAAATTCATCCTAACTCGTTGCTGCGAACCAGCCAACACGTGGACTTTCTTGAACCCGATGAGGTGCTTCTCGGTCGATTGGGCCCCATTGGGTGGGGTCGAGTACACGAGGACAGTGTGGGGCCCGTCCATCTTACCTGTGTTCGTTACATCAATATGGAGGCTTAGGGAAGGTGTAGAGTCACAATTTGTGTGTAACACCCTTATGCCATTGTTTGTGTGTAATGTGGAAATATTTGTATATGGGAATTGGTTTGATAGGGCTAACATCATTTTTGTTGGTGCTTGGGCCAAAGAGTGAGTAAAACTAGTGTAACTTAACCCAAATCCAAATGGGAATACAACGGGCCCTTTATAGAAACGGTATGTTCGGCCCGGATAATCTCTTGCTGGGTTGGCCCGCATTGCAAGGTCTGCCATTGAGATTTTTGATACGTAGTCTTGTGGATACCATGTCATAGGAAGCTTTCCTCCTAAAAATAAAATTAAAAATATAGAATACAACATAGTTATTGAAAATTTTTGCTTCAAATAAAAATTATTGAAAATTTAAAAATGGAAAAAATGGTAATTTTACTGTAACAAATTTTCTATTGAGGTTATCTCACTGTGAGACAACTTCAAAAGGGTCGGTCAAATTATTTTTAAAAAACCACTTTTTGTACAAGTGGAAATTCAGTTTTTATTTTCTAATGTTTTTTTTACAAATTTGCATGGACCTGTTTCACTGGTCTCATAGAAGACGGGTTGTTTTACTATAGTTTCTTTTTAAACCAAACTACTATAATAAGATTGTACAAATATTTATTTATTACAAAACTTTAGTATAAAATTTAAAATTATTGACAATTACTAATCAATATTTATTAGTTTGTGTTAACTTATAGATTTTATATTAGAGATCGATTTCTATTTTCAAATATTATAGTATCTTTAACTTTTTTTATTTTATTAAAATTTTATAGCTCCGATTTCATATATTATAATTAGTAGCTGTGATTACGTTGCTATAGTCATTGGCATACAGAGTAATGGGTGTGAGAGCGTTCAGCCCCAACATATAAATTATAAATTATAGTTATTCTCAAAAGAAAATGTTTTTAAATGATTTCATCTTGATTTTATCTTTATTATTATAAATAATAATTCTAGAGACCTCGTAATAAAAATATTCAATCATGTATAGATTTTATGGTTCGTTTGGTTAGTGGTACTAAATAGTGGTAATGAGAATGATTTCTAGTGTAAAATTTCATTAACATTTTCATATTATTCCCATGATAATGAAACTTCGATCAAATTTTTTTTATGTACAACCCTACATCAACACTAGCATTATACTTTCTAAGTTTACCATTTATTCTTTCTTGGGAAGTCAAAAAAATTAGATAAAATATTAATTATTTTCTAATTTCTAGATTTGATTCCTTTAAAAGTTAAATTATTTATATTATTGAGAATTTGCTAATTTTTATGTACAACCCTACATCAGCACTAGCATTATTTATACTATATCATGGAAAAAGTTTTAGTACATAACGATTATTTGTTAAGTTAACAAATAACTCTTAAGTGGTAGGATTTGATTCGATAAGAGTTATGTTATTTTGATTTATCTTTTTTAATTTGTTTATCTTTTATTTTTTTATTTTTGTCATTTTGTGGTAATTTACAAATCACGGTTATTAATTAAGAATTTTTGATATATTATGGCCCTACATTTTCTTAATATCGTCTTATTATTATAAATAATTCTAGAGACCTCATAACTAAAATGTTGAACCAGTCACTGATTGTGATCGATTTTTAAAGTCAACCATTATAAAATTACGTACGACAGAAATGAAATTAGTAAACAAACCTGGATTAGTGGTACCAAAGAGGACATCAGCAATAGCAGTACCACCAGCTTGACCAGGATAACCAACCCACAAAATGGCACTAATCTTTGGGTCATGTTTAGCAAAGGATACATCAACAGGCCCACCACACATCAAAACCAATATAGTTGGGCCTCTAGAAGCCATGGCCACCCTTGAAATCAAATCTTGTTGGTGGCCCGGTAAAAGAACAGAGTTTCTGTCTAGGGCTTCGGCCTCGATGGATTGGTCCAGGCCCATTACTAATACTGTTGCATCAGCATGGGTTGCTGCTGCTATTGCTGCCCCAAATTGTTGGTTGCTATTGCAAGCTACACCTATGCATCCTGCTTCATGTATTGTTTTTGCGTATCTTGATATGCCTTGCAAAGGAGATGTGTATCCACATGCCACACCTAAAATTACATCAACCACAATGTTTTTATTTCACAATTTTAGTATTATATTTTTGTAGTGTTGTTTCTTTGAGTTTGTCACACTTTTTGTTTTATCAGGGGTGTTTGGCTCTTAGCTTTTTGGTTGGCTTTTAACTTTTTGGTTGGTTAAACAGTCAATAATTAGTTTGGTAAATGACTTTTAAAGCAGTTGAAAAGCCGATTTTTAAGTCAGGATGAAAAATTTGCTCCAGTTAGCTTCTTTAGTTGGCCTTTGGCTTGCTAACCCACTTTTTCTCTAATAAACAGCTAACAACCAACACTTACCAAATATGTCCATAAACAACTTGTTTTTTTAGCTTACTTAAAAACCAACAAAAACAGTCAATATTTCCATCTAGTCAAACAAACCAACTAAAAAAGCTAACAGTCCAACAACTAATTGCTGTACACCCCTCTATCTTTTAATTTTAAAACCTTTTGCTTTATGAAAATTTGAATATTTTCAACACATTGATAATGTTTGTGCCAACCCCTTTGTTGCGATCACAAAGGAATAGAGGGAGTACTTAAGGAGGTTTACGACATGTGCAACATGCTAGACTATACAAACCCAAAATTAGGAAGCCTCATACACTATTGGATACATAGTAAATATTTTGTATTTTAAAATAAAATAAAGCAACTTGTAGAAGGATTTAATATAAAAGAATACGAGGGGCCAAATATTAAAAATGTACTAGGTCTTATACATATTACAAATTCTTATGAGACACAGTCACTTTGAGAGACTGTTTTAATTGGGCCGTCTAATTATATATTAATTAAAATATTGTAAGTAGATATTAAGAATGATATAAGTAGACATTTAAAATATTAAAAGTAGACATTAAAAATACGGTAAGTAAGCATTAAGGATAATGTAAGTAGACATTAAAAATAGGGTAAATAGACGTTAATCTTTAATGGATTGGACTTAGGATACGTCTCTCAAAGAGATGGTATCTCAAGAAACCAAAAGAATAAATATTTTCAATTTATGCACTAGTTCTCGTGACTAAATTTGTTTGCATTTAAAATGTTGACAGTGATGTATGGTTGGTGAGGCAAAATGTTAAGATAAATAATGGAAGTAACAGATAATAATTGTATAAGTTGGGCTATTCGGCCCATGTATAAACATGGGCTCACAATAAAATCGTCTCATAAAAGAATTTGTGTAAAAACTTACCGGCGTAATTACCAATCATGGTAACAGTAGCATCAGCATTAGGCCCAATAACAGCAATAGTACGATGTTGGGCTGTGGACAACGGCAGTGATCCAGGCCTGTTTTGAAGAAGAACTATTCCTTGATGAGCTGCCTGAAGGGCCAGATCTTGATGGGCTGGAGTGCAAACATCTTTTGGGCCTAAGTTTCCAAATGGTTGAGCTGATGGTTCACCATCAAACATTCCTAGTCTCATTTGGACAGTTATGGTGTTCGTTAAGGCCTGGTTTACATCACCTTCTGTCAATAGTCCTTTTGTTATTGCCCCTTCGGTGTGCACTGCTAAAAAGGGCCCACAATCCAAGTCTAAACCTGAATTCAAAGAAATCATAATACATTAACAAACAAAAATATTCGCACAAATTCTTGTGAGAGACGGTCTCTTCGAGAGACCATCTCTAATTGGGTTGGCCTATTAAGGAAAATGTAGAGTAAATATAGGCAATAAGCTTTAATGGATTGGGCCTGAGAGACGTCTCTCAAAAAGACGGTCTCTCAGAAGACTGGCTGAAATATTCGGTTAAATATACTATTAAATGTCTAATAATATTAAATCACCAAATCTTGTATGTGACTTTCTTATCATGAGATGAACCCAAATAATTATCTTATTTTTTTAATTGATTATTTTGATATTATAAATAATCACTTTAGGGTTATAAGCGATCATTCTAAAATTATAAATAGTGATAACATTTAAAATATGAGTGATCATTTAAGTTCATAAGTGACGATTTTAAGACTATGAGTAATCATTTTAATGTTTAAGTCATTATTGTGAAACACTAAAGTATATTGGGTTAGCCCAACAAAGATAGTTTCACCATAAGACCATCTCTTTTGGGAATTTTTTGATAACATTTAAAATATGAGTGATCATTTAAGTTAGTGTCCGCTGCTGCTTCCTCAGGTGTGCGGGTATAATGTTGAGAATCATACATCACGCCAACTGAGTCACAATCCGATACAATATACCTAACCCAAATTTCAAAAATTAATATATTATTTAAGATATATATAATTGATTAAAAGAAGATAAAAAATGATTGAAAGTTATAAATGAACACAAATTCTTGTGAGAGACGGTTTATTTGAGAGATCATCTCTTATTGGGTTGACCCATAAAAAAAATGAGAGATAAAGGAAAATAGTGTATAGTGTACCCATTAAGGCGCCACTGGCCACGAATAGTGTTACGTAGTAGATCAACATCAGCACAAGTAGGCTTGCCATTAACTTGGTTGTAAGAACACATGACACTAGCAACTTGTCCTTCTTCTACACATGCCTTAAAGGGCACATTGTATGTGTCCTCCAAGTCTTGCTTACTCACCTATCAACCCACCCCATTTCGATTGTTATTTTTATTGTTCAAATAATAAACAAAAAAATATTGATTTCCAATAAAAAATTTGAAGTATTTGAATGTATCACATTTATAAATATACACTAGGTATGATAATGATATTGATGAATAATTTATAAATATACTCTTTTGATTTGGCTGTTTTGCCCAGTTGTTTTTAGCTTACACAAATATTAAGAATTTAGGTAAAATTAGGTTAAATTAATCGAGTATTTAGAAATAAAAAAAAAGAATTATGGGAAATTAAGTAGAGGTAGGACCGTAGGAGCATGATATATGAAAATCAAATATTATGAATGAAAATTTATCAAGATGATTAGATTGTTAATGGACACTTGTGGCTAGCTATAAATTGCACTAAATGAGATATAGAAACATTGCCCTCGTTGACCAATCTTAAAGAAAAAGTTGTCTACGAAAGTTGATAATAATAGAGTCGTAGTTCCTTATATACTTATGTCTAATCAATTGGTTTAACAAGTTCAATCATGTTTCAGCTAAGATAAATGATTTTAAATTTTCAAAGTTAAATATGCTCCTCTATAATTCATTCATTGTGCAACGATTTATTTGATTATTTCAATAGTAACGAGAAGAATTTGTAATGTAAATTTCCATGATATGTATCATGAATCATGATCATTCCCATTATAAATTATAATTAAAGTTTGATCATAAAAATGTTTTTTTGTTTATGTTTTTTTATTACAAATTAATACCACATTTTCAAAGGTAATGCATTGGAATGAATTTTTTAAATAAAAAATAAGATTGTTATAGAAAATAAACATGACTATTAAATTGATTTAGAGACATTACGATTAAAATTACACTAATTTTTTATTATCATAATGCCGATAACCAAATGAACGGTATCAAGAGTTTTTCAAGTTTTGTTAAAATTAGTGAGACTAGGAGTAGTAGAAGGTATACATATTGTTGCGCGGAAGAATTGTAGATAAGGTTAGCAAAATTATCAAGATTATTATCCATGTTGTGACTTGCATATCTTGATGCTTTTAAGTCCCATCATTTATTTTCAAGTATTACAATTAAATTTAATTCTTTAAGTTTTCGTTGCTAGTCACTTCCACATCACCAGCGTAGTAATTTTCTAATCCATTTCTTGGGAAGGTGAAGTATGTTTCAAGTAATAGTATGTACTATGTTACACAATTTTATCAAATTTTATATAAGTCGTCTACCATTGATGGATGGGGCTCAATGGCTGTTCTATTTTGACTATGTCATTGACTATACGAGTAGTGTTGCACGTCATAATTGGCCACATCATCATATAATTCATAAGTACTTAGGAGGGATAAGGTTTAAATTTTGTAACTTTCTAGTAGTTAAATGCTAAAGCATATAATATATTCTAATGTCTCAACTGTTAAATCAAGACCCAAAACCCGCAAAGTTGATGATGGCTTTGAGGATCTCGTAGCTCATGTCTTGTCTTGCACACTTAAGAGTGGTGCGGAGTGTGCCATGGATTATGGAGCACTAAGGTTTGGGACAATTGATTAAGTGATGATCGATGATGATGAGTTGAAGAGGTATGTGCATGTGATGGACTGTGTGAAGGCAGTAGTAGTTGTTGAGGGGAGCTCGACCAATCGAGCATAGGCTGCTCCAGTCGAGCCAACACGCAGCAAGGAATCAGTAGGTTCTAGAAGGTGGCTCGACCGGATCGAGCACAGCAGGTCGAGTCGAGCTGGCAGCAGGTGTGTCAAAACGCGGGTTTCTGTTTTGAAGTCCGGTTAGTGGGCTTTTATCCCATTTGTCTTTAGGCCTTATAATATATCTTAGGAATATAAATAGGAGTCTTAAGAGTGTATTAGGGCATTGAGAGAGTCATACACAAGAGAGAAAGCTAGGGTTAACACCAAAAGAGCTCTTCATCCTTGTTTATGTATTTTGGGTGAGATTGAGTTAAAGGTTCAATCTTTTGCTTTGAGAATGTGTTCTTGAAGCTTGTAAGGTGAGTCATGAATGTATTCTTGTTTATATTAATGATAAGACACTTTGTTTGAGGGGGAGGTATCATTAGATACCTCATATATTCTTGTGTTTTGCCATTGTTGTTACTTGCTCTGTTTTTGTTGGTTTACTTTGCATCTATTTTGTGATTGTTTCTTCACCATTTATTAAGCTCATTCACAATAATCATTTAACTTAAGTTTTTGGTTGAACTGGTTACTTAATATGGTATAAGAAGGTAGCGTTATAAGAGATCACGGGTTCGAATCTCAACCACTCCTCATTCAAAGTGGAATATTCAGCGTCAGTATGATGATGACATGTGCTGTATACCCACTTCTAGCCAATGGGCATTGTATATAACATTTTCTAGGGTTTTAACCATCAGCTTAAATTTTTTGCTGAGTTGGTTCCTTGATATGGTTGAGGCCCAAGCATAGAGTATATACTCTAACATGTAGTAATTAGTAATTAAAATATCACAAATTCTTGTGAGAGACGATTTATTTGAGAGACCATCTTTAATTGGACCGGTCTATTATATATTTTTTAAAATATTGTAAGTAGGCATTAAGAATGATTTAAGTAGACTTTAAAAGTATTAAAAGTAGGCATTCAGGATACGGTAAAGCAAGCATTAAAAATAATGTAAATAAGCATTAAGAATACGATAAGTATGTAAAAGGGACATACTCGAGCATTAAAGTGGTAACGATCAATGCCATTCCAATTATCAAGATCATAAGCAGTATAATGCTTGCAACAAGCAGCAACCTTCAACCTATTCTTATTGTAATGACCTTGAAGACCTTGAACATAACTAGAAGCATATTTGGCAGCTAAAATGGGGTCTTCACCGGGAGTTTCTTGGCCTCTACCCCATCTTGGGTCTCTAAATATATTCACATTTGGACTCCAATATGTTAATCCTGCTGTTCCTCCATTATACATTGCTCTTGCTTCATCTGATACCACCTGTTTCATTTCTCTAACGATCAAATTCTAACCTCGATCAAATCACTATTTGTGCTCTTACGGCGCGTTTGGTAGGTGCTAATAATCCATTGTAATGGGAATGAAAAATTAGTCTAATTTCGGTTGAAAAATCTCTTGGCTACTTTGATGGTCATGCTTGTCCATGTTCAATCATCTTATTTTCTTCATAAAATTGATTCCAATACATTACCATCGAGAGAGGTGGTATTAACATGGAAATGATTTAGATTTTTTGATGAAATTTTACACTATAAATCATTCCCATTACCACCATTTAGTACCACTAACCAAACTGGCCGTTAATTCTTCTTTTAATTAGGTTATCTTAATATATACTACTTCGTCACAAAGAATTAGTAGCAAATAAAAGTATTTTTTTAAGAAAAATGTCGATATTTAGTAATAAATCTAGAAAGCGAGTAAATTGTGTGGATGGAGTAATCAAAAGTGAATTAAAATGAATGGATGAGATTAAAAGAAAATAATGAATCATTATCGATAAATACAAATAATGCAAAGGGACAGAAGTAGGAAATAAAAATTGAAAATAATACTAAATGATCAGAGGTACTTAATTCATGTAGATGTCTACTAGTACGCATTTACTTGAGAAATACACTTATAATGGTAGCATTAATCAAATTGATTCACATAGCTATTTTTAAAGTCACTCATTATGATTCATTAAGAGTTTAGGCGCATTTCTCTTCTCCTTTTCTTTGAGGGATAAGAATATGGTTTGTCTCCTACCTCTTTTCTTTTGAATTTTGATTATGTGCGGGATATTGGGCTGATAACTACAACTATGATCATGACCAATTTAAAATGAAATACTTATTTTCAAACAAAATTTTAATTAATTTAAAGTTATAAATAATACAAAATTTATATTTTTTTATACTTCCTCCGAATCTTTTTAGTTCTCTCATTTCCTTATTTGGCAAATTCATATCAATTGTCCCATTTTCTTTTTTGTCTATCTTTTTTTACCTAAATACCACCACTTTTACTACTCCCAATACCCAACTATTACCTTTACAATTAATTTAATCAATTAAAATACCCAACTACCACCTTTTAAATGGACCGCACACCACCCTTAATAACCGTGAAAACCCAAATGAGACATCTAAAATGATTCGGAGGGAGTATTATATAACCAAAAATTAGCTAAAAGGTTAAAGGTTATATATAATACACATGTATACTCATTCGACTTTATCATCTTGCCACTATCAATATCAATACCAATAAAGTTCCCTGTTGATGGGAATTGCAAATTTAAAACTAATGTTCAATTATATGCACCTAATGGGGCCGGGAGAATGGCTTAGTACTCTTCTAATCCATCTAGTTCCAACAAGATAATTAAATTAAGTTATTTAAAAATTAATCAAGAATAAAAAGCCTAAAAGAAAATAGATTCTTACAAAATTTAGTTTTTAATAGTTGCTACACTTCTAATTTTCACGTTATCCATTAATGCACGTTTTTAATCTTTAATATCTTTAATTCTATATGATAAAAAATACTAAAAAGTTAATATAGTATAAACATGCAATAAGACGAATCAAATAAGATTCCATTTAACAGTAATTGTTACAGAAACTGTAGCAACTATTAAAATTGGAATCAAAGTATATATAAATTATAAATGATTGAATCATAAGGAATATAATAGCATTTGATGCATATGATATGATGGGGCAACAGAATTATAAAACAAAAGCAAGGAACAAATAAAGAACACAAAAGGATAAGTTGAGCATGCTATTTCCATCCTCTACGCATCATTTATAGTACAACTTTAGCCCACATGCCTGTCACTATTTGCCAATTTCCGCCAATTAAAGGTGCCCATAAAACATTTGTTTCATTCATGCACCTATTCTCCACTTTTCTCAATTTATAGACTATATATTCTTAGGAAAAGACAAAATTCCCTTGTTTAAATATATTTCATCTCCTATTCTTTTTACTTGGAAAATTTATATATTATTATTAGATCGTCACAATTTGTTACATAATCTCACTGTGGCTCACTTTTGTGGATACGGAACACCCGTGGGCTTGAGCCCATAAACCCATGGGTCAAGAGCATTAACTTGCACATATACTCGGTGAGGTTTATTATTTCCCAAAAAAATATGGTAGTAGGAAGATTAGCTCACCCACTATATATCAAGTCAACAACCCACTATTTTGTCTCACATGCGAATATTTCCAACAATTATATAATAAAAACTAAGTAATATTAATTGTGAGACCATGATTAAACAATAGAACAGGAAAAATAAAAAGAAATGGTAAATGTACCAATTGGCCACTTATATGTTCATGTATAATGATGTGCAAAATTTTTATGAGACTAAACTATCTTGAAGAAGCATATACTTTCTAAAAAATAAAGTCAAAATTGACATTGTAAATATGAGATATTTTTAATTTAAATTGTAACTTAAATAGTTCCATCAAATGATTCTAAATCAATTTTTTTGGGGCAATCAAAAATTAAAGATTTAATATGTTGCATGATTTAAATTGGCTGAAGTGTACACCAAAAAATAAGCTAACTAGTGGAGCATATAGAATTACTTTTAAATGAAAAGGAAAATATGGATATTATGAATATACTTCACCCAAGTACACTTTTACACGTCTCGATACACTAATTCAATCATTAATATTTCTAATTGTATGTAACAAAAAATTATAAAACTAACAATCAATTAAATTCACATTGTAGCGATTTAAAAAAGATCTCATATTATTATATTTTAACTTATAGATCAACAACAATATGAAAATTAAGTAACGTTGATAAATAGTGCAGAAATAACGGAGAAAGTATACGTTTTAATATTGGATGATGAGTAAAATAGAAAAGAAATGACACACAATATAATATTACTTTATTATACCTTTAAATTAGCTACTGAAAATAACATGTTATAATGCTAAGTTCGGTTCTCCATAACAAACTTAAAGAAAGTAAGAAAATGAGGGAGTAATTTTGTGGTATACTTTATCCGTTCCATAATACTTGCTACTGATAGTGACATTTTTCGACACAATATGTCACACTTATTAGCAACTATTATGAAATGGACAAGCATTTCAATAATGTTTGTCAAGTTTCCATGAGTCACGAGCACTGCTTTTTTTTGTTGTTTGTTTGTAGCACTAGAATGACTAGAATGACTTTTCAGTCATATCTGACGCTATTTTTCTTCACTACAAGTCTACAACTACCCGCTACCTATTGTGGATTACGTGAACGTGACTACGTGACTGTCTATGTTGCAACTTGCAACATATTTCATCCTTAATTTCTTTAATTACTCATTAACTATAATTAATACTTTCTCTATTCCATAATACTTACTACTGATAGAGACATTTTCCCACACAACATGTCACATTCAATAGCAAGTATTATGAAACGGAAAAAGTATTTGTTTTCATGCTACAACTATTACATTCTCTTGTTCATTTGATAACCAATATAGTAAACATACTTTAAAGAACTTTATATATAAATTTTAAAATATTTATTTACCATGTTCATTATTGAGATGATGTTATATTGTAATCTTGAGATGATAGTCTTATAATATTAGCTTTTTCAATATATAAAATATTGAGAAATTGAATTTTCTTAGAATTCGATGTAATCATGACACTAATCTAATGACATATCTTAAAATCTCAACTATCAGATATGAGCTGAAAATATATATTAACAACTTAAACTGAAAATAGCCTAAGTCAAAGAACATACAAATCAAAAACTTGTACCTTTCTTTTACTCAAACATGTTGTACTTAATTTTGATTAAGCATGCATCTTTGACATCTAGTTGAATTTAATAGATGATACACACATTCATTTCGATAAAAATGCTAAATGTCTTTTTTATCTAACAACTGAAAAAATTTAATAAATTTAAAAAACCGAGAAAACATGTAATCCATAAAAACTACTTATTTAAAAAATCTTTATAATATAGTATATCACAAATGTCTAGCAAGAAACCCGCATATAAATTTATATACTAATAATAATAATAATGCCAAAATATTAATCCGAAAACAAAACAAATTCACAAAATTAATTTTTTTTTTCTCGTTGTGTGTTTATTATCTTACCTCTCCAATAGCTTGCCAAAGAGTGGCATTGAAAGAAGCAGCGGAGGTGATGACTTGAGGAAAACTAGTAGCGCCCGGGAAAGCCCCTTGGAACTTGGTTCCGGGTCCTACATTGGATACTCCATGTAGAGCCTCCGACCACCACTCGTACCCTTGGATTCCAAGTCGCGGTACACCAGCTGCATTATTTACTAGCAACCTTACTTTTTCTTGTAAGTTCAACCTCCCGATAAGGTCTTGAACCCTTACTTTAATCGGGAGGTTGACCTTACAGAAGCGCAGAGACCTTGTTAGCCCATTTCTTGGATCACAAGCAAATGGGGCTCGGGATTCTGCGCTAAGAACAAGACAAAGGAAAAGAAAGAAATGAAAAAAGTAATAACAAGACATTATTTTTTTAGGAAATTTGGGTGTGGTGAGGAAACTTGGGGAAAAGGGATGGATATTTATAGGACAAAGTTCCGTAGGGAAAGGGTGGAAAACTGGAAATGATAAGGGAATATGAAGAGGTTTAGTGGCCCGTTTTGGTAATCGGTACTAAATATTGAAAATAATAATGAAAAGTCAGTGTAATTTTGGTAGGTGTATCTTGACAAAAACTACTAGTTATGCTTATTCTCTTTGAACAATTTTATATCCTTCACAAAATTTATTATAATGCTTTACCATTTGAACATGTGGTATGTGGTTTGAAAAATTGTGAGCAAAAAATATTAGGAAAAATTACCTACAATAATCCAACATGTTCATGATTTTTTTACAATAATCTCACATATTGATTAACCATGAATAATCCCAACTTTGAGAGGTATTTTCCTAGAGTAAACCCGGTAACCGGATAACTTGCTATAATAAGTTTTTTTTAGAAACAAAAGATAAATTAAAATAAAATGTAAAAAAGATATTGAAAATCAATTATGATTTTTATCATTCAGGATTTTGTATGTAAATTTTTAAAAATTTTCTCTAATTTTAAATTAATTTGTAATTTATTTTTTTGGCGAATTACCTGCAATATTAGGTCATCGGATTATCCAAATTTACTCTAGAAAAAAGAACCTATAAATTTGGGATTATTCATGGTTAATCAATAGGTGAGATTATTGTAGGAAAGTCATAAAAAAGTTGGATTATTCTAGGTAAATTTTCCAAAATATTATAATTAGACTTTCATTACCTTGGAATAACATGATATATATCATGAAAATTTGAAATACAAATTACTCACATTATCACCCAATTAGTACCATTAACCAAACGGACCATAAGGTTATTTGTGATTGAATTTCCACGTATTTGAGATAGTAATAATAGAAAGATATGAATGGAGGGATGAAAAAGGTTGGAAGTTGTGAAAGAAAAGGAAGTAATGATCGAGAAGAGAATCAGTGAGAAAGTGAGGTTAATGAGTGAGACAATATGACACGGAGTTAGCACTTAGCAGTTGTTGTGATAACTACTCTTAGTTTATTTAGTAGGACAGAATACACTAAATTTGCTAGCAGCTTTCACTTTTGCAGTACATAGTAGTCCAATGGAATAGTGACCAGGATTTGGTTATCCTTATTTTTATTTTTTATTTTTTTTTAAGTAAACCTGTTTATTAATAAACTAGCTCAAATCAAGCTCGGTCAAAGTCCGAAGACGATCTGGAAAAGGAGCCATACAAACGTTTTCGTGGTTAAACTCAGTCTCCCATCTAGCAACCATATGAGCAATTGTGTTACCACTGCGACGCACAAAATAGTATTAAAATCATCAAAAAGACTAATATACTTATACAGGTTATCATAAATAAGGTGACTCGGAGCACGATCAATTTCTCTTATTTGTAATAGTCACGGTCTGTTAAATAAAAATGTAGAGGGTAATTGATTAATGATAATGTAAAATATTACGGAGTATATGGCTAAAACAAATTTGTGGGATCAAATTAAAGTAAAACTTTTTAACCAATTAAAAACAATTAGACAGAGATCAAGCCCCCCTTGCATTGCTGGCTGATTAAAAGATGGTATGTATTTGGCGGGAGACCTTTCTCGAACTGAGAGCTCTTTGACCGCACTCTTCTCTATGAGTATGAATTGTCGTCGTTGTTCCCTACTCAGAACTTGATCATAGTTTTCTATGAACGGGATACACTGAGTATGATAATGATGATGATGATGTATTTGGCGGGAGCTCTTAGCTAAATCTATTTATTAATTTGACTAGCTAAAAATATTGATTGATTTGTTAGTCGTTTAATTTAGTATATGGAGCTTTTTTGGTAGAATTAATTTTTAATTGCTGATTAGATGTTAGAGTATAAGTGGGTAAAAAGCTACGTATATCCGTCCATTTTTATATGTTATTCTCAAATGGAATTTACGAATTTTAGTGTTAAACGACTTTTACTATGATTTCTCATCGATTTATATGAAAAATATATTCATGTGAGATCTTAATTAATAGATTGATCTCAATATATATTTTCTAAAAATAAACTTTTTAAAATTTTTAAAAACTCACAATCAAAATCATTGAGTTTTAAGTTTACATTAGAATCTACACAAAAAGTAAATGGAAAGAACAAATGATCAAACAGAGGAAGTAAAAGATATATTAAAAAAATATACCTTTAATTTTTAGGTTGGGCTTAAAAGTTAGTCCCTCCGTTCCTTATTGATATTCCCATAAGGAATGTTCATGGGAATTAAGAAAAGTGGAATTTTTTAGATAGTGGAGATATTATTTTATTGAATAATGAGTTTGATGGAGGAAAAGTGGAGACCATAAATATTAAAAAAAATATTTAAAGAAAAAGTTAGTGGAAAAATATGGGGACCACAACTAATTAAAAAATATTTTTATTGAGTTAGTGGGAAACATGTGGGGACCATAAGGAATATAAAAATGTTAAAATGGAGTTAGTGGAAGATATGGGGGCCCATAATCATTATTAAAATATTAAAATGAGGATGAGTGAGGTTATTTTGGTCCAAATTTTGTGATATAAATGGAAAGATTCCTTATGGAAACAACAATTAAAACACCCCAAAATGGAAAGTGGGAACTTCTTTAAGGAACGGAGGGAGTAGCTTTGATCGGTTTAAATTTTAGTTACTAAACACTTTTTTGAGTATTTGACCGACTAAAGAGTTATAAAGGTAAAAATCAACCAAAATTCAAGACAAATTCTCAATAGTATGATATCATGGTGAAATCATATCTATTAGGATGACTCAATTAACATACATTTACAGTTTTAAAGTGATCACTTATAACTTTAAAATAATCACTTATAATCTTCAAATGAGCCAATTATAACCTTCAATTGATCACTTATAACTTTAAAGTAATTATAATATCATTAATTAGAGATCAAATGAGTTAACTTTATCACTGTGTTTGGATAGCAAATTAAGAGAGAAAAGAAAGGGAAGAAAGGGGAAAAGAAAGGAAGGGGAGGGAAAGGAAGAAAATACTCTATTGTTTGTATAGGAAGGAAGGGAAGGGAAAAGGAAGGAAAATCATTTTCCTTCCAAATCTTTCCTCTTATGGAGAGATTTGGATGTTAACAAAATGAAGGGACTTAATCCCTCCAAATTCCTTCCCTCCAAATCCTCTCCCTCCCTTTTTTGCTATCCAAACAAGAGATTCTTCATCCCTTCAAATCCTTTCTTTTCTTTTCCCTCCATTTCCCTCAATCCAAACAAGGCCTATAGCTAGGTGTGTCTCATGATAACCGAGACGGTGATATACAAGAATTGCGCAATTGAAAAGTCAATAAAAAACCTATCAAACACACTCATGGTCTTTCTCACTCAAATAAAACTCTTATGCACCAGAATTAATTATATTAGTAAAGAATTAAAATAATAGGAAAAAATTTGTGAAAAATATTGGACACAAATGTCAAATTCTTGGCCCATCTTTTGGAGAATTTATATGCTTCTAGATCCCATTATGCCATTATGTGGTTGTAAATTTATTTCAAGATTCATCAACTAACCAAGAAAAGAAATTTGTTGGATGAATTATTTGGCCTCGTTATTGATCCTTTATACTTATAAGGTAACCTACAATGGAGATAGCAAATATAGTGACTAGTAAGCCATCATATTCTACCACCAAAATTCACACATTTAAGTTTATGGGGAAAAAGGAAAACAGTTAAGCATCAATTATCAATCATCAATCATAGGAGTAGTATTTTAATTAATTAGCATGCTATTAATATAAATTTATTACAACTTAATTCTATTACCATAAAAACTTGCTATCAAATCCGGTTCAAAGACAATGATATAGTATATAAATTATAATATATTTTAAAATTATACTCCCTCCGTTTCTTTTTGTTTGTCCACTTTTAGAGAGAGAAATTTAAATTAGATTTTTGAAGTATACATTGATGATAAAATATATTCATGTAAGATCTTGTTAGATTTGTCTTGATGTAAAGTTTTTTGATATGTAATTTTTATAATTTTTTATGATGCGTATTTAGCGATATTAAAGCTTAAAATTTGCTAAAAATGCGTGCAAAAGGTAAAGTAGACAAATAAAAGGAACGGAGGGAGTAAGTTACAACCAATACAACCTGTTTGGTAGGTGGTATTAAACGGTGGTAATGGGAATGAAAATTAGTGTAATTTTGATTGAAAAATCTATTGTTTACCTTAATGCCCATACTTGTCCAACTTCAATCATCTCAATTTCTTCATACAATTCATTCCAATACATTACCGTTGTGAGAGGTGGTACTAGGTGGTAATAAAAATTTGTACGCGGAAAAACCTTTTTATAATCAAAATTTCATCACCATGGAAATGACATGAAAATTTTAATGAATTAAATTTTACACTATAAATAATTCTTGTTAGCACCATTTAGTACCACTAACCTAACAGACCATAAGCTTGTTGTTGAAGTTCTAGGTTATTTCATATATATGCTATCACGCGTATTTATACAACGAGAAACTTTTAGATTAAAAGTGTGGATATAACTCATATTTTTATAATATTTGGTGTTGAATATTTCATTTAAAATGTTGAGTACAATCAAGATAGGAACTTGTGATCATACGTTGGTTTTAATATCATATTAAATAATCATTTTAACCAGAAATCTTAAGCTTAAGATTGAAGTCTCACAACATAAGTTATATATTCTTTTAGGTTGAATTGTGAGTTTGAATCAACTAAGCAGATTATGAAAATTGTATCATTATATGGCAGTTAGTGCCGTTAACTAAGTTTCTAAGAACATGCATGCATGCATGATCATTATTGTCTCTAGTATTATTTTATTTATTATTTATTGTACCAAATACAAAATGGTGACGGTCACGGACGAGAAAGTGAGAGCATCTTTTTCAAGGATAAATGACGAAGAACATTGACTAAACAGTCCTAGGTAATAATCATACTTACAAATGTTCTTGCACATATTCGTCCATTATCTATTTAAGAGTACGTAGTTTAAAAGGTGAGAAAATGAAAATATATAATAGCTTTGTGGTAATCACAAATTTTTAAATGAGAGAGAATTTATAGTGAGATTATTTTTATTGGAGTAACTCATATAAGTACAAATAATAGTGCGAATAGTGATATTTACGGTCTGTTTGGTAGGGGATAATAAATACTTGTAATAAAAATGAAAAATTAGTGTAATTTTGATTGAAAAATATCTTGATGGTCATATTTGTCCAACTTTAATTACCTTATTTTCTTTTCATACTATCTATTCCAATGCATTACCTTGGGAGATGTGATATTATGTGGTAAAAGAAATTTGTAAACAAAAAACTTTTTTGTGATAACAATTTAATCACAATGAAAATGACATGGAACTTTTGATGAAATTTACACTATAACTATCGCCATTTAGTACCACTAATCAAACGGGTCGTTAAGGTATCAATATCATGTCATTTTTATCAAATGTTACCAACATATTTGATGACACTTGTAGGAAGTGTCATAATTTAATATTGAAATATTAGGATAATACTCTAAGAATAGTGACATATTAATTAAGTGTCAAAAATATTACGTAACAATTAAACTAATTTTTTTGTAGTGTGTATATTTAATGTACTGTTAAAATTATCACTTGCAATTTTAAATTGATCAATTAAAAAAATAAAATAAGAAAAATGATATATACAACCCAAAGGGTTGTATATAAGAAGGAATCTTGCATTTTATTTATTTAATTTAATAATATTTTTGCTTTGGAAACATAAGCAATTAATTATACTTTATTATTTTATCATTTATTATTTCTTGGGAACTTAAAAATCATTATATAAAATATTAAATGTTTTTCAATTTTTAGACTAGATTCTTTAGAAAACTTAAAACTACTAATGATAAAATAATTTGTTAATTACTACTAATGATAAAATAATTTGTTAATTTTTATGTACAGTCTTTCGTAAATATCATTACCCATAAAATAATTATATATAGAGCTGTCACATAATGATTTCATACGATACAAACTGCTATGTGACCACATTATGATAGGAAATATTTGTACGCCTCCAATGACTATTACTTTACTTTGGTAATTTGCACCTTTATAAAAGTTGCCATTAGAAGAAAATCGTCTTTAAAATTTGGACCAGCAATGCTAATTCTTTAACAAGGAATTAAAATTTCATATATTCGCTTAGGTAGGAGTCACTAATGCTGAAAATTGAGTACTTCAAGAAGAGGAAGCAAATACAATGTACATCATCATCCTGCTCCGTATGTTTTGCCCATATAAAATTATGATCATGGTTTGATGAGAAAATTAAGGAATGTGTGCCTCCATGCCCATAAAGAAGGATGTGACATTAGAGTTCCCTGGCTCGAACGAGATCCTCAGAATGATAGGTTCCTACAACGAAAAAATCTTAGTGAAACTGAATCCAACAGCTTACATCTTACTAGCTTAGTAGCTTGGCCCTTAATCATAAAACTAGAAATAAATAAAATACATATATGAGGTTGTTTGATTGTTAACTGTTAACTGGAATTGTTGTTTGAAGTTGCTAGTTAGTTTTGTCGGCTGGAATTATTTAGAGTTAACAGAGGTGTTTGATAATAAAAATATATTAGAAAAAAAATAGGTCAAAAACTAAAAGTCAAATTAAAAAGTCAAATTAAAAACTTTGAATAGTTTTTTAGTTTTGCCTTTAAAGATTATTTTTCTGTTCAACAAAAAGTTATTTATCAAATATTTTTAAGACAGTTTAACCAATTGTTTCTATAGGTGTTCTCTTGAGAGGCCGTCTTTTATAAAGACGACTCTTAAAAGTCCAGCTCAAATCTATATTTAGAATTGTAACAATATATATTTAGAATTGGACTGGGCTTTTGAGAGCCGACTTTACCATAGACGGTCTCAAGTAAGAATTTGTGTTGTTGCTATATAACTTAAATGCGAAACCAATTCAACCCAACCAAATATTTTTAACCAAGCATACTTAATTTACTTAAATACTGATAAGAGTTTAGTGAACACGTGAAATGTGGTGAATCTGAGCCCCAAACAAATTTCTATCACGGTTTATTTTTATACCCACAAAATTTGTAGCATCTGATAATATCTCTGACTCTCATGGACCATGGTAGCTTTGAGGAAGGAGAAATGAAAATGACATTATGTACTAATATTACCTCCACTGTTCTTCCACAATTTATTATATATTCTTTGTTCAGAATTTAGTATAAAAACTGGTATAATGTACGGTTATTAGTATTAAAACTAGTATAGAATCTCGTGCAATGCACAACTTTTTTAGCATCGACATATATAAATATATATATTAATTAAAAAAATAAAGTCTGAGATATTATGTAGTAAATTACTCAATTTTGACAATATATGTATAAACTAAATTTGTAATTCTAGAATATAAGATCAGATATATATTTTTTCTAATTTACTCAAAATTTAACTATAAATAAATGCTACTTAATGATAATTTAATGGTAGAGATATTGGTGAAGATTAAATGCATTTTAATTGATTTACTCAATTTTATTCAATTTAGTTTAATAAATATAATAATTAATTAATTTGCTTATTCTATGTGAAAAATCTTTGAAAGGATGCCACATGAAATTTTTTTAGTTCTTTTAGTTAATAGCATGATTGGTGGATTTGTTTTAATTTAATAAAATAAAATCAACTTTACCTTATTTAGTTTAATAAATATAGCAATTAATTAATCATATTATTAATTAATATATAGCAAGAATCCAAAGATTATTCCATTGGCAAATCATTGTAAGCATGCCACATTGAATTTTCTAGCTCTTTTAGTTAATAGTATGATGATTAGTATATTATACCATTTTATATAAAAAAAATTATTATTCACACTTCAATATTAAGATTAAGAGAAAGTTCTACTTTTATTCCATCTAAATTCCGCATCACATTAAAGCATTTAGCACAAAAAAAATATTTTTGCAAGAATGAGTTTAAAAATGACAAATCCAATAGGGGCTAGAAACGAGCAATAATTAAATTGTTAGTGATAAATTTTGAATAACTGTTGTTAAATTAATGTGTTGGAATAAAATATTCAATAGATAGAAATATCTATGCAACATAATAAAAATAAATTTCCATTAGATTTATGCTCGTTTGATTCCCAATGAATTTATAACAGTGAATAATAGCACATATATAAAAATTAGTGCAGACAATTAAATTGTATGGATACAATCAAAAGTAAAACAAAATTTGTGGATGAGAATTAAAGTAATGGTGGAATAATTACCTAAAATAAAAATATTACAAAGTATCTATAACGGATATAGAAAAAAAAAACAAGGGAAATATGTCAAAGTATTAAATTAAAAAATTTACCTTTAACAAGCTGTTGATAAATATATAATTAAATGACTATACCAAATTTTTATATTTTAAACACGGCACATAATATCAACTTTTGACAGATTTAAAATAGTAAAAACACAATCATTTATGATGGGAGTCAAAGAGAGAATTGGCTTACAATAGGAAAAATTATATAGAATATAATCCAACATTTTCATAATTTTCCTATAATAATTCCACCTATTCATTAACCATGAATAACTCGAACTTTAGAGGATATTTTGCTAGAGTAAACCCATTAACCGAATGATTTGTTATAGAAATTAAAAAAAGATAAGTTAAGATAAAATGTCGAAAATTTGTTAAATAATGATAACAAAATCTGATTTTTTTTTAATTATTCAGAATTTTTTATGTGAAATTTCAAAATTTCTCTAATTTTACATTAATTTTCAATTTAGATTTTTGTTGAATCACTTAGTATAGCAGGTTATCAGGTTACTCAAGCTTACTTTAGGCAAATACTCCTAAAGTTGGAATTATTCATGGTTAATCAATAGATGAAATTATTGTAGAAAAATCATTAAAAGGTTATATTCTAGATAATTTTTTCTTTACAATAAGGGGAAAAGGCATATATTTTATTAGTTATTATTTAGGAACATGGAACCCTAAACCAACTATTGAAAAGCAAAAAAAAAATACAGTTGTTTTTATTTAGGAACAACGAGTGATCATTTTCCTTGTGTTTGTGAAACTTGTGCAACTCTTATTGAGACCGTCTCACCATGAGATGATCTCAATTGGATTAGCACATACCCTTAAACAAATAACTGCTACTCTAAACAATCAAATTTCATTGTTTGTTTATGATTAATGGACTATTTGTATGTGCTCGTCTCACGGTGAGACGGTAAGGTCTCATACAAGATTTGTTGATAAAAAATTGTTTTGTTAATGATCACGTACAATGCTATTTTTTGGTAAATGACTTTTTAATTGACTTTTAATTTGATTTTGGCTTTTAGCTTTTGGTTTATTTGTTGGTTAAAAATTCAAAAAAAAAAATAATGCAAGGTAAAAGGATTTTTAGTAAGCAAAAAACTGACTTTTAAGCCTAAAGGAAAATTTTAATTTGATTAGGTTTTTCATAAACTTTTAACTTGTTCGCGAACTTTTTTCTAAAAAATACACCTAAAAAAGTAAAGTATATCATACGAAAATACTTCAATTATCGTTATGAAATTGCAGCTAATTTTTATAGGGAAATTCTCAATGGTAGCCCCAAACTTTTGGCATTTCTCAATGGTAGCCAGTTTTTTAAACAATTCTCAATGGTAGCCCCCAACTTTTTAAATACTTGCTTCTGTAGCCTTTTTTAGTCAAAAACGTTAAGTTTCTGTTAAATTTGAACTATGGTTAAATAATTTCTAACGTTGGTCAACATTTAAGACATTAACCCACCCACCCAACTTCATTTGCTGCTTTTACTCTTCATCTTCTTCTCATTACTCTGTTTCACTCTTTATCTTCTTCATGGTCATCATCATCATCCTCATTCAAGTCAACATCAACATCTAAGTCCTCCTCTACCATAGGGACATACTCATTCTCCTCATTCAAGTCAACTTCTCATTACTTTGTTTCACTCTTCATCTTCTTCATGGTCATCATCATCATCCTCATTCAAGTCAACATCAACATCTAAGTCCTCCTCTACCATAGGGACATACTCATTCTCCTCATTCAAGTCAACATCAACATCTGTTACTACCCTATTTCCTTCACTTAAATTGTTGCTACCCCCCTGACTTGAATGAGGATGATGATGATGACCATGAAGAAGATGAAGAGTGAAACAAAGTAATGAGAAGAAGATGAAGAGTGAAAACAACAAATGAAGTTGGGTGGGTGGTTAATGTCTTAAATGTTGACCAACGTTAGAAATTATTTAACCATAGTTCAAATTTAACAGAAACTTAACGTTTTTGACTAAAAAAAGCTACGGAAGCAAGTATTTAAAAAGTTCGGGGCTACCATTGAGAATTGTTTAAAAAACTGTCTACCATTGAGAAATGCCAAAAGTTTAGGGCTACCATTGAGAATTTCCCATTTATATATTATCCCATCTACTTGATAGTTTTTTTCTACATAGACAAACTTATTCTATCTGTTTAATTTTTTAAACTATGAGTTTTTTTTTCATTTAGAGATAGACAAAAGGGGTATATGTCTAACTTGATAAACATTATACGTCCTTATTTTCTATTTGATGTTCTAGTATGTTCACGAAAATTTAAAAAAGTTGAATCTCATGGATAATGAAGATTTTATTTTATTAAATATTAATGGTAATGGAGAAAAGTGACAACTATAAGCAATAAAAAATATATAAAATAAAGTTAGTGAAATAATATTAGGACTACAAACATTAAAAAATATTAAAATAAAGTTAGTAAAAGACACGTGAGGACCGACCATGAACATATAAAAACATTAAGATGAAGTCGAGTGAAAAATATATAGGACCATAAACATTATAAAATATATGAAGTATAAATAGGGTGACTCAAGTTCATTATGTCCAAACAAAAATGTCATCATCATCATATCCAGTGTATTCTACTCATAGAAAACTATGGTCAGGGTCTAGGGAGGGAAGATCGACGACAACTCATACCCATAGAGGAGAGTGTGGTCAAAGAGTCACACGGCTCGAGTGAGGTTATAATTAATTTACTGCGCAATTTTTAAAATGAGACACTCTCCTGTGTAACTATCTCTGCTAAGCTAACTCGAGTTAAATTAGTCAACTTAAAATGATCACTTATAATTTTCTAAATTGATCAATTAAAAAATAGACAATTTTTATGCCTTTTTCTCATAATGAAACGATCTCATACAAGACGAGTTTTATCTATTGACATGCCTTATTGAAGCCGACGTGGGCAAGCTTACAACCGCCATTCCAACTATAAGTGGCCCATGTTGTCTATATTGGAGTCAATCCAAAACTGAGATTTTAAATTTTGTATTAATCCATCCACATAAGTTTTTCATTGAACACGAAATTGTGACTTAAACCAAAACTGGTGGGCCTAGTTTTAGCCCACCCACATACACCACTTTTATCTTAATTTGGGCCCCCCTATAATTAAAGATATCACTTGATAATTGATATCAATTTCTGATTGGATGAGAATAAAAGACCAAAATTAAAATAGTTAGTCTCTGACCGTCTTTCTGAGAGACGTCTCTCATGTCCAATCCATCAAAGTTTATTTTCTACTCTTACTTCACATTTTTCGTAATGGTCTCTCAAAGAGACCGCCTCTCACAAAAATTTGTGAAATTAAAATAATATGAAATAAAAAACACAAATTATTAAAAAAAAATCATAAAACGCCTCCACGAGAATACATCCATGCATAACGGCCCATTTAATTGCAAAATAATGACATATTGAAAATTTTGATAAGGAATCTCGTCCAACTTTGTTATCTAGATAAGTTACATAATTTTTTGCTAGGTTGTTTGGTATGGCTTTTGATCAATAGTAGATTTTGGTGTTATAAGGTTCAAGGACGGATCCGGATTTGGATCTGGATTACGGAATAGATGACAACAAAATTTACCAATTTACGAAATTTAAGAAGATCAATAATACTGGGGGTTAAACTTGTGATGAAGGTGTGCTTTTAAAGTTAAAGGATAATTATAATTGAATGACTAATAGAAATCCAAATATTGAGCTTTTTAGAAATGATCATATTAGGAAGATGGGAGTAACTTAAATGCGAATGTTTTGATAGATGAGTAGACATATATATATATCTTAAGGGATGAAATTCTTACGAAGATATAAGAAAAAGTTTAGGAGTTGCAAATATTCAAAAAAAGATGAAAGAGAATCGTTTAAAATGTTCAAGGCATGTGTAAAGAGAATTGTTTAACATAAGGGCGAGGAATACCGGAGGACATGAGTGAAAAATGATATGAAGGATCTAGAATTACAAATCAAAATGGTAGTTACTTTTAATGAATGGTGAAGAAAAACACAAATTCTTGTGAGAGACGGTTTTTTTGAGAGAGCATCTTTAATTGGGTCGGCTCATCAAATATGTTTTAAAAATATTGTAAGTGAGCATTAAAAATTATGTAAGTGGACATTTAAAATATTGAAAGCAGACATTAAGGGCACGATAAGTAAGCATTAAAGATAATGTAAGTAGACTTTAAGAATACGACAAGCAAACATTAATTTTTAATAGGTTGAGATTGAGATACGTTTCTCAAAGATTCGGTCTCTCAAAAGACTAGCTGGAAAAATGTCTTAAAATAACTATATTTAATATTATATAAGAACTTAATAATGCTAGTATAAAATATCATGCAATACACGGAATATTTAGCAATATTATAAATAAAAATATAGTGTAGAATAAATAAATAAATAATGATATAAAATATAAACATTTAAAAATAGAGATTCTGCAGTAAATTTTTGTGAGATTTGACATTAAATGTCAATATTTTTAGATTTTTACTTATTTAATTCCCTAAAAAATACTGTTATAAAATTGTCATTATTTAGTTAATCGTAGAACCAAAAAATCTATTTAATATATTGTCAATATAATTTACCAATATGATCATTTCATGTGGCCAACTAATGTTAAAACGCCATGCATAATTTTCCGGTCTTTTTAGTCAGTTGTATAATTAGCCTAGTTTGAGAATTATTTATTTTATTCATTTAATTTATCAAATTAAATTAAATGAAAACAGAGAAGTACTTTATAGTATATAATGATTCTTCAATATATAGTAGAAGAGTTATATGCAAGATGTATCTTATGAGTTTACAAGTAAACATATTTTACCCTCCGTGGGAAAAAGTTTATTACTATGATTTATGATTTATGCATGTACTAGATAATGTCCGTGTGATGCACGGTTTTATATTAAATTTTCCGACGACATATTAGTATCATTTAAGAAATTAAAATTTTAATAACAAAAATTTACATTATACTTACATCTCATTTCACTCTGAATAGTTGTATACATTACATACATTGTATGATTTGTATTATACTTTGCATTGTCCGCGTAGATGATTGCGAAAATTTAGTTAATGATAAATAAATCACAACACAAAAAATTTGATTATATTTTAAATAGAAAGGAAATAGATCGTACATGAAATATACAATACAAAATTATGAATATTTTTAATAAAAAAATAACATACCAATTTATGCTAACAAAAAATACATTAATTTGTATAAAGTAATACAACTATTAAAAACATACTTTAAAATCAAATTTAATATACTTCAAAATCAAGTTTAACATAAATATTTATATATGTAAAATTATTTTATAAAAGTTTAAACAAATTCACAAAAAATATAAGCGACTTGCATAACGATAGTCACAACTTAAATCATATTAGAATCATGCTTTGCATTTTAAGCAACCAATAGTATAAATAAAAAAATCCTTAGAAAAGTATATTATCTTTGAACCATCTCAAAATATCCAAATACTTAAATAATACTAATTTAATAAATAACATTAATAAGATTTTTTAAATAATAAATAATTAAAAAATGTAATAAAATATATGATTTTCTAATATATTAAATGATGTGACTTAAAAAATATAAAATCAATAAATATAGATAATATTATAGTCATAGTTAGAAAGCAATAAAGTCAAAGATCTAAATATTAGTCATAAAGACAATGACATCATCAAAGAGTTTTGGAGGGAGAATTTTTAATGAGGTTGTGATACATAAGCAACAACAAAATAGTGATGATGTTAGCGTGTTTTGTTTTAGTAATAGTTATTATTATAGATGATTGTTTGTCTGATTCCGTGTAGAAAATTTATACTTATGATTATCATATCAGAAATTTAAAGTGATTTTTTTTATACATACTTCCTATGTTCGATTATACTTATTACTAATAGTGATATTTTTCTTCTGAACATATCACCATCACTAATAATTATTTTAGAACGCGGAAAGTGCGTATATAATTGTTCAAACACAAAAATATTTGTGTATTTGTCATAGCATAACAAAAATTATGTGTGCCTAGAACACCTATTGTGTTGAGGGTAGGCCTTAGGTTTTTAGGGGCTTGGGACGAAAGATTATTTATGGGCCCCTAAACTATTGATTACACAGAAAAGTTCGAACCTTATCAGTAACTAAAAACTAAAATTTTTGAGGGCCCTGGGCGTAGGCACGCTTTGCCCTTACTTAGGGCCGGCCCTGAAGTCAAGGAGATTGTAATTAGACCTGGAAAAACGGTCGGTTGGTCGGATCAATTTCGGTCGGGTCATTGTCAGGTCGGATCATTCTCGGGTCAGGTCATTTTCGGGTCGGTCACTCCGGGTTTCGGATCGGTTCGGATTGAACCGACGGGTCATGACTTATAAAATATTTGAAGAAATATTTTTTATATTTTATTATTTTTGACAATAGTCGTGCCCGTATCTCTATTTTCAACACAAGATTCATACCCGGCCCGCCCCATATCCATAAAAACGGATCAGGTCCTCGGATACCATTTTTATAAGTGTAGATGTTAAATATATTTGGATTTGCATGCGAGGAAAATAGGTGATTACAACGTCCTTTTTTTGAAGAGATACGATGTAAAAAAAAACGTTAAATGTTTTTTTTTGCGTGTTTTTTTAGATATTATACCGAGTTTTGAGGTTCAAGGGATATACTCAAAATGTTGATAAACTTTGGAAATTAAAATTAAACTTTGAAACATTTTGAAAAAATGAGATTTTTATAATAAACTGATAATATTAGACCGGTCAAAACGGGTCGATCGGATTGGTTGTCGGTCGGATCAATTTCGATCGGGTTATTATCAGGTCGGTCATTTTACGGGTTAAGTCATTTTCGGATCGATCGATTTCAGGTTTTTTCGGTCGGTTTTCAGATTCATTTTTGGGTCGGATCAAATTTTCCCAATGCTACCGATGGTATGTCAAGGAAATACAAATTTGTTCCCCCTTTCAAGAATTTTAGATTTCACTTAAAAGCTCAAATTGGATTATGGTCACGTGCGACTACAAACCATTGAATGTAAAAATAAACCATTGATTTAAGTCAAATATGACTTTATGGGTTACAAATTTAAAAGTGCCTTATGTAGGCTTATGAATTTCTAAATGAAATTGTTTGAACAAAAGTTTTAATATCTTTTTTGACAAATGTTAGTGTGAATTACTTAGCTTTTGCTAATACAATACTTTTGTATGTTTTAAATGGTTTTGGTTTTAGAGTTAACCTAATCTAGGCATATAAGAGATATTGGATTATGGTTTAGTATTTTCAATACATTAAAGTTGTAATTTGAACTTATAATTTTACTTTGATTTGGTTGTAATTTTTCTAATTTTTAATATTTAACAATTTTGTTTTAATTATGTAGTAGATAATGCCAGTGTGACGTATGGTTTTATTAAATTTTTTGATATATTTTGTTAAACAAAAAATTTAAAAAATTTATAACTTTATGTTTTAATCATCTCAAAATCTCTTATATTCATTTAATAAATAACATAATAAAGATTTTATACATAATTCAAAGAAGATAAAATAAAGTAAATGATTTTCTAATATATTAGATGATATCATGACTTAAAAAGTAAAAAATTAATTAATATTAATAATATTATAGCAATAATTAGAAAATAAAAAAGTCAAAGATATAAACATTAGTAATAAATACAATGACATCATCAATATTGAGTTTTTGAGGAAAAAATTTTTATTGTGAAAATAAAACATAAGTAATTTAAAAAAGGATGACATCAACAGTGTTTTGTTTTAGTTTTAGTTATAAAGAAGACTAGTAGGGTACTTGGGCATTGAATTACTTTCGGTAACTCCTTATTGTGTTGGCAAAATAGAGATTCAGCTTGGTTATTTCTAAATTCTAATTAGTCTTTTGCTTTTATAATTAAGTGTTATTACAAAGGCTAATTTTATCAAATATAGAATATAATGTTATAAAATATAGAAAAATTTACTCAGAATAATCCAACCTTGTACTGATCTCCCTACAATAATTTCAACTATTGATTGACCATAAATAGTCCCAACTCCCAACTAAAAGGGGTGCTTGCAAAGAATGAGTAAAAGTAACCACTTACCTATTGAACAATTCATTTTGCATAAAAAAGTAAAAAATTAAATATAAGTTAATCGTTTAAAATTTTTAAAAATAAAAAAATCAAGTAAGTTTTTTTTTTATTTTTTATTGTAACCTCTAATTTTTAATATTTTGTGGTTTTTTATTTTATTTCTTTTATAGCAATTAACGTGCAAATATCGGTTTTGATTTGGAAATTATGTTTTTGGATAAGAGACTATAAAATTGGTATTATTCATGATTAATTAAAAATTGGAATTATTGTTGAAAAATTAATAAAATATTAAATTATTCTAGATAAGTTTTACTAAAATATCTATACATTCATAATCAATATATTAGCAAATACATCTTATATACATATAGTTCATGTCACTTCATTTGTCTTAAGTACACAACACGATAAAAACATATGTATCGTCATATATGCATTATAAGTTTCAAGTAATATCATAAAGATGAATGTTTTTTTCGTATCAGTTACTTTGCAATAAACAAATGTTATTTGGTATAATTTGATTTAATAAAAATTTATGTGTGATCTCATGAGACCTGATTGTAATTTTTAGTAAAGTATACAGATTAAAATTGATTTTTAATAGAAAATTATGATCACATAAACTAATTGAACATATTAATCTTCATAATTTTTCTTAATTATATTTAATGTTCACCGCCCTCTCTTTATGGGTATGAAACGCCGTCGACCTTTCTTCCCCGGACCCTAACCATAAATTTATCTATGTGCGGAAACACCGGGTATGATGATGATGATATTTAATGTTCACCGTTGATGGAAGGAGATCCAATTCCTTTCATTTGGTTCTTGTACAGCAAACAATATTTTAATTGTTTAAAATTATAAATGTCGCTTGATGATTGTTGGCATGGTTGATATTTTCCTAATGAAGTGAGCAATATTGGAGCCAATAGAAGTTGCCAAGTTGTATTGTTTACGTATAAGAAAGAATTGACAATAACTTTAATTTAAATAAATGATACATAAGTTAAAATTTTTCAATATTATCCGAATGAGTCCCGCCTAATTGAAGAGGGGGAGAAAGAAGGTAGACCAATACCCTCATCTCGAGGAAGTCGCGATCAAAGAGTGACCCTCAACTAAGTATCGTCTGATATCAGAATATTCTATTAGGAGTAATATATCATATGTATCTTCTACATTATACTATGCATATATTTAGGAGTTATGTTAGAAAATGTGTATACTTAGTTTATCTCTGTATATAGGTAGACCTATTTCTCTGCTTTGGAATACAAGAAAAAACTTTCCATTATCAAAGTTATCATGGTATCAAGAGCAGACTAATTTTTTTTCACAAGCTTCCGCCATTGCTCTTCTTCTTATTCATCAACTTATTAAATAATTTCTTACAATTGATTATCATGGAGTCTACTGACCAAACCAAAACAAAATGCAAATCCATTGATTCCACTTCTCCTTATTACCTTCATCCTGCTTGCAACACAAATCTAGTACTATCTCCGGTCGTCCTTCGCGGTGATAACTACGGTGAATGGGCTCGTTCGGTCCGTAATGCCTTTAAGGCCAACAACAAAATGGGGTTTCTCGGTGGTACAATCTCGAAACCATCCGAAATTGCATCTGATATTTCTTTATGGGTTCAAGTTAACTCAATGTTGACGGCATGGTTGCAAAATACCATTGGCGCTTCTATACGTTCCACTGTTCCTTTAACCGACAATGTAAAGGATATGTGGGATGATCTTCAACAACGATTCTCAATTGGAAATGGTCCTCGCATCAATGAACTTCGGCGTCAAATTTATTCTTGCTTTCAGAATAATGACTCAGTGGTCATTTATTATGGAAGACTTAGAAAATTATGGGAGGAAATTCAAGGCTACCTTGCCCCTCCTTGTTCCTGTTCATGCACTTGTGGTTCGAAAGTGTTGCTAGACAAAGAAAGAGATGATGAACGGACTCATCAGTTTCTCATAGGCATAGAACCAGCAAAATAGTCACATGTCCAGTCTAATATGTTAATGCAGGACCCTCTTCCTTCTTTAAACATGGTATTCTCCAAAGCTATAACTGAATAACGAAATCATCAGTTGGTTCGCTTAAATGAACATAAACCAGAAGCCATTGGGTTTGCTGCTCAAGGCCCTTCTAATCCTCGTTCATCTTTGAAGGTTCGTGGCACAACCTCACATAATACCACCACTATTTGTACACACTGCAATAAACCCGGTCATGATAAAGACCACTGTTTTGAACTTATCGGATACCCCGAATGGTGGTATGCTGAAAATAGAGCGGCAACCTGAGGACGTACTCATGCACAACCCAACCGTGGCTCTCGTGGTGAAAGGAATCTAGGAAGTCGTGGTGAACGCACCTCAGCTGTCGCACATGCTGTAAATGGTGTTTTTCCAAGTACTGGTGTTTCAACTCTTAATGCCAATGATCGTGCTGGTGTTCCCATCTCAACTGAACGATGGCAACATGTCATGAAACTATTTACTGACATGGCTAATACTTCTTCGGTAGCAAAACACGATGGTATGTATTATTCTCATAATTGGATTATCGATTCTGGTTGTTCTCATCATATGAGTGGAAACAAAAGATTTTTTAGTAACCTTCATTCTGTTCCTTATTCTCCTATTGTTTTGCCCAACGGAACACAAGCCACAGCTACTGAAGCCGGAACAATTATCTTGAGTGACACATTAAAATTGAGTGACGTTTTATACGTTCCAGATTTGACTTGCAACTTAATTTCTGTTTCCCAATTGCTTCACTCTTCCTTTTATAATATTACATTCACTAATAAGCTTTGTATTATACAGGACCACAATTCGAGGACCCTGATTGGAGTGGGTGAACAATGTGATGGGGTGTATTGGTTCAAGTCTACCAGCAACATTCAAGCCTATCAAACAACTATTTTGAGTGCTAAAGAGCTTAGGCATCGGCGACTTGGACATCCATCTTACAAAGTTTTGTCTTTCCTTCCCGTTCTTTCCAATAATGAAAATTTATCTAGTATACACAAATTCATCTGTCCTTGTGATATTTGTTTGCGTGCTCATCAAACTCGAAATAGTTTCTCGATTAGTGAAAATAGAGCCAACGATATGTTTGATTTAATCCATTGTGATATTTGGGGTGAGTATAATGTTTCTTCGAGTTGTGGTGCATATTATTTCCTTACAATTGTTGATGATTTCTCTCGTGTTGTTTGGGTATATTTGATGTCTGCCAAAAGTGAGGTTAAACAATTAATTCAAGATTTTTATGTTATGGTTCACACCCAATTTAATAAACGTATTAAAATTTTGCGTCGTGATAATGGCTTAGAATTTACTTCTTTACGCACTTTCTATGCTACAAAAGGAATTATTCATCAAACATCATGTATTGATACCCCTCAACAAAATAGTCGTGTTGAGCGTAAGCATCAACATATCCTTAATGTGGCTAGAGCTTTACGATTTCAAGCTAATTTACCTATTGGGTTTTGGGGTGAATGTATCACTACCGCAGCTTACTTAATAAATCGCACCCCAACACCTATTCTACATAATAAATCCCCATATGAAGTTCTCTTTGGTAAATCTCCCAAATTTTTTAATATCCGTACCTTTGGTTGCCTTTGCTACGCCAATAATAGACCTCGTATCAAAGATAAATTTGGTCCTCGTTCCCGTAAGTGTTTATTTGTGGGTTATCCTTTCGGCAAAAAGGGTTGGCGTTTATATGACTGAGACACAAAAACATATTTTGTATCAAGGGATGTTGTCTTCTTTGAAAACATCTTTCCTTTTTCTGACTCTTTTACTAAAAATGTCAATGATGTTCCTTCTCCCCCTCTGATTCCTCCATCACATTTTGATGATCCCTCTATCACAATTGTCTCACCCTCTGATCACCCTACCCTACAGACTTTGGAACCCGAGTCCTCCGTCGAATCTCTTGTCGATCAAATACCCTCAGTTACAACAACCCAATGTGTGGAACCCGATAGCTCCACACATCTTAGTCAAGCTCTTGACAGCTCTACAATTGCTCCATCAAACTTCCCCAATTCAGTGTCTTCTGATACTAGTGTTTCGTCTCCGTTAGGAAAAGGCAAACGAATTCGACAACCCTCTACTCGTCTCAAAGGATATGTAACCAATACAGTTCAAGTGCCTCCACCTTTCGTCACATGTTCTTCACCCCCCTCCTCGCGGTCCTCAGGTACTCCTTATCCTATAGCTTGATATGTGAACTGTGATAACTTTTCTGTGAGACACAAAAAATTCTTAGCAGCTATCACAACAACACGTAATGGTACGTGGCGTCAAGCAATGAAAGTGAACTTGATGCCCTTGAACGTAATGGCACGTGGACTATTTCACCGCTTCCTTTTGGTAAACGAGCTTTAGGATGTAAATGGGTGTACAAAATTAAGTACAAGGATGATGGCTCTATTGAACGGTATAAAGCTCGCCTAGTGGTTTTTGGAAATAGACAAGTTGCTGGCATTGATTTTAACGAAACATTTGCTCCAGTGGCTAAAATAGTCACTGTTCGTTTACTCTTAGCTGTTGCTGTGGCACAAAATTGGGAGCTTCATCAAATGGATGTTCACAATGCTTTCTTACATGGAGATCTTGAGGAGGAAGTTTATACGAAACCTCCTCCCGGGTTACTACCTTCCAATATAAATCAAGTGTGTCGCCTTCGCAAATCTCTTTATGGTCTCCACCAAGCTCCTCGTCAATGGTTTTCCAAACTTTCCATGGCTCTTAAAAATTTTGGTTTTCGCTAATGCTATGCTGACTATTCTCTATTTTCTTATATAAAAGGTAATGTTTCTCTTCATGTTCTTGTTTATGTTGATGATCTTATTATCACAGGTTCTTCTCATGATGCCATTTTGAACTTCAAGAAATATCTTAGCGACTGTTTTTATATGAAGGACCTTGGTACATTGAAGTACTTTCTTGGTCTTGAAATTGCTCATGGTGAGAAAGGTTGTTTATTACTCAGCGCAAGTATACTCTTGACATTATTAGTGAATCTGGGTTGTTGGGTGCTTAAACCGGCAAGTACTCCAATGGAAAAAAATCATAATCTTGCCCGTAGCCAGGGGGAGTTGTTTTCTGAACCCGAAAAATATAGGCGTCTTATTGGTCGCCTCATCTACCTCACGATAACTCGTCCTGATTTGTGTTATTCAGTTCATGTATTGACTCAATTTATGGGTGCTCCACGTATCGATCATTGGGAAGCTGCCTTACGAGTTCTTCGATACCTTAAAGGTTGTCCCGGGCAAGGTATTCTCTTACAACGTCATTGTCCTCTTCAACTCCATGACTATTGTGACAGTGACTGGGCAGGATGTCCTTTGACTCGTCGTTCTTTAACTGGCTATTTTGTTCTCCTTGGTTCTTCACCAGTCTCTTGGAAAACCAAGAAACAACCCACTGTGTCGCGATCCTCAGCAGAAGCTGAATATCGTTCGATGGCTACTCTTACTTATGAGCTAAAATGGTTAAAGTCTTTGCTCTCTTATCTTGGTATTTCTCATCTTCAGCCAATCAAGCTATATTGTGACAGCCAAGCAGCTCTTCATATTGCTGCCAATCCCGTATTTCACGAGCGTACTAAACACATTGAGATGGATTGCCACTTAATTCGCGATGAGATCCTCAAAGGTACGATTCAGACTTCACATATTCGCACGGGCGCACAATTAGCAGATATTCTCACAAAGGCTCTTGGCAAAACGCAGTTTTTTATCCTTCTTCGCAAGTTGGGCATTCGAGATCTTCATGCTCCAACTTGAGGGGGAGTATCAGAATATTCTATTAGGAGTAATATATCATATGTATCTTCTACATTATACTATGCATATATTTAGGAGTTATGTTAGGAAATGTGTATATTTAGCTTATCTCTGTAGCCTTATTTAGATGAGTAATAGTCATTGTATATAGGTAGACCTTTTTCTCTGCTTTGGAATACAAGAAAAAGTTTTCCATTCTCAAAATTATCACCTGACATATGAGGTCCCTGCAAAGAAAAGACCTGCAAAAGAAAAACACAAAAACAGAAAACAAACAACACAATGATTTTAAACAAACATAGCACCATCCAGGAAAATAAAATTAACCAGGCTACATGCATATAAAACAATTAAGACAAAAGAAAAAAGACCATAAGATAAACTAATGTGACTCACGTACACGGATTTGGCATCTCTAATTACTCATATTACGGCGAAGTCAAGTCCTTCGAGAGGTACAACTGACCCAAGTCCTTCCTAATTTGTTCCTCCAACGGTTTATTAGTTAGTTTTCGACCTCTTTTACCATTGATTGTGATGCTTTCCACTGTTCTAACCGGTGCACGCTAGCTTTTCTCAGCACATGACTAAATCCCCTCAATCTACTTCATGCAACTTTGCAGAAATCGGAGCAACCTCTAGCCTCCCTCTAATAACTTTATTGACGATCTTTGTCTATCCTAGTGTGTCGCATATCAATCTCAACATAAGCATCTATTATGATCTATGCCCCTTCATTTTTCACTCATGGGTTTTTTTAATAGGCCAACATTTCATCCCATTTAACAAGACAGATCTTACTGCTACCTAATAAAAGTTACCTTATAATTTAGGCACAAACTTCAAAAGTTATTTTAAGTATAATATAATATATATTTGCAAATGCCAAATCCACATGAATGAATTTAATATGTAAAAGACATGGAGGTAAGAAGATAGTTGTGCCAACTAAACTACACAAATCAAAATCCAACAAGAAATCAAAATGATATGATCTTTTATTCTCCAAATTGAATAGGAACCTTAGACTAATGGTATGGCGATATGTGTGTATTGTGTAGACAACACTAGCAAGTCACAGCCTAACAATAGTAGCCCGGGTAGCATTAAATGGATCATCTCAATCAATAAAAGAGATGGCTTCAGATTTATCCATATGTATACCAGTGTGCTAAAATAGACTCGATGATTCGATACGCATTAGAATTTAGAAATAAACCCGATTTTAATTTAACGTCAAGATAAATTTAAAACAATGTAAAAATCAATATTAAAACTGATACTTAAATGATCAATAATAATCGATCAAAATAATAGTTTGTGGCCTTGACCCTTGTGGGTGTTGTTTTATAGGTTTCATTTGATCAATTTGTGATCAAAATCAAGTCGTCGTGATCAAAATTTAAGTAAATACAAAAGAATTTGATTGTCACTGCAAATTAATTGTACGAATACTATGGAGGATCAATAAACAAGCCAAACAGGCCTAAGACGAACTTTTGCAATAAATATATGTTTTTTTTAATAAAGCAAATTTTAAAAAAAAAAAAGTTCTTTGCAGTGTTCGAAAAAAGTGTTTTTTTGTCGGAGCTTTTACTTAGACTATGTTAGTTGTTAGCAATACCGAGTAAGAGAAAAAATAACCAAAAAATCAAATAAAATTTTGTGAGGCTCAGATAAAAATGCGTTTATTTTAAAAAGAAATTCAAGATAAATACTTGTTTTTTAATTTTTTTTACTATAAAATTTTATTTATTTCTAAAATGCACCTAAGATTTCAAAATTACTTGGCCCCTTTAGACATTTTGGTACAATCCCATAGAACATATTTTGCAAGCCTATTAAAGTCCTTGTAAATATTTTACACTAGTTCTTTGAGACCGTCTCATTGTGAGATAATTTAAATTGGGTTAGGTCAAACTATTTAAAAAAATAACTGCTTTCTGTATAAGTAGAATTTAGTTTTTATTTTTCTTAATATTTTTTACTAATAAAACTTTTATATAGACTCGTCCTACGATGAGACGGTCTCATACAAGATGGACTGAATATACTAACCCTTAAAAATATTTTTATTTTTTCTCCAAAATGTAGATGTTGGTTAAACTAACACAAAAAATATCACACAAATTTTTATTTATGACGGTCTTACTGTAAATCAATACTAAATAAATTAACTAAATATTCTCACTAAGTTAAAATATTCACTTTCGAACTTGAAAACTATTTTTTAAAAAATTAGTCTCTTTATGTGGTAATATGGACTTGCCGACGATTTCAAACAAGATTCACAAAAAAAATCATACAACAAGTCTTTACCCGCCAACAATGAGACTACTCATACAAGAATAGCTCAAAAGGCTTAATTTTGATTTTTATATTACACGATCACTAAATTCATCAAATTAAGGTCATAATTGATACGTTTAAAGTCAAAATTTATAATGCTTTTAAAAAGTTATAACTAATTAATCATTTAGAATTTATTATTTAAAGGTCAATATTCACCACTTTAAAATTATAAGTGATTCATTTAAGGCTATAATAAACCTCATTAAAATTATAAGTTATAGTTGATCACTATATAGGTGATGACTTATAATTTAACACTATTAGCTTTACATTAATCACTGTAAAGTTGTGTTTAAAGTTTAATTGATCATTTTAATATTCACTTTATGTCAGAATTGATCACTTAAGGTAAGAATTGATCACTTTTAAGAGCTCATCATTGATTAGTTATATAACTTAAGTTGAAATTGATTGCTTTAACGTCAGAATTGAACACCTTAGGTTAAAATTGATCACTTTAAAACACCATAAATCGATTAATTGACTCATTTATGGTTATCATATCATATCATATACATATTATAATCCAAGAAATTTAGTGCCACGTGGCATTCATACACAACACATTTTGCCGCTCAAATTAATACAATTTTATTTTTATATTCGTTTTTGTATTGAAACTCTTAAATATCAATTAAAGTTGATATATTGAAACTCTTAGTTTTCATCAATTTAATTCATCTTTCTTTGTATCATATGCTAGAAAATAAAACACTTTGTCTTCTAAATTTAATTTTATTGAAGATAAAAAGACAAAATTTTAAGATTTTTTGTTAGTGTCACATGTATAGCTTGCCTTATTTATATGATTGAATTTCAAAGTCTTCATTTAGTGCAACCCACATACTTAAGAAAGAGTAAATAGTGTTTTAAGAGTTGAATTTATTGATTATTTCAATTAATATGAAAATTGAGATAAAATTGGAGAAATTTATGATTTTTATTTCGTTACTATGTGAATATGCAATTTTATCTCAGAAATTTTATGGGTGTAGATATGGATAAAATAAGGTTTGTAAATTGAGATCAAATTTTGAAGAGTTGAGTGGAGATGAAATGAAAACAAAGAGAAAGAAGATATTGACGAAGATGATGTTTAATATGTTTTCATTTTGACATGTTGTGCACTTATGGATGATAGTTAAATATATGTTATTATGATGAAGATCAAGTTTAGTAAGCATGAGTAGCTCTTGTTTTAAATATCACTTCTTTTCAAGGGTTAGTAAATATTTTTGATTAAAAATAATAATATTAGGTTATTGATAAACTTAACACAAATGGAAGATATTTTGTGTTATAGTTAGTTGATATTCTTTTGGTTATGTTAAAATTTTATAGGTATAATTGTTGAAAATAACATTTGTATTAATTTAACAACAATGTGTAAATGAATATTACATTTTTTTTACAAAATAGTTCTATAATTATGTGCATAGCACGGGTAAATACCTAGCATACTTTAATTTAAAATTAATCACTTTAAGATTAGAATTCATCAAAATTAATCACAACCGCAGCCACAGAAAACAATCAAAAAACCACCAAATTGAAAATAAGCTAACCTTATGTGTTTGGTCTCACTTTAAGATAGTCTTTCCCGATATTTTGTGAAAATCATATACACTAATGGTAGAACTACAAAAACAACGGACGATGATTTCACAAGAAATACAGATTATGGTTTATTTCATAACATATTGTGAGCGTTCTCAAAAAGGATGGGCATGGGTCTTGGATTCTAATGTCTAGACTCCACCTAAGCCTAGTTTAAGGATCTAAAACTACCTATTTTGGATTCTAAGGGTCCGAATCGGATCTGGATCCATGAGCGTAGGGTCTGAGTCCAGGTCTACACTTTTGAGATACATATTCAACACATATAGACCCTATTACATTTATTTTTTTTATAGAAAAACGTATATAAAAATTATTGTGTGTATTTGTTTTTTTGATTTGGAACTTTGTCAATTTATATAATTTGAAAATATAGTTGGTGCATTTGTACTTTGACAATCGAGAAACTTGATTAATATTTCATTTTAAGAACTTGAATGATGGAAAACTTTATATATTTGATCTCTCACTTAGTATAAAGTATTAGAAAATCCTTGCTCATTAAAATATATAAATAACTTTATATGAGTGGACAAAAATTATATAAAATGGTTTTGTATACATTTTTGGATAAACAAACACAAAAATAATTTTCCATCTAAATGTAGACCCTAGACCAGCTAGACCTTAAGAATTGTTGTAATTTCACTAGTGGAAAAAAATTTATTGGCTGCTAGTGATTGACTGCGGTTTAGGTGTATACGTAGCCAATAGAACAAAATTTAAAAAAAAATACACATTGGCTGCGGTTATGGGGCGTGTCCGCAGCCAATAGTCCAAAACACACACAATGGCTGCGGTTCTTTGTATGTCCGCAGCCAATAATCCTTTCCAAAATTGTAAGTTCAAAACAATAACACACAATGGCTGCGGTTTAGTTGTGTGTTCGCAGGCAATAACACTTTCCAAAATACGAAATTCAGCAACTAAAAGGCGCCTCCAACGTCTTTTTTCATTAAACCCATTGTTCTATTCTTCTTCACAAAACCCACTGTTCTATTCTTCTTCTTCTTCCATTCACTCTTCTATTCTTCTTCCATTCACAAAACCCACGAAATTACTACTGTTTTATTCTACTTGCTCTTCAAACGTTCACTTCTTCTTCACATTGCTCTTCAAAACGAAATTAGGTTGTGTTTTTAAAGGTATAATTTTGGGTGACTCCTTGCTCTTCAAAACCCACGAAAACCCACAGAAAAACCCACCAATGTTTTTGTTTCTTGGTTCTTGCTCTTCTTCAAGGTATAATTTTACCCATTGTTGTTCAAGCTTCATTAGTTGTGTTTTTAAAGGTTTAGTTTTTTTATACTAATTTTTTTTCATTGTATAGGTTTTACACTAACCCACCATTGTTGTGTTCTTCAAGTTATTAAACCCACGAATTCAAGGTATTTTTTTATTTTTGATTTTGTAATTAGGTTTAAATTTAACAAAAGTTATGAATGTGTATAGTTGTTGTTTTTATGTTTTAAATTTTATCATGTAATTTATGAATGTGTATGTATAGTTGTATGTATAGTGGTTTGTTATAGTTTTTAAGTTTTAAATTTTATCATATAATTTATGAATGTGTATGTATAGTTGTATGTATAGTAGTTTTTTAGTTTAAATTATTAGTATTAAATGATGTTATAGTTTATTTATGAATGTAATTTATTTATGAATGTGATTTTAAATGTGATGTTATTTGTGGATGTAGTTGCTATTATTACATTTTTCCAAGTTTATATTATTAGGTTGTTAATTATTTTGATTTATATGTATTTTTTGTTATTAGAATAAAAGTAACTTGAACAATTTAAAGAATACATATTTTTTGAACAAGTTATAAATTATGAAGGTTAATTATTGTAAATTAGGGTTAAATGAATGATTTTTACTTAGTTTTATGAGGTTAATTAGGTTAAAGTATATATGTTAAAAAGTTGTTATTAATTTTGTTTTGAATTAAATAATCACACTTAGGATGACAAAAGATCGTTCTTGGATGTATGGAAGCATTGAATCGTCAGAATTTATTGATGGCGTATTAGAATTTTGTAGTGTTGCGGTTGAACATCAAATTAGGACGGGGGGAGTTGGTTTTTATTGCCCATGTGTCAATTGTGGCAATGTATCAAAGGTAGATAGTGTTTATATCCTTAGGGAGCACATACTTCGACGTGGGTTTAGGCCTCAATATCATGTTTGGGTTTGGCATGATGAGGAGGGAGTTTACAAGGAAAAGAGTGTTGTTGAGGATGTCAATAATGTGGCTGATGTCAATGAGGATGTAGTGGATCGTGTTGATGAAGAGAATGTCGATGAGAATGTGGATCGTGTTGATGAGATAATGGAGGGAGTCGAGGATGAGTTAGGAAAACGTCCTCGTGTATTTGACTTGTTGACAGAGGCTTCTCAAAAGCCTTTGTATCCTGGATGTACAAAGTTTACCAAACTTACAGCAGTTTTGACAATTTTCAACATTAAGTCAAAATTCAATTGGAGTGACACTAGTTTCACAATGTTATTAGAAGCGTTAGGTGAGATGCTTCCTGAGGGAAATGAACTTCCAAAGTCGACATACTATGCCAAAAAACTAATGTGTCCTTTCGGGTTAGAGTACCAGAAGATTCATGCGTGTCCGAATGATTGTGTATTGTATCAGAATGAAAACGAGAACTTAGAAGAGTGTCCTAGGTGTGGGTTATCGTGTTACAAGCGTAAAGGGGCTTAGGATGCTAAAGGGCCCCCGGCTAAGGTATTGTGGTATCTTCCAATAATACCTAGATTCAAGCGTTTGTTTTCTATAAAGAAAGATGCGTTAAATTTGAGGTGGCATGCAGATAGGGTGAAGAAAGATCACTTGCTCACACATCCATCCGATTCTCCGGAGTGGAAGAGTATTGATAGATTGCACAAGACTTTTGGGGATGAAGTCCGTAATTTAAGGCTCGGACTGTGCACGGATGGAATGAACCCATTTTGCAATCTTAGTTCTCAACATAGTACTTGGCCGGTACTTTTAGTAATCTATAATTTGCCACCTTAGTTGTGTATGAAGCGTAAGTACATTATGCTTTCTCTTCTTATCTCGGGTCCTCAGCAACTTGGCAATGACATAGATGTATATCTTGCACCTCTCGTTGAGGATTTGAGAAAGATGTGGGATGAAGGAGTTTCCGTATTTGATGCATATGCTAATGAGGAGTTCACCTTGCGTGCAATGCTTTTATGCACCGTTAACGATTTTCCGGCATATGGAAACTTATCAGGGTATAAGAACAAAGGGAAGAAAACGTGCCCAATATGTATTGATGACATGAAATTCACGTGGATTCCTAAGTGCAAACATGTATTCATGAACCATCGAAAGTTCCTCCCACGAGATCACATTTACCGTAAGAAGAAGAAGATGTTCAACGGGGAGGTTAAGGACCGTGTAGCTTGTCGATCGTTGACCGGTTATGAGGTTTACGAACAGGTTAAGGGGGTTGAGACTGTATTTGGTAAAACAGGGTAAGTACAAGGGGGTGAAGACCGACTGTGGAAAAAAAATTCAATCTTTTGGACGCTTCCATATTGGAGAGATCTACAGGTTAGGCATTGTCTTGACGTTATGCATATAGAGAAAAATGTATGCGATGCCATACTCGGGACTCTCATGAACATTCCGGGTAAGACAAAGGATGTTAAGGCCGTGCGAGATTACTTTGAATGTAAGGGTATTCGTCCGGAGTTGTGGGCATAGGTTAAGGTGAGTAAGAAGAAGATGAGTAGTGAAAAAGTTTTTTTGCCTCCAGCTTGCTACACATTGTCCAAAGCAGAGAAGCGGGCCTTTTGTGAGTCTTTATATGGCATTAAGGTTCCGTCTAGGTACTCATCCAACATGAAGAGAATTGTGACCCTAAATGGTGAATTGAAGTTGGGAAGCATGAAATCTCACGATTGCCATGTAATGATGCAAGTGTTCTTACCGATTGCACTCCGTGGAATACTGCCAAAACATGTGAGATATGCTATTACCGAGCTATATTCATTCTTCAACACAATTTGTAGTAAAGTTCTTGATCCCTTTAAACTTGATGCTCTTCAAGTCGACGTGATTGTAACTTTATGCAAGTTTGAGATGTATTTTCCACCTTCTTTCTTTGACATAATGGTTCATCTTATTGTTCATCTTGTTCGTGAAATCAAGCTTTTGGGTCAGTTTTTTTAAGGTGGTGTTATCCTTTTGTTTTCCACCTTCTTTCTTTGACATAATTGGCTCCAAAACAATCACACCTTCTCGGGATAGTCTTCTACAAGCACCACTTGTCGCATCATATTTCAGAAGTTCATCCTTTTTTGAATGAGCATTTTGATATATTGCGCGCAAAATATCCATCTAAAGGTGATAGGGCATTGATGCAGTTGCATAACAAGACGTTTATTGATTGGTTTCATAATCGAGTAATATGTGAAGAACTAAAGGGTGTATCTGAAATTGTTAAGTGGTTAGCTTTTGGTCCTCGTGATAATGTCAACAAATATGAGGGTTACGATGTCAATGGGTTCACATTTTGGACTGAGGGTCAAGATAAGAAGTCATCATATCTGCAGAATAGTGGGGTTTATAATTTGTCTTCATCTACATTTTACGCGAGTGCCAAGGATCAATCGTCGGTCGATGCTAAATCGGTATACTACGGGCGGGTACATGAAATATGGGAGCTTGACTATTGTACTTTGGGGTTTATAATTTGTCTTCATCTACATTGTAGACCCTTCTGATAAAAAATGGTCTATTGTTATACCGGGAAAAAGAAGTATCCTTGGTATAGGTGATGTTGAGGATGAGGAAGAATATAATGCTTTTGAAGACTCCCCACCCTTTATCAATCCAAAATCGATGAATGAAGATGATGAAGATGTTGGTTATATGCGTGTAGATCACACGGAAGGAATACATTTGAATAAAGTGATTCACAAGGTATGAATTATCTAAGTGTTTTGAAAGATTTTTGTCACTTTCACGCGTAAAATAGCTTAAACTTGGTTTGTTATGCACGAAACTTGGCACACAACACTATTTGGTATATATTATTGTGTTGAAGTGGTTAGAATCGATAATAATTGTCATATGCTTGAAATTAAGTGTTCAGTTGTGTTTTTAAGTGTTTTGAAGCGTTTTTGTCACTTTCGCGCGTAAAATAGCTTAAACTTGGTTTGTTATGCACGAAACTTGGCACACAACACTATTTGGTATATGTTATTGTGTGGAAGTGGTTGGAATCGAAAATAATTGTCATATGCTTGAAATTAAGTGTTAAGTTGCGTTTTTAAGTGTTTTGAAGCGTTTTTGTCACTTTCGCGCGTAAAATAGCTTTAACTTGGTTAGTTATGCACGAAACTTGGCACACAACACTATTTGATATATATTAATGTGTGATGTGGTTAGAATCGAAAATAATTGTCATATGCTTGAAATTAAGTGTTAAGTTGCGTTTTTAAGTGTTTTGAAGCTCAAACATGTTCTAATGTATTTCTATTTATATTCTTTCAGGTACTTTATCTACAATGCATCTTTTCAGTGACGAAATTGTGCCCGAGATTGAGACTTTGGACGACGTGGTTCATAGTGAGTCGGATAAGGACTATGATCCGACGAAGGAAAAGGACATAAATGATGATGATCATGCCAATGAGGATGACGACGCACTTGTTAGAATCACGACCCTGATAATGCTCCTCCATTAATGATATGGTCATTTCGCAAATGATCCTACTACAGTGACATCTAAGAAACGAAAAGGTGAGGTCCTACAAAAACCTCAAAGTCACGGACCCATGCACCTCAATACAACGCATTGGGTCGACCATGTGGAAAGTGGCTGAGGCAATATGGAAAACAAGTAGGCCTATCTGTTCTAAGATTTCCATATTGACCGTGGAACAGTGCGAGGGTTTGAAGAACTCACTATGGGATGATACTATGGTAAGCAACTTTAGTATTTTATTCATTACTTTCATTTCAAAATTAATTGAATTGACATTATTACTAATTATAATTTTCTTTTGTAGAATCTTTTTAAGATCGACACCTACGAAGAAAAGAAGAGTATTTTTCTTTCTAAATGCTTGAAAGATTGAAGATTTCAAATCCAAGCTCGTGCTCGGATCCAAAGAAGAGTCACCGGACCAAGAAGGTCAAACGGAACAGGGGGAAGAAGCACCTTCAAAGATGTCGTATGAGATATGGCCTAACATATCGAAGAATGAATGGGAGGCGTTTGTTGCCAAAAAAACAACTCTCAACGAAGTTGTAAGTATTCCATATTATAGCTTTTCATTTTAAATTACTTTTTTTGATTTAATTATTAAACTAATAATATATGACATTTGACTTCTGTTGATTAATTAGGAAAAATGTGGTAAAGCTTCCGCGTCAGCAAAGAAAAGGAAGTTTTACCATCACATGGGCCCAAGAACATACGATGAGGCCCGAAAAGAGTGGGTGGATGCGGGATTATACCCCAATCAGAGTCCAGCCCTGAACTCATCTCTATACCTCGCGTCCGGTGAATACTCCCGACGGTGTGGATTGGTACCGGGCTTCATGCTCGAGATGAAAGTCATAAATTTACCATTCCCGATCCGGAACGGAAGATTGGGGATCGTGTGAGTTTTCATATTATTTAAGTATATTCTTGATTTGATATATACTTAAACTAATTGAGCGTTTTTATTTGAACAGATGGGCTGGAAGGAAAAAGAAGCTACGGGGGAGTTCACCCCAAGAGGCAATGTTGATGCATTGCATATGGTCTTAGGGAAAGACCATCAAGGGTGGGTAGTCGCAAAGAGGCGTCCGGCTGAAGGAAGGTATTCTGAATGAGTGCTGCTACTCAATCCGTAACGATGCCATCACTTGATGAAGTAGAGAAACGACTCAAGGAAAAATCACGCCGAAATCACGACCGATGTCACGTACCAATGTCGAGCACAGTGACAAAGGACTATCGCAAGTTGGCATCCTTGCGGGAAGATAGGAGCCCACTGTTGACTTGGCAAATTTGATTGTCGAAGACCAGCAAAGTCAACATGGGGATCCTAAGGCTTCGGTGGAGCCATCACCCGAGCCCGTTAGCCCCGTAGCACACCAGCCCATTCATACCCGTAGCACACCCGAGCCACAAAATCCTACATCGGAGACCATGAACTCCGTTGCTCAGGTTCCGGAACCAACACCCGAGCCAGTGGTAAAGGTACATATAGTTTTTAATTATATAAGCGCGTATTTATTTAAATTGCAACGTGTTTAATAATTTATTATGATGTTAATTATACTAAACGACAAAATTTTCAGCAGGCGATTTCTTGCACTCTTTTGCTGCCTTAGTTAGGCGTTGTTCATGTTGGCGACTTAACTAAGGTTGCATACGGTATGGCGCAACCAACCCATAAGGGGCAAACAGTGCATTCAATGCCTGTTACAAGTGGCCACATTAGTGTGACGGTGGAAACTATCATAAAGGGGTTCGAAGATTTCTCACTTCCGGTTCCAATGCCAGAATGGACCCTTGAGAAACTATCGGACGCCCAAGGTAGTTTCGTCACATGGCCATATGTTTGGGTCCGATTCACTGCCAAGGTAATAATCTTTTATATTATCTTATTTGTTTTTATTATTTCAATTCCGTGATTATTACACTAATGTAGTTGTATACATTGAAATAGGAAAAGAATTCAAAGGGCTCTAAGAGTGAGATCGGTTCCTCATCGTCGGTGGCAATCACTCCACTCTTGACTGATGAGGAGCTTAAACATCTCTCTCCAGATTGCCTATGGCTGCACAAAGGTGCATCTCGCATGCGTGAGGAGGACCCAATTATTCTAACCCTGAGCACGGAACAATTCTGCTTTGTCGAGGAGCCTAGCGTCATTATTGGTCCTAGTGACATTGGGCAATTTTTGCGAGGGGAGATGTTGAATATCGCCCTTATCCATGTCTACATGATGTATGTGATGTTCTTATCTTACAATTTAGGTTTTATTGTTTAATTGTTTTAATAATCGAATTACTGACAAAATTTTCTTATTCGTGAGTTTAGTGCGGCTTACGAGGAGTTGAATTGCCTCGAACCTCCATTAAAATTTGGATGGTTTGATCCTGAGTAGATTTCGGGTGGTAAGAGTCAGAGTGATCCAGATGACGTCAAAGCATACGTTGAACGTGCTCTGAAACATTCATTTGCATCTAAACACACGTTCATTCTGGCCCCATACTATGAAAGGTGATTAGTTTTATTTTTGAAATTGAACTTATATTTTTATTTTTGTGGTATGCATTGGATACTTTTGGTCAAATGTCCTATGGCGAATACGGTGCACATCTTCGACTCATTACATCAAGGACAAGTCATGCCTCGCAACATAAAATTCAAAGCTTTGTTGAATGCATAAGTTTATAAATTGTCAAACAATTTCATTTAAGTGTTATAATAAATAGTATTAAATAAATATTTATTCTTTCCCCATGTGTTTCAGTGTTATGAAGAAAATGCGTGGGGAAATGAGATTTGCTTTGAGAGCCACATACCCGAAATGGAGAGCAGTAAATGTACATATAACACTATTTTTGGTATATATTATTGTGTTGAAGTAGTTAGAATCGAAAATAATTGCCATATGCTTGAAATTAAGTGTTAAGTTGCGTTTTTAAAGGTTTTGAAAGATTTTTGTCACTTTTACGCGTAAAATAGCTTAAACTTGGTTTGTTATGCACGAAACTTGGCACATAACATTATTTGGTATATATTATTGTGTTGAAGTAGTTAGAATCGAAAATAATTGTCAAATGATTGAAATTATATGTTAAGTTGCGTTTTTAAGTGTTTTGAACTATTTTTGTCACTTTCTCGCGTAAAATAGCTTAAACTTGGTTTGTTATGCACGAAACTTGGCACACAACACTATTTGGTATATATTATTGTGTTGAAGTAGTTAGAATCGAAAATAATTGTCATATGATTGAAATTAAGTATTAAGTTGGGTTTTTAAAGGTTTTGAAGGATTTTTGTCACTTTCGCGCGTAAAATTGCTTAAACTTGGTTTGTTATACACGAAACTTGGCACACAACACTATTTGGTATATATTATTGTGTTGAAGTAGTTAGAATCGAAAATAATTGTCATATGCTTGAAATTAATTGTTAAGTTGCGTTTTTAAAAGTTTTGAACTATTTTTGTCACTTTCGCGCGTAAAATAGCTTAAACTTGGTTTGTTAAACTTATGCACGAAACTTAGCACACAACACTATTTGGTATATATTATTTTGTTGAAGTAGTTAGAATCGAAAATAATTGTCATATGCTTGAAATTATGTGTTAAGTTGAGTTTTTAAAGGTTTTGAACTAATTTTGTCACTTTCGCGCGTAAAATAGCATAAACTAGGTTTGTTATACACGAAACTTGGCACACAACACTATTTGGTATATATATATTGTGTTGAAATAGTTAGAATCAAAAATAATTGTCAAATGATTGAAATTATATGTTAAGTTGCGTTTTTAAGTGTTTTGAACTATTTTTGTCACTTTCGCGAGTAAAATAGCTTAACCTAGGTTTGTTATGCACGAAACTTGGCACACAACACTATTTGGTTTATATTATTGTGTTGAAATAGATAGAATCAAAAATAATTGTCATATGAATGAAATTAAGTGTTAAGTTGTGTTTTTAAAGGTTTTGAAGGATTTTTGTCACTTTCGCGCGTAAAATTGCTTAAACTTGGTTTGTTATGCACGAAACTTGGCACACAACACTATTTGGTATATATTATTTTGTTGAAGTAGTTAGAATCGATAATAATTGTCATATGCTTGAAATTAAGTTTTAAGTTGCGTTTTTAACGATTTTGAAGGATTTTTGTCACTTTCGCGCGTCTAATTGCTTAAACTTAGTTTGTTATGCACGAAACTTAGCACACAACACTATTTGGTATATATTATTGTGTTGAAGTAGTTAGAATCGAAAGTAATTGTCATATGATTGAAATTAAGTGTTAAGATGCGTTTTTAAAGGTTTTTAAGGATTTTTGTTATTTTCGCGCGTAGAATAGTTTAAACCGTGTTTGTTATGCACGAAACTTAGCACACAACACTATTTGGTATACATTATTGTGTTGAAGTAGTTAGAATCGAAAATTATTGTCATATGCTTGAAATTAAGTGTTAAGTTGCGTTTTTAACGGTTTTGAAGGATTTTTGTCACTTTCGCGCGTAAAATAGCTTAAACTTGGTTTGTTATGCACGAAACTTAGCACACAACACTATTTGGTATATATTATTGTGTTGAAGTAGTTAGAATCGAAAATAATTGTCATATGATTGAAATTAAGTGTTAAGATGCGTTTTTAAAGGTTTTTAAGGATTTATGTCATTTTCGCGCGTAGAATAGTTTGGACCGTGTTTGTTATGCACGAAACTTAGCACACGACACTATTTGGTATATATTATTGTGTTGAAGTGGTCCGAATCGAAAATAATTTTCATATGCTTGAAATTAAGTGTTAAGTTGCGTTTTTAACGTTTTTGAAGCGTTTTTAATTTGGCACTAACATATATAATATTTTTTTAATAGTGTTTTCAACAAAAAATAGCATTTACTGCGGCTACTACGTGCTTAAATTTATGGATAATATCATAGAAGCCGTGAAGAAAGTCGGGGTACAAAGTATTGATTCCGTAATGATTTCTTTTAATACGTAGATTATATACGACACTCCAAGGGAAACACGCGAATTGACGGAAACGAAAATACACGAAGTGAAAGACAAAGTTGCCGTGTATATTTCTAATTTACGTTGGTAGTTTATGTTTCGTAGTGGTGTACATTAAGTTTATGTATATATATTTGTATATATTATATATATATATTTATTTATGTATATTATACATATATATATTATTTTGGTGATAATTAATGGTGATTATAACTGGTTTATTATTGTTAAATATTTATTATTTTATAATTAGGATAATATATACAAATATCAATAAAACAAAAAAAAATTAAAAAACAACATCACATTGGTTGCGGTTTTGGACCTGTACGCAGCCAATAATGTGCCCCAAAATTGGGTTTCTCAAAAACACACTATTGGCTGCGGACAGGTCCAAAACCGCAGCCAATGTGATGTTTTTTTTGCTGCGTTTTTTAACCGCAACCATTGTTTAAAGCTATCAGTTGCTACCACAAGTGCTTGAGTCCAAAACCGCAGCCTTTAGTGGCCTACAAACCGCAGCCTTTGAGGTTTTTTCCACTAGTGTTTAGAGGTGTATAATGATTATCGGAAGTTAATTAATTAAATCAACTAATTAAATTAATTAAGTATATCCCTAGGTTGCAAGGAAAAATGTGATTTTAAAGGAATATATAAGTCACTGGTCGCAAAGATTCTCACGGCTCGCGAGAATAGAACCAAAAATTTCTGTTTTGGAAAACACAGTTTTTGCCGGTCGCGAATTTTGTAACTGGTCGCGAGTTCGTGGGTCGCGAAGGCTTTCATTGGTCGCGAGTTTCACGCTGGTTTTTGCGATGTTCGTTTTATTCGGTTTTGTTGGTTATAATATAAATACTTATGGTTAATATGGTTATATTAACCGGATATATGGGATTGATTGAATGAAAGACGACATTAGTTCGTGAATCGATCTTGTGTTTCGTGGAGTAATATGTTGCTTCGTGAAATGGTGTGAGCTATTCTATAAATATAGAAGGCTTGTGTCTTGTTTAACACATGCAATTTTCTGATTTCTTCTCTTCTCTAGCATTTTACATCGAGAACTTGCAATCCTCGTTTGTAATTTTTCGTATCTTCTTCCATTTAAGTTTCTCATACATCATTCTAAAATCCGTGTGCTCGAAATTTAGTGAAATTCTTTGTATCTCAAAACATATGTCCGGTTTACATTCCCAAGCACTATAGTAGGGAGGAAATGATGTTTTAGGTAGAGAGTCTCGCCTAGAATTTGTATCAAGTCACATATAAAACCTTCTTGTTGATTTTCTAGTGTAGTTATTTTTGGGTTCGAATCTAGTATTTATCATTTTTATATTGATGTATTACTTGATTTTTTTTCAAATTTTTGGTGCCTCAACCTTTCTTTCTTTCTATCTTTGTTGCAATTATTTTTTATTTTCATATTTATTTGAAATTCTTGATGTTTTAAATATTCTTTACTTTTATATTTCTAATTTTTCGAATTTTTGTTCTTCATTTCAGAATTATTCTAAGTTCTTTATTGTTCATTGTTGATTGGGGAGTCAAAGTAAACCTATTTCGAAAATTCTTAGTAGAATAATTTTGGGTTTAATGTATTTTTTTCCATATTTTAGAATTGATATATTGTTTCAAATTTTCTTCATTTTATAAGTTATTTATTTTCTCATTTTAGATTTAATGTTTTTTTTTTCAGTTTGAGGTAGTTTTTTCTTATTGTTATTTATGAATGTATTTATAAATTCACAAATTCTTACTTGAGAAAGGCGGCTCTCAAAAGTTTAGTATAATTCTAAATATATATTGTTACAACTCTAAATATAGATTTAGGCTGCACTTTTGATAGTCGTCTTTACAAAAGACGGTCCCTCAAGAGAGCACATGAAATAAATTTTGTAGAATTTCAAATGTACTTTTAGTTTTTCTAAATTTAATTTTCATAAAAATTTTCTGAATTTTGTTTGGTATCTGATTTAATTCGTTCTAATCGATCTGATTTAGTGTAGCCGAAGTAATTTCGATTTGGTGTTGAAGTTTTTTGATATAGATTTGGACTTGAAATGTGAATATCGAATTTAGTTTGGATTGATTTGTGAATACTACTCAATAATTTGAAAAGCAAACAAAAAACCGAATACACAGCCTTGTTTGTGAATACTACTCAATAAATTTATAATTTGAAAAATTCAACCGAGGAATTGTTCCAAAAAAAGTGAATTTTATATCTTTTCTGTGTGAGTCTTTTGGTATTTGTTATAATAAAATCTAATGAAAATTACAAAAGTCTTTTGTATTTGTTATCATAAAAAGTAAGGAAGGTTACAAACCTTTCATTTGCAAAATATTTTTGTATTTGTTATTGTAATATGTAATATTGAAAGTTACAAACCTTTTTTTTCTTTCTTTTATTGTTACTTAAGAAATACTGTAAAGTTTATTATATATTTTGGTGTTCTATGCCTAATAGTATTATGCAAGATACTAGTACTTTACAAAAAACTTTTCATTCTGGAGATTTTCGATTCTGATGATGCTAAATCTTGACAAAATTAACCTTGTTTTTCTTCAATTATTTTAACAATAAAATTAATAAATATACTCGAGCCCGATTCTGACTTTTCGAGAGTCGTAGGTAAAGTACCAAAATATCACTATGACTTCAATTTTCTTGTACTCTCTAATTTACATATGAAACAAATGAGACAAGACTAATTCATATCTTTTACAATTTTCCAACTACATAATACTTATTTTTCCTTCTATTCCCATAAAAGTCTTGAATAATATTTTATGCATTTAAAACACTTAATCAATCATTAATACTTACTACCTCTAAAAAATATAAAAGTAGATTTTGATGAAACCTATATTATGACGAGTGAAATCTATATTATGACAAGCAAAACAAGAACTCTTTTTTTGAAATAAAAAACTATTTCCTATACCCCTATGTCCAATTTTATGGAAATAGTAGTATTTTAAATAACCAAACCATTAAAATTACCACAATAAAATTACATAAGTACAATTTGTTCGGTCAATGTCACAACAAAAACAACACTCATAACATAACATTACAACGACAAAGGCATTTTACCAAGAACAAGCCTTTTTTTTACATATATTCTCGGGGAGGGGGAGAGTACAATGTTGTACAATAGCAATTCGCAAGCTCGTATTATTCGATCAATAAAAACCATAAAAAATAATTAAAAAAAGGTACAGTATACTTACAGCCGACTCTTCTTCAAAGGTCCCATTTCTTTAGCTTTGGTCCTCAATATATGTTTCTGGATCTTTCCAGTTGCGGTCTTTGGCAATGGACCGAAAACAACCGATTTAGGAACCCAGTAAGCGGGCATTTTAGACCGACAAAACTTCATGATGTCATCAGCCACACGCTGCTGATCCTTTTGATCAACGTCAGGCTTCAATGTCACAAAGGCGCATGGAGATTCACCCCACCTTTCGTCAGGTCTTGCCACCACCGATACCTCTAATATAGCCGGGTGGAAGTACAGGATATTTTCTACCTCCACACTACTTATATTTTCACCACCAGATATGATGATGTCCTTTGATCTGTCTTTGATTTCAATATAGTTATCTGGGTGCTTCACAGCCAAATCCCCAGAATGAAACCACCCATTTGCAAAAGCCTCTGCATTAGCTTTTGGGTTCTTCAAGTAACCTTTCATTACTGCATTACCTCGGAAAACAATCTCTCCAACCGTCTTTCCGTCAGCAGGTACTGGTTTCATGGTCTGTGTATTGACTACATCGAGGCCTTCCAAACCAATGTACCTAACACCTTGCCTAGCATTGAGACGCGCTTGTTCTTCTGGCGGGAGAGAGTCCCACTCGGGTTTCCATGCGCATATAGTAGAGGGCCCGTAAGTTTCAGAAAGCCCGTAGGTATGAGCAACACGGAAGCCACGACGGGACATTTCAAAGAGCACAGAAGGTGGCGGGGCAGCACCAGCTGTCATGACATGCACAACACGTGGCAGAGGAAGGATTGTGTCCTCTTTTTTTGCATTGACGATGGTGTTGAGCACCACGGGAGCTGCACAGAAATGAGTCACACCATTGTTGGCAATGGCTTCATAAACCCCCTTAGCAGTCACCTAAAGATAAAATGAAAAATTAGTAAGGAGTGTATAGATGAGAAACCATAAGATCATGCTAATCTTAACTTGTTCCCTGCAGGCACCCAGACATCCGGAATTCTTCAACAGACAGAAACATAGTTCAGAAAAACTTAACAGATTATTTCATATGAATCTTATCCCTAAAACTTGAAAGCTATTACTATTAATTACAATGCTGAACTGCACAGAAAGTTCGATAAGCCAAACACTTGGTAGGCAAATTCCATGTTAATATAAAACGACATGTTTTACTGAATTCAAAACTATTTGAATGTATGAAAGAGCTCCTCAAATCAAAGAAATATCAAAGAACCAAGAGTAAAACTTCTTTTAACAATTATCACATTATGACAAATTTAAGAGAGAATGGGGTCTGGCCTCCAGAAATGATGCCTTCCTAAAGATTCTTTTATCATCATTTGACTGGAGGCTGAAATTTCATTTACATCATGGTTAAAATCATACTAAGATCATACGCTGAAAAGTCAAATCATGTTTAAGACATACTGGTTGAAATTTCCATGGAAGATTGAGAAGTGAATACTTGTTCAGTCAAAAGGGACAAGCAATAGTGTCATCATAATACCCATATACAGATACAAATAAGATATACAAAGTAACATGTAGGGAGCTACAGATCTAGAACCATTTAGCTAGTCCTTCAACTTATCCTCTATTAAAAATCAACAAGACTAAGATAATTATTAATGAATCCTTCTTATCCTAAATTTATTCCCAGCAAACAATTTTCATCATCAACAAAACATCAACGTCATTTCAATTACTCTAAATACGTGAACTAAGAGGGAGTCAGACAAAAGAAATCAGAGTCCTCTTACAGAACAGAGTTTTAGTCCTCCATCTACAACACATAATTAAAAGCACAAACATTATCATGAGAAAAAGCGATAAACATTTCTTAAAATAAAAATTGATTGATTCTAAAGAAAATCAACAAGGTTGGTACAGTGAGCATGAAGAAACCCAGAAAAAAGAGTCCTGGTGTTGATCATTTGATATTTATGAACACAATTATAAAGCACAAGTGCACAACATCAAAATCACAATGAAATAACATGTTCTCTATATTTCAAGGTTCGTTCATTGTACTGAAACCAGCAAACATGGTGTGATATCTCTAAAAACAAGAACAAACCAAGAAAGAGAACTGCTTTCAATTCCTTAGCTGCATTAGATATGAACGGATATTCATTTAAACAAAATCAAGAAGCTAGAAACAATAAAACAGAAATTTTAAAACCCATATGAAATTTGGCAATATTGTGGTGACAAGTGACAACATTCGAATTCCATGAAGCAAAGTATTTTAGAGAAGGCAGAGCGGTAGGTTTTTCCGTTTACATATATATGTCCAGAAGAAATGTAAACTGAATTACCTGTCTAAGACATATACTTGTCCCGCAAACAGCAGCCAAAGTCCAAGTGTAGCACCATCCGTTACAATGGAACATAGGTAGAGTCCAAAGGTAAATAGCTCCGTCAGTCATCCCCCAAACCATAGCACAACTTAAGGCCATGACATAAGCACCACGGTGATGCAAGACAACACCCTTCGGGCTAGCTGTTGTACCAGAAGTATAACCCAATGTTATACTCTGCCACTCATCTTTTGGTGGTTGCCACATAAATTCTGGATCTCCAGTCTCCAGAAACTTCTCGTACTCAATGGCGCCTTTGCTCAATGCATAGTGGAGTGTTTTAGGGTCACAAGTTTCATCACCTATGACAATCAGAATTGGTGGTTTAAAGTTTCCTTTATCAGACAAAATTTTCAAAGCTTCCTCTGCCAAAGTAAAGAATTCTTGGTCGACCATTACAACCTCTGACGCAGAATGGCCGAGCAAGAAAGAAATAGTTTGTGCATTGAGACGAATATTGACTGTGTTCAGCACAGCTCCTGACATCGGAACACCAAAATGAGCCTCATATATGGCTGGAATGTTAGGAGCGATTATTGACACCTGTTGTGAAAACAAGATCAATTCAGCATAATTCTTTTAGTCTTGGGGAAAACTAATGTACATAGGAGAAGCAGCCCGATGATAAAAATTAGTTCCATTCACAAAATTCCATCAAAAGAGATGTCTTGGACTCTTCACCAATTAATTTTTAAGGCAGACCAGACTATACACAAGCTAAGATATGACCGGAAAATTTGTGAAAAAGCTGAATACTAAATCAAGCACCAACTAGCACTCTGCATTAGGTTTTTAACCAACAAAAGAAAACTTCTTTTTGCTTTCTATGGGACAATTTTCAAGGAATACCCATCATGAAGAACATTGCAAGGACAGTGTATTTATCAAAATAAGCATCAACTACAGTTATATTACAAATTAACGTGTAGGCCAATTATTGAACAACCTCATATTTGCATCAACCAGTCATTTCCAGTTGCACAACTAAGATAAAATAAACCACTCTAACCGTTGGTCATATGCTCGACTCAATGTTTAGAACAATTAATAAATTGCTTATGTAACAACATGAACTTAATGATAAGAATAAAATCTTGATGGTTTTCCTATGTAATCTTCATAAGCATAACAAAGTTAACTACTTTAAAGACAGCTAAACTCTTCTGAGTCACAGAAACAATCAAAAAGCATCGCCAACTTATACAAGAAAAGATCAACCACAAAGTACTTAGTCTAAAAGGGCTTGCTGTAACAAATCATAAAGCTATATCTGATGATATTTTGGATCATAGAATGCTAATCAAGTCAGTTCAACTAAAAAGCTTTAAAAAAGTCAACAACATGTTTATTTGAAATAGCTTTTCTTTCTGGATTTAATTAGTTATTCAATCTTTAGCAGCTCCAAAAGTCTATACTCTATAGACTTAAAGTAGTCTTATAAGATTAAGAAAAATATAATTCAATGAACATTTCAGACTTCAAATAAATATCTTATGATCACTTCATGCCATTTTTCTCTTACTAGGAAAGGGTTCATAATACAATAATTCATAATCTGTTTCATGCCATTTAAGAAGATTTCTAAAAAAAACAAAAAAAAAATAGAATTGGTTGTACTACTTGACTAGAAAAGCTTATATTAGATCACACAACCAACGACAATGACACTTTCTTTGTTCACTTTAGAGTGCAGATTTCAGATTCTAGGTCAAACTTTGTCCATTATCTTAGTAATAACATAATTATATACAACAACACAACAACATTTCATTACTCTCCCACCTAGGGTTCGATTTAGAGGTCAAATATACGCAACATTACCTTTATTAGTAATAAGACGAACAAAGAGGTTGTTTCAATTGACCCTTAGTAGCATACATCATTTGCAACTTTACATAAGTAAAAAGTGTATATAATTTAATGACACATTATATTATTATATATTAAAATCTGAATTAAAGCTCTGTCATTGTCATTGTAATTGTTGTTTATAATCCGAATGTAAAATTTTATCAAAATAGTATGGTGGAACATATTGGTCAATATTCATCCCAAAGGATAGGAGTAATCACTCATCAAAAGGCGGCTGAACTGAAGTTTATCCATTAAGTTACCCTTGTAAAAAGAAATTATGAAGTTGCTCCATCAATCATTCACAAGCCAACAAATTTGTTGGAACTATTCAATGGCTTTATAAGTCAAATACTAGCTAATAATTAAGTTTTTTTTTTCTAATCGTCCATATAATACAGCATTAGTAATCACCCCATTAGAAAAAACAATATACATGACTAGGAGTTTATGTCATCTAAAATATCTTAAACATCATTAAACAAATCAGTATTCATTAAAAAAAAAGCATCTTCAATTGGTATTACGCTCCTTGAATATTCCAACAAAAACAGCAATATTAGGGAAGCAGTAGGTACTAATAACAATACAGAACATTATCAAACAGTTTTGAAAATTTAGGGGACCAGTTGGGCATTCGTTTCTACATGCATAGAAAACCAATTTCAAAAGCATTTTTCTACCTTACTCCCTCTCATTTGCAACATTTCTATTTTTGGATAATGGTCCACCACTTTCTTTTAATGTCATCCATACATTTTAACTCTCTTTTAATTCCATCCACAGAATTCATTCTCTCTTCGTTTATTACCACTTTCTTAATATTCACCCATTTTCTCTTTGCTACTAACTCACGACGGAGGGAGTATATGTTTACAATTCGATAGCTACAGAACCGACTAAAACAAATCATAATCTCACATTTTATTACCATTAATTATAAAATAATTTAAAAGGCAATTAATCTTTCTAAATACTTTTACTAATAATGTTTTCATGATTACTAAAAACACTAATAATATAGAAGAATAAAAAAAATTAAATATAATTGGGGTCTATAAATACCTTAAGCGACCTCTCCCATTGAACATATTTCAAAACCCCTCTGTATTGAAAATAATACTAAAAGATTACAAGTACTTTATAGGTCTACCATTTTAACTTCATTTTTAGTTCATTTCATTTGATGAGATTTTTCTTATAAAACCCAGTCCCGTGTCAATAGTCAGTGCTAAATACAGTAACAGCACTATAAACAGTAAAAATCGAATCATAAATTTGTAATAAAACCATCAATGATAATGATTCCAATTATTAATAAAGATAATAAAATAAATTAAATCTGAATCAAATTGACAAGATAGAATTCGAGTAATTAAAACCGATTAAAAAACAGGGGAAATAACAAAAAACCGGAAAATAAGGAAAAAAAAACAAACAATAAATTAGTATACCGTTGAACCAGCACAAATAGAACGACGAGAAAGAGCGGATGCGAATTGGCGACAGCGACGGTAAGTATCGCGCCAAGTGTAGCGAAGGCGGCCATGAATGACAGAAGGTCGGTTGGGATGAACTGTAGCTGCTCTTTCTAAGAACCATAAAGGAGTTAAAGCTGTGTAATTTGCTGGATTTTTGGGTAGATCATCGATATCCTCCATTTTTGAATGAGATTTCTCTCTCTAGATGAACCCAAGAAATGCAGATAAACGGATGAATGTAGAGAGAGAGAAAGTGAGGATGGCACCTTTTGGTGTAGTAGGAGAGGCAAACACCAGTGTTTATATATTGTTGCTCATGCGACTTTGCGTTTTGTTTTACTCATCTTTTCTGAAAATTGCATTCTTTATTTTTTTTAACTCAAAATTTGTATCAACATTCTTAATCAAAACAGGTTCAGTTACTCGGTCGGGTTTTAGGTTGGATTTTATCGGGTTCGAATATTCTCGGGTTCGGGTTTTTTCAAATGATTTAGCACTTTGGATCGGGTCGATTCGGTTACGGGTCCAACCGAGTGCGGGTCAATATCGGGTTGATACCTCACTGGGTCGGTTTCGGTTTTTTTGTTTGGCCTTGTGCTGGGTTCGGTTAATACAATTCGGATCCAAATCGGTTATGCTGCAGGTCGAATCGAGTTAGATTAGACTATGGGTCGGGTCATTTTTGTTTTAGGTTAACATTAATTCGGATTATTTTGGTTCAGGTTGACTTCGCATCGGATTATTTTTGAGTTGTGCATTTATTATTCTTAGGATTCGGGTTGACTAAAATCTAATTCATGTGAGTTTTATGTCGAATGAAAATTATGGTTATACCATTAATTTATGTTGAAATCGTTTGTAATTGGAGAATGAAGAGTTATAGTCTATTAATTAAGCTGACGGTTAATAGATTAATTTGGTTTAACCAAAGATAAAGTCGATAAGATTTGATTTCTGGCCTGCATTTATTGTTTAACTTTAGCTAAACTAAACTTGATTCAATTCAATCAAACTTATTATTAATTGAATTAAACTTGATACGGTTAATCAAATTATATCGCTTAATCACATTGTCGGGTTAATCTCGGGTGTTGATTATGGGTCATTTTGGGTGGGATTATGTCGAGTACCTATCGGGTTAAAGACGGGTTCGAGTTGTAACAGGTCGGGTGCAACTCGAGTTCGGTTAACCACATTGTCGGGTCAATATCGGGTGTCGGTTGTTCTCGGGTCGGGTATCGGTCGATTATTGGGCTAAAATAATTGGGTACATGTCGGGTTACGGGTCACCATCAGGTCGAGTTTCGATCGGTTATAGGTCACTGCACCTCGGGTCAACCAACGGGTCGGATACAGGTCGATTTCGGGCGGTATTACAGGTCGGGTCAATTTTTTACAGCCTTACTCAGCATGTTTAACATGTTTAATCGCACGGGGCCCTGAAAAATAGGGCATCAATATTAAATTACTTAGTATATGTTAGGTATTTAAAGATACAAAATTATTAGAAAAAATATCATAATTTTAAAAATTGCACAAGGCTTTTATAAAATTCTCAATTTTTGCTCCACCCTTACAAAACAACCAATATAGTGTGTGGGAACAAGTATTTCATTTCATAATTTGAAATGTGAAGAATTTGATAATGACAAGGTTTGGGTAGTCATTCTCAAATTCTCAAATTTAACTACTTAGAAAAATTTTGATTTGTCAAATAATAAATTAGAGTCAATTCCAAATACTCAAATGAAATCATTAATCCCGAACATGACACTAATTATTTTTTAATTTTATATACCCTAATTATTGAATACCTAATATTATATACCCTAACTATTGCTAATTCACTTAAAATATCCAAAGACAGCGTATTGAAAATAATGTACATTGTGCATAGTATTTGGGGTTAAGTATTCCAATACTTACTGTGTACAAATTTAAATAATCGTTAAAGGATATTTTAAGTTAATCAACGATTGTTAGAGTGTTATTTACAAATTTTTCATTTTTACCTCCATTTGTTAAAGTTTGATCTTTTACATTTAGTTTATAGGTTTAGGACTTTTTATTACCTTTTTTAATTGTTTTATAGTTTAGAATCAGTTAATGTAAACTCCTTATTTGAAATCATTTCATTGAGAGACAGTCTCAACTCTCACATAAGAATATTAGATAGAAGTAATAGATGTTTACCATTTTAATTTTAACATGTTTTAATGCTCGTGCTCAACCAATATATTTTTCATTAAATTTATTTTTATATATTTAAATACTTATGGTAATTATTACATACTTCTATTTCTTGTTGGAAATACTTCACATGCGAGACAGGATCTCACATCGATAAAATAGTCGATTATAGACTTGCATATATATTTTGTGAACTAATTTTCTTACTACCATGTGGTTTTGGGAAACAATAAACCTCACCAAGTGTATGTATAAGTCAACGCTCTTGACCCGTCGTTTGTGGGCCCGAGCCCCGAGCTATCCGTGTTCATACGAGTCGGGCACCGTGAATTATGTGATGAATAGTGACAGTCTAACATGGTACCAGAGCTAATGATGATTCCTTGGATATGATGTGGCTCACATGTGAGGGGTGAAGGAAGTCCACTTTCACAAATACAACACATGACAACTGTGATGAGAACATTAACGTACTTAAAGGGGACAAGCAGCACAAGCATTTACTTCGATAAGAATGATCACCTATATTTGCTAGCCTACATAGATGCACATTGGGCGAGAGATCCTGATGGTAGAAAGTCCACTTTTGGGTACTTTACCTTGGTGAGTGGAAATCTGGTTACATAGAGAAGTTAGTAACAGAAGGTATAGTTGCCCTTTCAAGTGCTGAAGCGGAGTTTCGAGGAATTACTAAAGGGATAACATAAATCCTATGGATCCGAAAACTCATGAACGAGCTTGCCAGCTTGGTTTTGGACAAAAGACAGTATGAAAGCTTCATTGTGATAACAAAGCAACCATTAGCATTTCAGGGAACCTAGTTCAACATGATAGAACGAAACATGTCGAGATTGATAGACATTTCATAAAAGAAAATTTTGAAGCAAAAATCACCAGTCTACCATTTGTTAGATTGAAGGATCAACTTGTAAATATTGTCACAAAGGCCGTTAGTTTTGAAGCTTTTGGAACATCACTGCGCAAGTTGGGCATAAAGATCCCACGACCTAACTTCAGGGGGAGTGTAGGAAATAAAATAGTACATCAATATATTTGTAAATTAGGAAAGTAGTATAACTTAGTATTTTTGTTTCCTTTATTAGTTAAGTAGTTTATATATAAATATCAGTGTAATTCACCATTCAGACTCAATACAAACCAAGTTTTAGACCTAAATTCTAATCTCAACATTTTTTTCGCATTTTGATTTTGTTTACTTCTCATTAACTTTATTCTTAACATTTTTGTAAATTGTATAATTCTTGCATGTTTTCATTCCTTTTATTTTGACTTTTGAAGGTAAATAATCTCTGCATTTTCCTTAACTTTATTATTCAATAGATATTTCTCTTCTAGAGCATATTGTTTGTTTTGCAATATTTTTTATCAAGAGATTCTCATTTTAATTAAACATTTCATTGGCTTATTAAGTTTTTTTTATTTTAATATCATCTTTGTAATTTAATTTTTATTATTATTATCTCAGCAATTATTAAATCACTAGCTCATTTTAGTGGGACCAATGAGTAAGTGTCACTAATTTGCCTTTTGGAGATTGGGGTCATATTAACACAAGCTTATTAAGAATTATGAGGGGTGAGTGAGTGAATGAGAGTGAATTGATCCAGTGTGGAGAAAAATCAAGCCCACAAAAAAGGGAATAAAATGGAAAAATAAAAAGGGGGGAAATTGATAAATTGAAGCCCACAAAGTGCAACAAATCTATTTTTGTAGGGACCTATCTCATTCTAGGGTCCAAATCTATTCTTTCCCATTTATTTTCCGCCCAATCTCCTGAGAGACCGTCTTTCTCAGGAATTTTATAATATTAAGATGATCTCTCAAAGAGACCGTCTCTCACAAGAATTTGTGTTCATTTATTTTTCGATTTCAAAGTTTATTTTTCTCTTCTTTGGAACTTATAATATTAAGCAATTTTATATGACATGTTCTCAGTTCTCATGGTGAAACGAGTCTATACAAGTAGTTTAAATCATTTACATCTAAAACGAATTTAATTCAAAATTGAATTTAAATTGTTATTAATTGTTTTAATAAATTAAAATTTGGTCAGCACATATTAAGTTGTCTCACATGTGAGACGGTCTTAATAAAGAATTTGTCTATAATATATAATAAAATTCATGATAAAAATATTTAAATAAGATTCATTTCAAAAAAATTAATAAAATTAATAAAATTAATTTGAACTTAATAAAATAAAATAAATTTAATAAAATCTCTTTACTTCAATAAACAATATAAATATAACAACTCTAATATAAATAAGTATTTATTGAAATGAACAATAATAAGTTTTATTCCCTAAAATAAGTCTAATTCAGTAAGGTTGCGTTTGGGAACGTCCATTTCATTTTAAATTGTAGATTTCAATTATGGATTCATTAATTAAGAATTTGAAATGAAAAGGATTGGGGTGTCATTCTCAAATCCTCATTTTAGTAACTACTTTTATAACATTGGTGGATTTGGCTCAAATCCAAATTTGAATTCTTGTTATTGCCAAACACTAACTTTAATTCAAATCCATATTTGCAAATGAAATCATCATTCCCAAACATATCATTTCCTTTGATAAAAGCTTGGTATTATTAAATTGAACATTAAAAACAACGTAAAAATAAGTTTGATTAATATAGACTCTAGTGAAAGGTAAAAATTGCAAATATGTGAATCTACCACCTTGGTGTTTTTATTTGATTTTTCAATTATTTAAGTTATTTATTCACAAAATTAATATTGTTACAATGGATTTGATAATTCATAAATGCATTGTAATATTTACCTTATCCTCATTCACACAGCAATCTCCTTTGTATTTACTTGTATCTTGCACTATATATGTGCAAGATCATGTATTATCATGTCCCAGAAAAGATGAATATATAAGTTTATCAATCCCTTATACTATTTTTCTTTTTATATTCTCTGTACTTTTTAACAAATAGAAAAATTTGCTCAAAATAATCTCAACTATCACGCGTTGGCCAAAAATTATCCTAACTATCAATTATTTTTTACTAATCCCAACTATTCTCATAATTTGTTGAAAACATAGGGACCCTCTTATTAACAGCTGGAACAAGTAATTTTTTCACTTTTTTTTTCTTTTTTTACTTAACTGTTCAAAATTAACCATTCCCCTTCCTCTATTAATCAGAAAAGAAAGAAAGTTAAAACGAAGGTGGGTATGTTTTCAACAAATTATGAGAATAGTTAGGATTATTAAAAAATAATTGATAGGTGGGATTATTTTTGGCCAACGAGTAATAGTTGGGATGATTTTTAACAAATTTTCCTAACAAATATTGTATTTTCATTTGAATTCTTGTACATTAACTAAGTTGTTATGTGTTGTTGGTATTTAATTGGAATTCTAGTTGATGTTTGATTTAATTTATGCTTTATGGTGTTTATTGTCGTTACGTATTGGTACTTTTATTCGAATTCTAGTATAATACCAATTTGCGATTATTAATTTTATTTGTTATTGAGGAAAATAAAACCCATAAGAATAATATAAAAGTAAAATAAATCCACTCTCTATGTTGACACTTTTTTTGTTTTTTGTTAGGGGCTTGCAAAGTGTGATTTATTGTAAGGATCATTTACCAACTACAGCCTTTAAGTTTACTCAATTTTAAATAAACAGCCGCGAACTTCGTTTATTACCAACTACAGCTTCCAACTTAACAAACATGACATCGAGACAGCCAAAACACCCATTTTAACCCCATTTTTTTTACCCTTTTTTTGGCTGTTTTGGCTGTATCGATGTCATGTTTGGTAAGTTGGAGGCTGTAGTTGATAATAAACGAAGTTCGTGACTGTTTATTTGAAATTGAGTAAAATTAGAGGTTGTAGTTGGTAAATGATCCTTATTGTAATGTAAATTATCACTGAAAATTAAAGGAAAAACATATAATAAAACTTTGATCATAAAGAGTTTTTTGTTCACAATTTTAAATTATCACTTAATACCATATTATCAAAAGATAATACTTTAAAGGAAAAGTTATAATCTAACATGTTCATGGTTTTCCTGTAATAATCTCACCTATTGATTAATGAGTAATCCCAACTTTAGAGGGTATTTGCGTAGAGTAAACATGGGTAATCCAATAACCTGCTATATAATAGTAGATAACTCATCAAATAAGTGAACTGAAAATTTATTACAATTAGAGAAAAATTTTAAGAATTTTTACATAAAAATTTAGAATGATAAAAAATTTCATTAATATTTTTTAATATTTTTTTGCGATATTTTATTATAATTCATTTTTTTTAAATAAGATAAAACTTGTTATAGAAAATCATTCGATTACCAGATTTACTCTAAAAAAATATCCCTCTGAGATTAATCATGATTAATCAATATTTAATATTATCGTAGGAAAATCATGAATAGATTGAATTATTCTAGATAAATTTTTCTACTTTAAATTAAGTTTTATGAAAAAATTAAAATAATAAAAAAAACAAATAGCATGATAAATGTTAATGTCACCCACATGATATCCCTAAAATTTAGGTCTTTTAAATTTTGCACCATGTCGAGTCATCCATTATTTGAGACATACGACTATTGAAGATAGAAAGTTAAAAGCCCTTCAAAAACCAAACTCATAATCCTGATAATTGTGCATGCTTCTTTTTTTAAAAAAATATAATTGTACATGCTTTTTAGTACAGTCCGTCCTCTGATATACCGTTTTTTAGAGATGTGTCTCAGATCCAATCCATTAAAACTTATTGTCTATATTTACTCTACATTTTCCCGAATAGGCCAACCCGATTAGAGATGGTCTCTCAAAGACTCTCACAAGAATTTGTATTTTAGTAAGTGTAGAAGTAGAGGACTAGCTTAAATCTTGCGAGTGACGGTCATAGGGAGAACAAAAACTTGCGAGTGACGGTCTCAGACACCGTTTATATGGGCCGGCCCAAAAGTCAAAATTTAAAAATAAAAATTTTTCAAATTGTAGAAATTATAAAATAAAAATTTAATTTTGACCTTAATGATATTAATTTTGATCATAAGGGTATCAATGTCAACTTAAAGTAAACCTTAAATACATCAATTAAAATAAAATAAAAGTTTCAATTTTGACATTAAAATTATCCATTTCTACTTACAAGTTTATAACATTAAATGGATCAATTATTTTGAAGTCTTTAAACTCAAGGTTTAAAAAAGTGATAAGTTATTACATACTTCCTCTGTTCTGTTTTACTTGCTACAAATGCATATGCACACACATATTAAGAAAGTACAATGCAATTATTAGGAGCATGTGGAGGTTTCTTTTTAGGGATTTTTTTAATATTATTTGATGAAAAATGAAAAAGAAAAATAGGTTTTTTAGATAATTGAAAATATTATAAAGATTAAATAATGATAGGTATAAAAGTTAATGAGGTATAAAATAGGATAAAAATAGGAGTATGTGAAACTTTAAATGATTGATTTTTTACTAAAAATGGAAATGTAGCAAGTAATGTGAAACTTCCTAAAATAGAAAATGTAGCGAGTATTATGGAACGAAGGAAGTATAAACTAATCAATTACACTATAAGCTATAACTTACAAAAGAAATAAAAAATATTCAATTATAATCAAAAGTGACTAATTAAGTCCTTAAAGTGATCAATTATATATATAAAATGATCAATCAAATGATTATTTATAACTTATAAAAAAAATTAATTTGACCTTAAAAATATCAATTATGACTTTTAATAGATCAAATATTGATCGAGTATTGGAAAAACCTATAATTAAGCTTATTGTTCTCATATTGAGAGGGTGGCTCGCAAAATTTGCTTCTTATTAATTTTACCTGCCCTCTAACTTATGGACCAGGATTTACCACTGTAAACTTGTATTCAAAATTTGAAGAATTTCTTGCTTGAGCCTAGATCCGATCTACTTCACATCCCTTTATATTTGCTAGATAGTGCATATTGTGAGTAGTTGGATAAAACAAAATTGAGGATTCAATATTTACCTGATTATCAAGTTGAATCCCACAATATTGATCTTACTTTAAATTAATCTTAAATTACGTAATATTCAATTTAAATACAAAATCTGATTTTAAACCAATTCAAAACACCTACTTCGAAATCGGCCCATCAACAATGAACCCCTTTAAATTTGTGAGAAAAAAATATCACATTTAATGACAAACTCAGGACAAAGAGTAGTTTATACAAGTAATGTTCTAATTTTCTTTTTTTTAGTTTAGTGATTTTTCTACTTTTCTTATCCATTATTTCGTTCAAATAATAATTGTTCCAATAATAATAGTTAGTTCTGCTACTACACAATTAATTATTACATTTTCGTTATCGATACTATTTATCGTTTAAGTTTATTTTATATATTGCGTCTAATGTATAAGAAAAAATATAGTCAAGTGGGATCTTATTTGAATAGTCTAATCGCATACTTTCATAATATTAATTTTTTATAATTTTTAGACGTGTATAATTCACTATATAAATAATCAAAATAGCGTATTAGACTGCGTAAAAAGTAAAATGTAGCAAATGTAACGGAGGAAGTATAAAGAATATCCAAATCCAAGTTACTGTTCCACTATAATATGACTACTACCTACTCCGCCGTTTTATAAGTTGATGTTTAGCTGGCCGATTAAGGTCAATATTGTACTCTTAAGATTATTTTAATTCTTTCATTAATAATTTAATTTTTGCCAAATATTTTTACACAATATTCGAGATAGTATCTTAGTGAGATTATCTTTATGGGCTAACTCATGTATATTTAGTCTATTAAAGTGATCATTTATAATTTTAAAGTAATCAATTAGAGAAATTAGCTAATTATACATCTCATGCAGAGACAGTTTCATACAAAACGAGCTGAAATTTTTGTTAAATTAAGTGTCATAAACGTCTATATTGAAGTTAAGAAACAATGTAATATTTCTATCGTTAATATCTTTAATATTACATATTTAAGATTGTAAGAAGTTCATTATAATAATCGATTATAAAAAGTTAATTATAATAATCATTGTATTACGAGAATAAAATATAAACATTATACGTACAATTGCAATTCTTATATAACCTAACTAGCAACTTCGATATTTATGATGTTGATAAACATGTTAAAGAAAATTGAACGTTAAACTGAATTAATGATCATCATAATATAATAAATTTATTTCTAAGGTTCAAATGTGTTATTTATATGTTTGGTTAATATTTCCTGCGTTTTTCATATGTTCATTTGAGATAGAATTTGTAATTTTTAGTGTTTAATTTTGGCTATAATTTTTCATCGATTTATATGAAAAAATCTAATCATGTGGGATTTGATAGATTCGTCTCAATATATATTTTCTAAATGTTAATTTTTTAGAATTTTTAAAAACTCATAATTAATGTATTAAATTTTTAAGTGAATTCTCCACAAAAAGTAAATGTGATGAATAAACGAAAACAAAGGGAGTAATATTTGTACCCATTTACCATTTTATTTTTTAAATTCAAGCAAATAATATATATACATTCTTCTAATACACATGTACGTAATAAAAATTAGTGACTAATGACTAAAGTTTTTCATTTGTTAAGAACTTTTTATATAAGAAAGGATTTAAATATTAATTATTACATTAATTATAAAGCGTAAGTTTAGTTATATAACCAATTCGTAAATAATTATGTAGTAATTTTTATCTTCTTTGGTTATTTGCAATATGATTTATTAAATATTAATATATACATTGCTTATAAATTCAGTCTTTATCTTTTTCTAAAATTATTTTGGAAAATTTACTCAAAATAATCCCAATTATCATCCATTGGCCAAAAATAATCTCAACTATTAATTATTTTTTTAATAATCCCAACTAATCTCATAATTTGTTGAAACCATACTCACCTCCTTTTTAACCGGCTGCTAATAGGTAACTTTTGCACTTTTTTCTTTCTTTTCTTGATTAATAGATGAAGGGGGAAGGTTTAATTTTGAACAATTAAGTTAAAAAAAGAAGAAAAAAAAAGTAAAAAAGTTACTTGTTCTAGCCGGTAACCAGGTGGTGAGTATGTTTCAAACAAATTATGAGAATAGTTTGGATTATTAAAAAATATTTGATAGTTAGAATTAGTTTTGGCCTACGGGTGATAGTTGAGATTATTTTGAGCAAATTTTCCAATTATTTTTTCGAGAATATATATTAGTTAGATAACGTACGCTCACTATTATAATTGAATGATCAGAGAAATGGATCCAATCATGGATCTTAATTTATGATTAGATTTTTTATGAATCATTGACTTGTATATAATAACAAAACCATTCACTTAATTACTTACAAATATAATACTACAATTAGATCATGAGATGTTACAATTGATAAGTCAAACTAAGTGTTCCAATAATTGATTTATAATAATTTAGCTTATGGTTGATTTGTCCGTCACTTTCACTTCTTATTTTTAATTTTTTTATTTCATGGTAGGCTAGTAAATTCTTAGATTATTAGGTACCTAATAGGATAAAGGAATTTAATCTATATCTAGTTCAGGCCGTCTTGTTTATTTTTGGAAATTAGAGTCAAAGATAAAAAATAGTCCCCAAAATTTTAAGGCGTAACAAATAATATGATACTAATTTTGGTTCATATCGTTGATATTTTAACTATCATCATCATATACATATTATAATCCAGGAACTTCTATGCAACATGTTAATATCAATATTGTACATGAAAATATATTTTTGTCGGCCATCTTCCCAAAACCTCACAGAAAATATTGTCGGCCATCTATGCTTGCACTCTATACCATATTTGGAAATTTAGAAATGAGGCGGTCTGGTCTGCTTTCGTGCGTTCTCCCAAGCATGTATTTCTCACGATAAAACATGAAGTTAGACAACGCTGTTATACACTGTACATTCTGGACTCAGCAGGGTTGTCCACTTGATCGAGCCCATCTTTGGAGACTCCTTTGTGCTTGGTTTTGATCGCTTATTCCTTTTGGTTTCTTTAGCTGCTGATTATTTGGTTAATTGAGTATAATGCTGAATGCTTAACTGATGCTGGTTTACTGGTACTTGGCTGCTGAGGGAGTGTTATTCTTGCTGTGGGCTGGGTATGCTGCTGCTGCTATCCTACTGATATGTGCCTCCTGATCCAGTCTTGATGCGTTGGAGGCTGCCTAGCAGCTGCGGAGAACTGTTTTGTTTGCTGATTTCCTGTCTTGTTTGCTGTTGTTCTGTTCTATTGCTTTCTTACGGGTCTGTTGCTTTCTTACGGGTCTGTTGTTCTGTTCTGTTATGTTGCCTGTGAGGCTGCTGTTTTCTTTGCTGTGTGGATCATGCTGGGCCTGATGCTAGTATTGAATGAAGCTGCCATTACAAATATTAGAGCTTGTTGTTTTGGGAGGTTCTGGAACATATGATGCTGCTGTATCCAAACTCCTGATATGTTGCTGCTGGTCTTTTGCCTTCTGTCTTCTATTTGCTGTCATGATGATGTTCTGGTCTATTGCTGTATTTTATGGCCTTCTGTCTTCTGTGAGCTACCATCTACTGCATTGTGATCTGCTGCAAGAGGATCCTTAAATCCTGCATTGGAGCTGCTGGACTAATGTCTGCCTTGGAGCTACTGACTTGGGATGTTGTGAACAATTCTGCTGATGTGTGGGGCTGCTGGTGCCACAAGTGGATGCTACCCATCTACCATAAGCTTATGCACTAAACTTCAATTGTACTATTGTAGATGCATTGGATTCTTTATTGATTTATTTAGTTTGCTTTATAGTGCTTGTATAGCTTTAATGCTGACTTCTCCGGTCGGCTTGTTTTGGCCTCGGTTTTTGCCCGTATGCGCATGAAGAGTGGGCCGGGGAAACCCTTCCTAGAAGGTGGGCCTCGGTTCCACACTGATGCAAATAGGATTTTCCGAGCTTCCTATGCTTTGATGTATTTGTTTTTTCTAGTGAATGAAAAAATCTTTTATTTGCCAAAAAAAAAATATATTTTTGAGCCCTAAAATTGAAGTCTTGGGCGATAGTTTGCTTTGCTCTTGCTAATCAACAACCAATCAACCATAATATAGGTGGTGAGAATGAAACCTCTATCATAAGGTTAAAAAAACTCTCAACCGAGTTACTAGATAAACCATATCACTCATTTGTGACAATTGAACATTGTATTGATAAATTAAATAGTGTAATGTCTCTTTGGAGACATCTGATAAATTAAATAGTGTAATGTCTCTTTGGAGACATCTGATAAATTAAATAGTGTAATAGCAAAATTTACGCTTATGGAAGTTCGAATAAACCTTTTTGTTAACTTTAACTCTAACTTTTAAACTCAAAAGTTTAGATCGGCCGGTGGTAAAAAAAAAAGTAAGTCAACAATTAGCCAAGAATTATAGGGCAAACTATTTTTTTATATTTGTTGAACAGTGTTATATTTGGGAATGAGAATTTCATTTGAAATCTAAAATTGACTTAAATTTAGTATTTGGCAAACTTATAAAAACCAAATTTGAATTTATATCAATTCCATCTTTGTATTAAAGTTAATTAAAACTGGTTTTCAAAAAAAAAAGTTAATTAAAATTGAGAATTTGAGAATGACTTCTTATATCTTGTCATTTTCAAATTCTTCATTTATAATTTCATAATGAAATCTACAATTAGAAAATGAAATATTGTTCTCAAACATAATCGTAAAGAATTTGTGACATTGTGTACGTAGATTTTTAAAATTTGATCGGGACTTTACGTCCTTCAAATGTAATACCGCAAGTGCACGACGTAGCTTAGTACGATGGCAAGTACGGGTCGAATCCACAGGGAGTGGGGGTTAAGTCAATAGCTTCTCAATCAATTAGTGAGCTCAAAAACATATAAAATGGTGTTGGAGGTTGAATTGAATTAAGCAAGTAATTAAAAGAACGGAATGAAATGCATAGCATAAAAGCAATTAAAAATACAATGAATTAAAGCAAAGATAAGATGATCAATTAATTAAAGAGGCATAGGCTAGGCTTTCTCACCAAGGTAATCCTTACTATCTTCAACCTATGGTCATGGTTATGGGTCGATATGAGGAAGAACGTATCTTGAATACTAATGTTCTCTCTCGAGCAACAATAGCTTCCTAAAACATACTCAACTACCTATTCTCATGGAGCTAAGCATAGATTAAGACATGGAGCACACATTCATTGTTTCCAATCAAAGCATCTACCTATTCTCATGGAGATGATTCAACTTTTAAACATAGATTATCGTTAAAAATCGACTCTCGCGCTCAATTCAACGACACTAAACAAGATAGCAAAACCTATGTTAAACCATAAACAACACAACCATTTCCAAAGGTGTAGATAGCATTTCAAACTACAAACATGGTGATCATGCCTAGCCTAAACCAACACAACCTACTCACTCATACTCATATTGAAGTTATAGATTACAAATAAGCTAAGAAACATGGATGAATGAATTGAACTAGGGTATCTTAACAATATGAATCAACTAATGGAAGAACAATCAAGCATAAACATATGAAAGCAAAAGCAAACAATGACTAATCAACATGAATTGAATTCAATAAAGATAGAAATTACTCAAGATGAATGGATGATTCAAGTAGTTCCTTCCAAAAGCTCCAATACAAATACACCAATGGTAGAATGAAATCCAAATTGCAAGGTGTTTACAATAGAAATTGAAACTAAGATTGAAATAAAATTGCAAGTGTTTGAATTGAAAGTGGAATTACACTAACTCTCTATTGAAATAAAGCTAAGCAAATGAGGAATGCATAAAATTACTCTAAGTGGAGATGAATTTCTGAGATAGCTAAGTTGAGATGAAGGCTAAGATGCTGAGATGCTTCACTCCTTCTTCCTCTTCTCTATTTATAAGCTCCAAGGCATGTGGGGGTGGTGGTTTCATGATTGCTCCACCACCCCTAAGGTGTAGGAGGGAGGTGCCACCCCTAGGGATAGGGTAGGGTGGCTACCAAAGTCCTTTCAGCAGCAAAGAATAAGGAAACAAATCTAATTGGACCAAAATGCTTCTTATAAGAATCGCAAAAAGCAATTGCCGCCCATTTCGCTCGACCCGAGCAAGATAGCTCGACCTGGTCGAGCGAGCATCAGGTACTTGGCCAGAAACATCAGAATGTGGACAGAAGGATTGGATTTGGTCTGCTCGACCCGAGCCATCTCGCTCGACCTGGTCGAGCAGATGTCCTGTGCCTTGGTCTTAGCTGCTGCAATTGATCAGAAGCTACTGGAAGTTAAAGTTCACTTCGCTCGACCGAGCCATATTGCTCGACCTGGTCGAGCGGACTTCAGGATGACTTAAATAAGCTTCTGATCTCAACTATGGGTCCCAAGATGCTCGAGCCACCTTGGCTCGACCCAGATTAGGTCGAGTGGCTTTGAAATGGCCTATTTTGGCTCTCGTTTCGGCTTATCTTCTTGACTTGGCTTATCGAGGCCTTGCTTCCTTAAGTTTTTGGAGCTGAATGAGCAGCGTATGCATCAAAAGTGCTTGATTTGATAAGTTTAACCTGAAATTCAACAAAACAACAAAATACCACACCAAGCGTAAAATCTTACATAAAACAAGCATCGCTGCATCAAATCTCAACATAATTCAATTAAACAACGGGGATAAAATATGAATAAAATGTAGTTAACAAAATTCATTGCCACAATTTCTCAAAGGATCGATTTCGTCATCATTCGTATTTGTTTTTATGATTTAGCAATATTCTTAAAGCTTGCTATGTACATGATTACTTAATTATTTCTTCTATATATTTATAAAAGAGCCATCTCTGAATTTTTCAGAAACTCAATAAAAGTTAAATATGAGCTTTTTAAGTATGTGTATGTTATTTTCAAAAAAAAAAAAAGTATGTGTATGTTTATTTTTTAAGTGATAATACTAAATTATAATTTATTATTTTTATTATTAAATAATATACTGATTTATTCAATTACTTTATTGAAAAAGAAGCTAAGACACAACAAAATAATAATACTATTTTTCTAAAAGAATAAGATCACTACTTATCAATAATGAAAATAAATAAATCAAAGAATAAAGAATACCTACTAGTTAGAAACCCAAAATAAATAAAAGTCGAACAAGTAATTATTAGCAAGCCAATAAATCGTCATAAATTATTAAAAAAGTTATTTACATAGTTTATATGAAAATATTCATATAATGCTGATTAATATACTATATTTTTTAATATATAATTACAAAAATTAAATATATTAATTTTTTAGGTCTTTCAAATAACGGGCTCTAAACGACTGCTCATGTCACTTATGTGGTAGAGTCGGCTTTATGAGTATCAGTTTTATATTATAAATTGCTAATGCTCTAATTATAATTCAAAGTATTATCCAATAATGTGGATAATAATATATTTAATAAAAATAATAAATACACAACATAATTAAGGAGCAATTAATCAGATTCAAATTTGATTGGATGTACACTTATTGCTATCAACTACTCCAAAAACACCGAAATCCGAATCATTTTTTAATCAACAAATAATTTTTAATGTTTGATCATTATTCATTAACACATACTTCCACCGTTCCATTTTACTTGCAACATTTACCGTTTTTGGAAGTTTCATATTACTTACAACATTACTATTTTTGGCAAAAATAATCTACTTATTTTATCCTCACTTTATTCCTACCCCACTATCACCATCAATCATACATCATGCCATTATTATTTAATATACCCACAAGTCACAACCACTATCTACTTATAATAAATTTTTTTATATCTACCCCACATATCACCATCAATCATACATTATCACTACTTTTACCATACTGATTTGACGGCCCTTAAAAAATATGTTAAATCGAATGGTGCAACTAAAACGGAATAGAAGAAGTAATAACAAAGTAGTGCTCCAATAAGTGCCAACTTCCTCTATATGACTACATGTTAAAAAGTCATTACGTTTTCCTCAGAACAAATCTAAACTTGTTTAGTCATGGGATCCCCTACCTTTTCGCATTTACTAATATTTGGCCATTAATTAATTCATAAATTCTTAAACCAGATAAGTTTATGGTAAAATTATTTCTATTAGGTTGAATTACGTACATTTAATGATTTAGGATGGTTATTAATTAAACCAACAGTAAAAACTAATTTTTAAATGATATAATCAATAATTGTACAAAGGCACAAGGTACACCTAATACGAAGGGAGTACCTTAGTGGGTATGTGATTACAGATTATTCCTGGGAACGAATATTCTTAAAAGGTGCGTGTTATTTTCTATTATTATTTTTTTTTTTGGATAAGAATGCATTTGAATCTAACTCACTCAAAATAAAATCATTTCTTTGTCTTATTATTTACTTGCTTACAAATTAATCACAAATTCTTACTTGAGACTGTGTATATACAATAAACATCTCAAGTTTTGGGGCTGGTCCAATTTATAAATTAAAAAAAACTAATCGGTGGTTTTGTAAGTTAAAAGGTAAATATGAGCTGGGCTCGTAAGAAACATCTATACTATAGACGGTCTCTCATGAGATTACCTATTTATCAATAAGCAAAGAAATAGAATTGTAATACTTCTGCAGTAGTAGGCTAAAATATTCACTGTTATGCGAGCTACAATTCAGGTCTTCAAATTTTATAGGGTTTAAAAATGTTAATTTTATGTACAAGGTTGATCATCATCATCATACTCAATATCTCGTCCGAAAGCAGGGTTTGATTGAGGTAAGGTGACGGACAATTCATACCCTTACTTCCTTTACAGAGAGGACCCTCAAACAATAAGTTTTATGTACAAGTTTGATATTAACTGAAAATTATAAAATTTACATTTTTTTTTACTAAGTAATATGAGTTATTAATGTTTTTTTAAAGTAATTCAAATATAAACAATAGAAACAAAAGTATTTTAGGCCCTTTTTATATTTCATTGGGGGCACAAAAATAAATGGGACAACTTTGTGTCATTTCAAGGTAATGGAACTCTTTTTCTTCATAATTTTTTTCAAATGGTGGTTATTTTAGGCCCTATAAAAGATTCCATATTATAAACCTCTTACTATCAAATGGTGGTTATTATGCGAATTAATTTTGGTTTAAATTTTTAAGAATTGTGTCATTTCAAGGTAATGGAACTCTTTTTCTTCGTAATTTTTTTCATTATCATGCACATAATAGGACGAGTAAGACCAAAGAGGACATGAATGACATAGGTGAGGAAACGATATAAAAGATCTAGAATTACTAATTGAGATTGAAGAAGATCGAAGTGAATGGAGAAGAATAATTCAAGTGAATGACTAGTGGAACAAATATATTGATTCATATAGTCAACCCTAACTTTTGGGATTTAGACACTGACTTTACTGTTGTTGTTATACCCCTGTACATAATATCATATTTCCAAAATGATTATAACTTAGAATGTATGGGAACTCATTACAAATAATTATAGTAGGACATACACTATCGTACACCGTGTCAAGTAGATATTAAGCTAAATTATAAAAAATTTGAATATCACTCACAATAAATCAATAATGTTGTGATGTTATCAGCTGATAACATTCAAGGATTATATTAGTTCATACATGTGCTGGTTAACTTGGTAGGAGTTTTTATATGTGACAATGTTGATTCCGATTTGAACCTTAGTGTGCATATTATTTTTCATTTTTCAAAGTGTTTTAGAATGAATAACCTTTATTTGAATTTGATTCAACATCACTGATTATATTTTGATTTTGCCTTTGCTCAAACCAATTATAATATAAACAGCCAAACGGGTTGTTTATGGAATTCTAACTCTTACATCCATAATTGAGTAAGAAACAACTATAAAACAAAGTGTACATATATTCTTAAAATTCATATTAGTTGAACTATCTAACTTATATATGAGACACCTCTTATATTGAGGTTGTTTCATACTACAATTTATATAACAATGCCTCTCCTGAGAGACTATTTTTATAAGAGACGACTCTATATACACGAGCCAACAATTAAAAGAAAGAGAGAAAAACCTAAAAACTGACACACACGTTTAACCCTACTTGGAGTTAATGTTATAAGTTATAGAAGTTGGTGTTATAACCTATTAAAATTGGTATTATATCTATTTAATTTGGTATTTGGAGTTGCTATAACCTATTAAAGTTGATATTTGGAGTTGGTATTATAACCTATTCAGAGAATCAGAGTTGGTGCTATAACCTATTGAATTTGGTGTTATAACCTATTAGCGTTGGTGTTATAACCTATTAAAGTTGGTATTTGGAGTTGGCATTTAACCTATTATTATAACCTATTAGAGTTGGTAATATAACCAACTTTAATAGGTTATAATACCAACTCTAATAGGTTATAATACCAAATCTAATAGGCTACAATACCGACTTCTATACGTTAAAACACCAACTCCAAATATGTTATAATACCAACTCCAAAACCAACGTTAATGGGTTATAACACTAACTCCAAATAACAACTTTAAAAGGATATAATACCAGCTCTAATAGATTATAATATTAACTTCAACAGGTTACAACATCAATTCCGAATAGGGTTGCACAACGCACGTTTTTTTTAATAGTTGTGTTTTTAGTAGTAATGGGCCGGCCCATTTGAAACACATCTCTTTTAAAGACAGTCTTAAGTAAGAATTTACATGTATGAAAATAAATTTTAAATGGCTACAAAGTGCGAAAATTTCAAATAGATAAGATTCTTAATAAAAAAAAGCATATAATAAGACTCAAATCAAACTTATTCCAAATATAAGCGCCTGATACCCCAGAGCACAGGTTCGGGTCTGTTTGTACTTAGTAAGTGCGAACAGTAATAAACTGGTCAAAAAAAATCAAGTGTCTGTTCGCACTTAGTAATTGCGAACAGGTCAAACAGGGTCAACATGCTGATTTTAAGACAAGAATTGTTCGCAGTTAGTTACTAACTGCGAGCAGACTTAAAACCAAAAACAAGTTGTTCGCTGTTAGTAACAGCGAACAACCTGTTTCAATTTTTCAGTCTGTTGGCACTTACTAAATGCGAACAACCCGAACCTAAAGTTTGCGGATTACAAGCTTAGCTTTGGAATAAGTTTGATTATGATCTTATTGTATGTCTTTTTTTGATAAATAATCTTATTTATTTCAAATTTTCACAAAGTGCAAACCTTCCTTGGCTCATCTATTGACAAACCTTTGAGCTTGGGCCTTGGGCCTTGGGCCACACATTTCCTCGTTTAAGCAGGTGGATGTCGGCATGAGTGGTGATTAAAAAGTTTTTGATTTTGCTAATCAATGTTCAAAAGGGGTTTGTTAATAAAGATATATTATTTGATATAATATAAAATTTAGAATTTAGTAATCCATTAATTGAGATTTAAAATACATTATATTATTTCTATTTTTTTTTAATACTTTTTAAAATAAGTTATTATTTTTGCTTTTGCTAATTTTTTCATGATTATATCAAGAATTTGTGGAAAACCTCTTTACGTCAACCTTGCTTTATAGACACCATTATATGCATCTATGTCGGCCTTGATTGCCCGTAATTGGTCAGAATACCCTTGAAGAAAGTCTACTAGCTTCCATACTTGCTATAGATTTCTCATATTTCATTGTTCCAATCTATTTATTGGCCAATTTTATATTGTTTGGGACACTAAACCAATCACTGTAATTAAACTTGTCAAAACGATCAGGCATGTTGCAGGTCAGATAACTTCCATTCGAATTAAATTTAGATTAGATGATTTTTGAATTAAGTCAGTTGCGAATCGAACTTCGCCATGGTTAGATCAAGTTCCAATTGACCTAACAGGTAAAGGGTTTCAAAATTTTAAACTTTATCATTAATATGAAGTATATATGTAAATACTCATGTTTGGATCAATTTAGAATCACATTAGGGAGTTCTAGCTCGAACGCATATCAATTTAGACATACTAAAAAACAATTTACTTTTAAAAAGCAAGTTCATTCATCAAAAATGATTTTTGAGAATTGGGTCTTGTCTTAGTTGAAACAAATACGAAATCGAATCTCATTTAGTAGTGCTCCACTTTCCTCAATCTATCGGTAATCCAATAAAATCATTGAGAACTCTTTGAAAGTAACAATGAACAAGGCTAAAAAAATCAATTTTTAAATGAATAATATGCCTTGTGAAAGGTGTAGTCGTATTTGTAAGTAAGATATCAACGAGCTTGTGTCGGCACGGTAGTATTTAATTTTTCTTTTACTACTCGTTTTTAGTCACAAAGTGTTCTTATAGTTTTGTGAATCCTGACATTAACAAAACATAAAATCAAAAATAAATTTCTTACTTATTTTAACTTACCACTAGTGATTTTATATAAACCCTAAATTTCAAGTTATTACTTTTTATTATATAAATTTTAAGTTATTACTTTCTACTCCTTTTTCTCTACATTTATTTAAAGTAAATTATAAATACATTCTATTAGTATTTTAATCTTATTTAGTTTTTGGTTAGAGATTTGCTTGTAGATGAGAAAAGGAAATGACTAGCTAAAATCAGGGCCGACCCCAGATATTTTGGGGCCCTGGGCGAAATAGCATATTTGGACCCTTTTTCTTTGCAATTTATAACTTATATGAATTTTCTACAATCAGTAATTTTACTATTTTTGACATGGGGTCCTGGGCGACGACCCCTCTTGCCCACCCTTAGGGCCGGCTTCGGCTAAAATTAAACTTATATTTCTCCTCTTAATTTTATTTTGCAATCAAATTTGATATTTACTCAAATTTGACTTATATGAATATTTATATATAAATTTTGACTTATCAATTAACTCATAATAAAAAATAGTGAAATGATTAGATTTCACTAATAGCAGTAGTTTATTACAAATTAATCTTTTATCCTTTAGAAAGTGAAGTACTAGTATTACTTTGGTCGTGTAGTCTAGTCAACTGATAAAACTGACCACTATATTACTCTCAACAGGATATTGATTAAAGGTGTATGAAATTATAATCTAGGTTTTGTATTATCAACCATTTCTTGAAAAGGGTTGGTGGAATTTTTCATGGAGAATCGTTCCAATGGACTGCTTGCTGGATGTGAAATTCATGGTTTCCGGACCATGGAAGGTATTTCCATTTTTTTTTGTGATTTATAATAATTTTATCAAGTTATAGCCCTTGATTAATTATTTTCTTATAATTTTACTCCTTTTTTGCTTTTTAGAATCTTTATATATGTCTGGAATTTGTAATTTTTGGTTTTTATTTTTATTTTTTTTATTTAAAGATGATGAAAAAGTTGTTTGAATTTCGTAATTTGGTGTTATAGGAGGTTCAATGATTGGGATGATTCTCTATTCATAACAGTTAGTCATAAAATTACTCATAATGTTGTTTTTAACTAGGTTTATTAGAGAAAAATAGGGGATTTTCATAAACCTTCTAAAAGCCTTTCATGTAATTGTCAAATAGTTTGTGATCAATATTCAGTGTTAGAAGATTCTATGAACTAATTTTATTCATAATTTATGGATTGGGTCAACCTTGAAAACTTAGCATCTACTGCATTTCTGTAATTTCTATGTTTAAAATAAGCTATTTGATTGTTTCTCTTCAAAAAAAAGCTATTTGATTGTTCTGAAAGCTGAAGTTTTTCCTACTGATTTGTGACAATACAAATCAATTCGATTTTCTCGAGTTTTATTTGTGAAGGTACAGGGTAGGTCGAGGAAAGGGAGGCAGCGAGAATTGAATCCAAGTTCCTCTTTGGAAAAACTGATAAGAGCCGATTCTCGCTTGAGTTTTTAGTTGATGAGTAGGAAGTAAGGAAGAGAAGTGTTGTTGCCGGTGCTTTGAATCTATACAGCTATGTTAAATTCATTTGTGTTCATGATTCAGGGGTGGGGGGGTGGGGACTGTGTCTCTTTGTGCGTGTATGTGTGTGTGTGTGTGTGTGGTGGGGGGCAGGGGAGGCTACAGCCTACAGCTGGATTAATGACTTATTGACTAGATTTTACAATAGAGAAGGTAACAGGCATGTTATAATGTTCATTTTATGTCTAATATAACCAGCAATTTGGTGGCAGTTCATCTTTTTTGTCTAATATAACCAAAGTAAGAAAATATTCAATATGGTTCTATACCCTTTATTCTGAATCAAACTATGTAAATTGTACTTGTTAGTTTGGAGGTCTGATACTTATTTGAACAGTTTCTTCCTGATGTCTCTTGTAATGTAGATCCACTTCAAAGTGTGTTCTTAAATATTATATATTTTCTTAAGTTCCACTCAATACCTACAAGGTGGTTATAGATCTAATGGTGATTAAAAAGAGCTTTGGAAGTGGCTGGGTAGATAAGTGTAATCATGGGTATTGACATGAAGCTTTGCCTATATTTTGACATATATTAAGAGGACTATGACAATCTTTTATTTATTACCGTGAAATGGGATGTTAGAGCCATGCTTGAATATGGTGTAAAGAATTGAGGTGTAATATGAGAACATACAGAGAAGATTAGCGAAGGTAGTGCTAATCAAGGGTGAACTACATGGTAACAAATTGTTACCCTTCTCCTTCAAGTATCAACAACTGATTCTGTTCCTTGTCTTTCTTTTCCTTTCCTTTCCTTTCCTTTCCTTTCCTTTCCTTTCATACTCCTTGGTTATTTACTCCCACTGTAAACATACCCTAAGCCATAGAGGCACTTTATTTGAAAACCCATTGAAGTAAAGGGTGTATATGATCTTTAATTTAAAATGTTGAACCTATTGAATGTTTTAGGTTTTATATTTTTACTATGAGGATGGTAGAAACTTTATCGACAATCAACCTTTTGTGGGTGGAAGGTTGCCCAATTAATGACTTTATTTTATTTTTTAAATTAGAAGGTTAAGTTCATTTAGGGCTTTATCACACATTTGCTATTCCAGAATATGGCAAGTCATCGATACCAAGAAATTAAGAATAAGTTTGTACTCCTACAATCTAGGGAGTGATTGTTGCAATTGATTTTTCATTGCTTGCACTGCAGTTTCTTTTGACTACTATGTGTCTATGATGATAGTCTATAGATGGTTCTATCCTTCCATTTATGCTAGAATGTCTAGCATGAAGTTGACCAATAGCAATTATTTCTAGTCTAGAGTTCCCATGAGTTTGATCTGCTTACATTGGTGACATATGGTTTCTAAAAACAGGTTGTTACTTTGATGGGATACATATTCTAATGCAAGATCATGAACGTTTTTTCTTATTAGATGTGGATGTAGGCATATGCTGCCACTGTGCCTTTCTTGTAATTTGGTTCAGGCAATAACTTACCAGTTATGTTCTCCATTCAGTTGTAATGGGCCAGTAGCTATTAAATATTCTTTATTCATTGTCATAGTTATTCTGGTCCAAGGGTTAGAGGGCATGAAAGCCTCACTCAGCTTCTCTTTTGTTGATAGATTTGGATATCTTTAACATAATGAAGGAAGCACAAAGCAGGTGGCTCCGACCAAATGAAATCCATGCTATTTTATTCAACTATACTTATTTTGACATCAAAGTCAAGCCAGTGAGCCTACCAAAAGGTAAGAACCTTTTCTAGTATGATATTTTTTGGTGGCTTTCATCTATTGCAGCTGTGTTTTAATTTATATCATCTGTATTTCGACAAAACAACTGCTCTATAATAGATTCTTGAGACACCTTGCGCTAGCTAGTTTTCTTGAATCAGTTTTTAGTGCTAGGTGCCTCTTTCCTGCTTATTTTTCTTGTGTGAAATTTTCATATATTTTATATAATTTGAGAGGATTTTGATTTATTTTATATATTTTACTAAGCACTTCCTTGATTATGAGTAAGTAATAGGTGTTTTTGACTTGTTTCCATATTGATTACCATCGGTGTACTTTAGGCCTTGACAAGATTAATCCATTTTCCATATTTCACTTTGAAATAGTAATACCTCAAGCGGAAGTTAATTCCATGATTCCATGATAGTTAAAGGTATATCAAAATTTTGTAAGTTGAGGAAATGTTGAAGCCAATCATCTTTGTCTAGTTGTTATTCCTTATAGAAAATGTTGGTTGGTATTTTGATCAATTTTCGATATGATAAGGTCGTATCTTTGTGCTATGTGATTACGGATGTTGTCATCTCTTTTGCTTTCCCCATATAGGTGGTGGCTTTGGAAATTACCTTTCACTTTCTTGTTTCCAAGCATTCTTTTCTCTATTCAATCTATTAGAAATTTTCTTTATATCACTAGATGTCTGGATCTATTGTTTTGTCGTGCTGCACTTTTTTAAGCTTTGTGAATTGTGATTTAATCAATGGTTCATGGGTGTTTTTTAGATAAGTACGTTCGGAAAGTTTGTAGTTTGTACCATGCAAATATGAAGCCGATGTATGACTGCCAATTTTGAGAGTACTTAATTAATTATTTCATTTCCTTTGCTTATTTGCCTTTCTCTGATGTTGAGCTTTCAATCTCCTTTCTTGAGCTTGTTAGTGATTTTATGTTAGGAGTTTAAATCAGAAGTGATTGAGTTTAAATCAGATTTTGTCGTAGTTTTGAGGCTTGTGTTTCGGTGATTGTGGTTTATCTGAGAACTAGTTTTTGTGCCAATATTCAAGAAGCTTTATGTATTAGGCTGGTTATACTTATACCAACTTTAGTAGGGTTAAGTCATGAATTATTTAGCTGCTTGTGATGGAAAAGCTACACTAAAAGATACTCCCTCCGTTCATATTAGTTTTTCCCAAACGGAAATTTCACCAAGTTTTTTCCTATATGAATCATTCTATTTTGGGACATGTTTTTGGACCAATATAACCTCATTTGCCAAACATATTACTAAAAGTACATCACATATTTACAATTTTAACCCAAAAAAGTAACATGATTATCTCTTTTGATGTGTACCCTTCCCCCTTATTAATGTTAAAAGCTATGTTACTTGGATCGTGGAACAAAGTTCTAACCTACGATCTGGAACACTCATCTCAGACTCCAGGATCACCAGGTCAAACGCGACTCAAATCGCTAGCAACCCTGTTCCGGTTCATTGGAGCATATATGGAGTGAAGATTGTTGTAATTAGTACAAAAATCTAAGAAATTAATGAAATAAGGAGCTTGGTATCTGGCTTTAATGGAGAGAGAAGAACAAAGAAGATGAAAGATGCCACCGAACTTAGTACACTGTTAGGTCTTTCTTATTGGACTTGGTCCACCACTTTAAAAGTGGACAAATAAACATATTATAAGTTTTTTTTACTACAAATTATAATTCTTATTTTTCAGTATGTTTCAAAACTTAATTTTTTTACTGCACTTGGCCCACCCCTTAAAAGGTGGACAAATAATTTTTCTTTCTTGCTAAAAATCATGTGCTCTCTTTATATTTCTTTTAATTTTACTTTTTTATTAATTTACTTTTGGTTTTCCTTTTCTTTCCTTATTTTAAACAATACTAAAAATAAGAGGTACTATTTTCCCTAAATTTTCTTTTCTTTTATCTTTTGAAATCTAATTATTAAGAGTAAATTATAATACTTAAAAAGACTCATCTTTCCAAAGTCACCTCAGATAGCGTTCCGTGTGCCCGTTCGTTACCCATGATTCGAACCATGTTGCATTCCGGATAACATAGGATAAAAGACTATTATCATTTCTATCTCTCTCCTATAATTTCAATATCTATATCCTAAGCACAAGTTCATTACTACGAACAAGCAATAATTACACAATATTGTAATTTTTTAGCGCTTTACAACTTTGCTTGGTTCCTTTCCATATCAAAGGGGAGGAACAAATTAGATTAGTGGGAGTAGTTCTTCAGTCAATGATGTTTTCTTCATAGTTTTGGTGACTGCCATATTGGTAACATAGTGAGTTCTTATTGCAGTTGTTGACCTGAATGTATGTATATGACCTTGTGTTTGTATTCTTCTTGTCACATTGAATGCCCTCCCTATTAAGTTGTTTAATAATATTTTTGATTGATTTACAGGTGGTACAATTGTCTTATTTGATCGTAAAAAGCTACGGAATTTCAGAAAAGATGGCCACAATTGGAAGAAGAAGAAAGATGGGAAGACTGTCAAAGAAGCTCATGAACACTTAAAAGTGAGGATTTAAACTTTTGGAATTCTAGTTAATTATAATATGGTAGAGTTTTCAACTCAAAAAGTTTCTATACCTGAATTCTTTGTTGTGCACGACTCCTACTCAGCTTTGTTGATAATGATTACGTTCTTTAGCCCATAATAATTAACAAGAATTTTGTTGGTGATTAAGTCTTTTGCAGCTTCATAGTCGTAGATTATTCCTTTAACCCTTAACTTTAAAAGTAAGTAACGAGCAACTTATATAAAATATTGGCTTGTTGCATGCTCCTGTGGTATATTGGGTATAAGGGTATAATGGGTATTTTATAATTAGTTAGTTTGAGAAAATTGTATAAATAAAGATGGGGAGGATTAGAGAAGATCATCGGAAAAATATTGTTAACTCATTGGTGAGTTCATACTCATTCCTGGGAGAGTAGAAAGACTCTTGCATGCTTGTTCTATCTTTGCCTTTTCTATGTTCTAGTGTAATCTTCGATATACAATTTTGAAAGATCCATTTACATTTTCTCTTATATGCCATACTCAAAATTCTTGCCATTTTGATACTCCCTCCTATTCAGCCTAAATGTCCCATTTAGTTTTTCACACTTGCCGAGACAACATTTTAACCCTTAATATCTCCAATTATTGTTAATTAAAAATTATAAAAATTTGATATTAATAATCCTTGTATTGAGACGAATCAAACAAGATCCCACATGACTATGTTTTAACTTATAGATTAAGAGTAAAATACAAATTAAGATTGATGAATGAATAGTGCCAAAAAAACTATGGGACATTTAGGCTGAATAGGAGGTAGTATTATTTTGCCTATCAACTAATAGTTTGAAACAATGGTGGATCCTTTGATAAAAGCTGCAACTTATTGTTTCTTTCCTTATTTTAATTTCTTTTTCTCAGGTTGGCGCTGAAGAAAGAATACATGTGTATTATGCTCATGGTGAAGATAATCCAAGCTTTGTTCGGAGGTGTTACTGGTTGCTTGATAAGTATGTACGTTTTGAAGAATAAGGCTTACTTTCAATATTTTGTAGAAGTTGAACAAATTGGTGAAAACTGAAAACCAGATTGTGATATAAATTTTGTGGCAAAAGTTATACATACTATCTTAAAGGGTGTATATATATAGGTGAAAAAGTAACACATTTTTATTGGAGAGATTGGTTCTTACGGGCTTGGTTCTCACTGGAACTTGACCATATATATATATATGTGTGTGTGTGTGTGTATATATAGGGTCAAGTTCCAGTGAGAACCAAACTTATATGAGAACCGTGAGAACCAATCAACTTGATAAAAAACTGTTACTTTTTTTACAGAAAATGTGTTACTTTTGGCAAAAAAAATGTTACTTTTTTTAAAAACAAAAGTTGTTACTTTTTAGCAAAAAAGTGTTACTGTCAGAAAAATTTTCAAAAATTAAAATTATACAAAGTAACACGTTTTTTCCCAAAAGTGACACTTTTTATATTAAAAGTAACCGTTTTGTAAGTTTTGTTTAGAATGTTTTTTTGAAAGTAACATTTTTTTGTCAAAAAGTATCATCTTTATTTAACAAAAAAAGTAACACTTTTTTTCCCCTAAAAGTAACACATTTGTAATAGAAAAGTAACACTTTTTGGTCAAATATATTGGTTCTCACGGTTCTCATATAAGGATGGTTCTTACTGGAACTTTTTCCTATATATATAGGAAGAAGTTCCAGTGAGAACCATCCTTATATGAGAACCGTGAGAACCAATCTGCCTTACAAAAAAGTGTTACTTTTTACTAAAAAGGTGTTACTTTTAGGCAAAAAGGTGTTACTGTTTTTGTGATACTATTAGGCAAAAAAGTGTTACTTTCAGAAAAAAATTCTAAAAAACTCATAAAAATTCTGGATCATGTGAAAACCAATTAAAATGGTGAAAACCGAAAACATGGATAAATAAAAGCTCAAATGGAGTACATATTTGGGTGGCAGTTTTGTAAATAATTAGACATTTCCTAAAAAAGGTACATATATGCTTAAAAGGGGTACATATTCAGATGGCAATTTTGTAAATACTATGAACTTTTTTCTTCACAAAAAATATGTACACCCTATAAGATAATATGTACCCCTTTTACTACAACGGTTTTAAAAAAGGTTGCTGGCTTAGCATTTTATAATTAATAGACTACAAAACCACAAGAGCACATTAAATGCTAGATACTTAAAAGAGTTGGGAATTGGGATAGTTAGGGGATTTTTCTAATGTTGAAGAATTGTTGGATTTTTTAGGAATAATTTGTTTTGAGGATGAACTGTCAGCATCTCTATCAAGGGACTGCTTTTGCTGTAATTTTTGTTGCTTTTTGAGCTTTTTAAAAGACTCACTCTAGGGTCCTATTTTAATGGCTGTACATACTCAAATAAGTGTCTATGTCTCAACAATAATCTTTGAAAATATTATGTTGTGAAAAAAATTGCATTTTGTATGGTCTAAAGTGAAGTATCGAAATGTCCTGGCCATGTTGAATGTCAAGGATCTAAGACAGAGTAACATTAAGGTGAACTATAGAGTTGAGTTTCACAAATTGATAGCATTGAAATGAATCATGTTCTATGACCTGCATTGCTCGGGCCACCCATACGATGTCTGTACGACATGATAACATAGAACACGGGCCGACACTGTGAGAAAGTGACCTTTTAATAACTCGTATAAAATCCTAGTATCTTACAATTAGGTTTAAACTAAGGCAACACATATTATTAAGTCCTTTGGTCACCCTCACTTGCATGATATTCATAATGCAAAAACAAGGCCAGATCACATTGGTTGCATTCTAAAGGTTTCAAGAAAATTGAACCAATATTTCCCATGTTAAACTGGTGTAGAAAATCCCTTATACGCCGTTGCGAGGGATATCTCATACTTTTTGCCTATATTTAGAGTTACTATAACCGTATCACCATCAACTCAACCGTTATTGTGATCGCGACTGTTACGCGTTTTTGCACTATGGTATAACCATGGAAAAAAATCGCGGTCGCGGATGCGTTTGCGGAAACGGTCACGGTGTCGCGGAAAACGGCTATAATGGAGAAATAATGCGAATTGCGGCCGATGCGGTGTGATTTTTTGAAAAATAATCACATAAGGGGTTTTGAACTTATAATTGCATTTTTGTTGTTGAACTACTATTATTGTGCAATATATGCCACTCGCTATTATAATTGCAGTATTTGATTCTTTTATAGTTAATTAACTTATTAGTTATTAGTTAATTATTTTTGTTGAACTACTATAAATTAAGTAATCGTAATGATTAAAGTTAATGTGTATTAATAAAATTTTAACGGGAAGACAATGTAACGGTAAAATAACGGGCGTTACACGTTATATAACGGTCAACGCGGCGTTTTGACCGTGAAATTTCGTGAATCGTTATATAACGGGATTTAATGTCGCGGCAACTTTCAAACATGTTATATAACGGGCGTTACGTAACGTAACGGGAGAGTTTTTATTCCATGGGTATAACTGGATCTGAAATATCCACATGTAATATTTTAAAAGGAGCAATTTTTTTTTTTTGTTTTAATTACATGAGTACTAATTTTATTTGTCTTTAGTACATCTTTAATTTAACTACATATTACAGTAAAATAAACGTGACTTTACAAAGTAAAACTGGTGATTCTAAATTTAGGAATTGCCTCTTCAAAACCAAGTCCCGTGTCTGGGAAATTCAAATTTGATGAGTCCAACACTCGTATCCATACCAAGTCAGACACCTCTTTGGCCGTATTTGAGTCTGAGCACAACAGTTGAAGACTAGACTACACGAAACACTTAATTGGTGGAGATAGGAGGCTATTGTTCTCAAATTGTGGTTTTAAAAAACAGATTAAGTTATTTGATCTATTCTAAAAATTACAACAGCTTAAATGAGAAGATTCACTGAATGATGTTTATTTTGTAATTGTACTATAGATATTTTAGTTTAACTTGTCATAGAAATATCCTAAACTGTTGGCTCTCTGATATAAGCTTCCAATGTAGAATTTTACTTAGTTAACCACTTTTAATTTGCATACAAAAGACGATAGCGTATTAATGGAACAAAAGAAATAATTTGAGTCAAACATTCCTTTGTGTTCCCACTTCCTACCTGGTTCATGAGGTCGGGCATTAGAAAAAGCAGTTTAATCCACAAGTACATTGGTAAAGAAATTATGGTTCTCAAATTGAACTTTCACCCCACCTCCTCTTCTTGCAACAACAATGAAAAAAGCTTTAATCCAAATTGTCGAATAAATTAAACAAAATACGATAAGAGAGAGGGATTGTTGGAATCCCTTCTCACCCCAAATTAAAAATCTTACGGAAAGTAAAGAGTGCAAATATGAAATGGAGAAACAAAGTCATGATAGGAGTTCCACCATGATCAAATTTTATTGTTGGCACTTGGCAGAGAAGAGAACCATCAGCTGGTGACTGCACTGTATGCCGATGGAATAGTGTTTTGATCTTGAACGAAAGGCGGAAAGGCCCAACATCTAAGCTAAAATCTTCCAGTCCATATTGATTTAACAAAAATCTAGCATCTACTACGCTAAAATCTAGGATTTTCAGTCTATTGACGAATCCAAAGTCGATAGCAAAAGCTTTGCTACTTCAATTTAACAGTAAGAAATTGTGCACCATAGTTATTTTTTTAGTACAAGGTAGGTTGACGGATGGGAAACGAGAATTAAACCCAGGGGAAAGTGCCAAAGTGGTACATGCTCCAGTTGAGACCCAATTCTCAAATTAGTTGATAATCGTTTTGTCTCGGAGAAGTGTGGCACATGAAATTTTGATTTAGAATGTTAGGAGAAGCATTGGGATTTGGAATCATCCGCGACCAATTCGGCCAGGAAAACTGCAAAACCATCCAAATTGAATGGGAAAGTTCCTCTGCGACCGTTGCCTTTTCATACGTATGTGCTGTCAATGCTATCAACTGAGAGAGTGCCTTTTGTAATCGCCATTAATGATGATAATCTCTATTATTTCTGTTCTCTTTGTGGAATTTGCAAGCCTTAGTTTGGAACTTGGGCTGTGGCTAATGTTTTATCAATTGCAGGTTTCTTCAATCACGCCTGTAAATTCAAGTATACATTCGGATTTATCAGATCACTCAGCCTCTCAGCTTTTGTCAAGGGGCAATAACAGGCTGGTTGATCAAGTGTATTACCCATCCATGAAAGAATTTGGAGGTAATTGGTGCACATCTCAGCTGTTTGCACTATCCATTTGCGCCCTCCTATTTTTTCTTTAATTTTTGCTCTATGTTGTTAAGGATTGAGAATCCCATGATATTTAAGACTACTGAGCTTGACATAGTATTTGGACGATTCATGCATGTCTTCTGACTTTTTAATTGGAATTTCAAACAGACTCTGGTGACATTATCAACGTTACCAATCATGAGATAAGATTGCAAGAGATTAACACTCTTGATTGGGATGAGCTTTTAGTGTCGAATGATCTTAATCAAGAAACTATAGCCACTGAAGGTAAGAAATCTCATTCCATAGTCAATTGACGGATCAGGGAATTTCTTTGCTCATGCTCATCGTTCTGTTCCTTGCCTAGCAGGACAGAGTCCATATTTCCAGCAAGACAAAGGACTTGCTAAGAACTTCTCAGAAGAAAATGTAAGTGATTGTGATCTTCTCCAAACGTGCTTCTTTCCTCCTTTTCTAAAATCATTCATATTGCGTCTGACTGGTGCTATGTCTTAAAACCTAGTTAGTTGTTCATTCAGAATTGATACTATGTGTTTACTTCATGAAATATGCTATCAGTCGACCTGAGAGAAATCTTCTAAGGGATGCTCTTACTAGTAAATGAAATGCCTTCATCATTCCCATAAGGAAAGGGGTGTTGCGATTCTGTTCAAGCAAGATCTATGGTTTTCACTCTTATCTTATTCTCTTATAATTCACCGTTTCTTTTATACGTGACCGAACCTTTGTTAGACTGTAGCAATTAGTTGGCGAGTTTCAAGCTTAGCTATAATTTATTGCTGGCCACTTGGATTGGCTTCCTATATTCTGCCTTCTTTTTTGTGAATAATGACTCTTTTGGTTCACATTTTCCTAGACATCCTTCCTGTGTTTATTTTCTCTGTCAAAGTAGTGGCTGACCAGCCCTCTTTGGGGTGAGCTAAATACAGGGTTTAAGTCGTGGGAGGGCTATTATAAACCAAACCAGCTCAGATTAGGGAAAGTCCAATCCAATTATCTATCCAAACTCAGCATTCTGTAGAAGGTGTACGTATTTGTAGTCATTAGGGCTGGATCTGACTATATCTTAACCTCTTAGGTTCGAATTTTGGAGGCCGATAATAGCTATGGCCATAGGGCGGTTTGGGCCTTTTAACTCCAGCCGTTTTTGGTTCCACCAAAGTTGAACCAGATGTGGACTGTTCATGGACGGTTTTGATTCCTGTTTCGGTTCCAAGCTATTCCTTAGCGGTTTCAAGTGGTTCAAGGGGCAGTTCTAGGCGGGTTAGGTGGCGGGTCAGACGGTTTTGCCCACCAGTTGAATATTTTTTCTTTCAATATTAATATATAAAAACAGAAACATATTAAAATAATACACAATATACCTCTGCGAGTATTATTGAGATTAATTGCATGTTATTTGTCATTTAAAAATTAACCAAAAAGAAAAAACAATATAATTCTTAATTAAATTACAAATTAATAATAAAGCCGATTAATTGAACAAAAAAGGGAGAAAGAGAACTTGAACCAAGTATATTGAAAGAATACTAAGTTATTACCATTGATTCAAGAATCAACTCAAACACAGTAATTCTTTTTTGAAGAAACCGATAAATTTCTATCCAATGTGTTGTCACTTATCACACATATAAGGTTTATTATGTGGAGTGGAGGATCAAGTATCCGTTGTTAAGCTGACCCAACCATTATTAAATTTTAAAATTTTGGTTAATATATGATGTTTTTGTTCATCTAATTTTATTTTCATCGATTAAGAGTGTTACTAGGCACCACTCTGAATTGAGGTTGTAAAGCTTTTCTATTGAAATACACATAAGTCTAGCTTTCACCTTGGTTAGACAACATCTTACCACTGATTACGTGTTCAGTAAATTCATCAATCATTTGGTTATGCTTATAAGGAAAATATATACCTCTTCTACGCATTTGCACTACTCACCCACGTAGTTGTGTTTGTTGGGTCTTTTATTTTTGGCTTATGCTTGTATGTTTGGGTGATTAATTTACATAGGAGTTTGGGACCACTCGAAGGATCCTCTGTATCTTGCAACAATTCAATAACAAGAATACAGGAAGTAATATTCAAACATACTGTCTTCTGCCTGTCTTTTCTTCTTTTGTTTTCTGTTTCTGTTTCTTTGTCACTTCTGTTTCTTGCTGTTTCTATTTCGTTCTTGTTGTGTTTTTTCTTGTTATACATGCAGGTGCATGACAATTGGCACACACTTTTGTTTCCATGGACAGACACATTTGATATAATATTGATAAAATGACCGACCTAATAGTGTATGCTTTATCATAGACGTTAAAAATGTGATCTCAGAAATTCCGGTGAGGCTGCTGTACTCATTTAAGTTCAAGCCTTCTTTAAGGAACTAATGTTATTCAACTTAAACTTTGAACTTTTTGGTTACCTTTATTTATATGCCCTCTCCCCCATCTCCCAATCCGAGAGCTTATGGTATAATATCCTTTCTGTTTCTGTTTATTTATTCAGCCTTTTCTTGTTTTTATTGAGTTTTTCTGCCAAGATTTATTCACCATCCATTTCAAATGTACTGGATCTTTTGTTTTCTCATGATACAACATTTCATTATCCCAATTGCATTAAGTGGCTTCTACCTAGGTGGGGTTTGAGAGGTTGGACGTATGCAACTTTATCCCTGTAAAACCAAGAGGTTATTTCGCATTAGTCCTGAAATATATCAATAAATTTTATTGGTAAATTTTGACTAGTGAAAGCATTAATGAGGTGATAAATTGCGGCTTGACTTTTGAGATTAGCAGCGGTACAAAAACTTACGATGTTGATAATTCTCAGGAATGCACTATTATTCTCATGTATTTTTGAAAGCAGTGACGACTCAATTCTCCATTTGATTTGATATATTTTTTTTTCTTTCTGAAAACCTATTTCAAAATGTGCTCAACTGATGATCAATATAATGAGATTGCAAGGAATGCCCTTCCCTCTTTCTCTTTTAAGCAATAAACTAACGCAATTACTTGTGCATTCGCAGGGAACGTTTTCATTGACTAGAAACTCTCAAGCAGATGTGCTCTCTTCCAGAAGTTCAATAAACCCTATCGTAGAAATTTGTTCAACTTATATGGGTGACATGTCTCTCCCTTTGTTGAAGGTTCAAAATGATCAAAAAGAGGAAAGTAGAATTTACAATACTGGGACAGTAGGTGCAGAGGATTTCTCTGACAATATGGCTAAAGATGGTTTGTTGAGTCAAGACAGCTTTGGAAGGTGGATAAATGAAATTATAGTCGACTCACCCGAGTCTGTAGAAGATCCTACCTATGAATCTTCTGGGGCAACTAGTCACGGATCTCTTGTGTCTTCAGGAGCAGTTAATAATGAAGGACCTGTCCTCTCACAGATATTTTGCATAACTGATGTCTCACCATCATGGGCATATTCAACTGAAGAAACAAAGGTCAGATGTTATCTGCAAGAGTAGCTATCTTAACTTATATATATCATTGTACACTTCAATTGGGTCAGATCAGGCAATCACCTTTTTTTCTGATTGTAAATAAGTTTCTGATTAGTAAACAAATTTGATGATCATCTCTTTTCCCCTTTCCGTCTCTCTCTCTCCAGACTCACAAGTCATGACACAGTTGAACATGATTTTTCACTTGGCTTATACTGTAATGTGCATAGGCATCAGTACTTCAAACACATGCATAAAAGCCACGAGTGATCAACTCCTTGTTACATTTTGGCATGCTAATGCATTTATATCTAGACAACGTAATTAATCTTTGGGGATTTGGTGACTAAAGGTTTACATATAATCGTAATAGCTTCTTTCTTGATGATCAAATAAATGGTGCTGCTATGATTTTTGATTCTTCTTGTATTCACTTTCTGTAGATCCCACTGCACTTCATAAGCACAGATTAAAGAAAAATGCTTTTTAGCTTATGTTTGTTTACGAGAGTCGAGAAGTATGTTTTAGCTCTTAAAGTGAGCTCTCTTTTTTATGTTGATTGCAATGCTGATAGAGTCAAGTATGAAATGCATTTCTTTTGATGTTCTTTTCTATTTAAAAGAAAATTGCCAGTTTATATATATATTAGGGAAATTTCACATGGTAACCCTTATTAACAAATTTTTTAATGGTTGCAGATTTTAGTGGTTGGATTCTTTCACCAAGAGTATCAACAATTAGCAAAATCTAATGTATATTGCGTCTTCGGTGACACATTGTATCCTGCTGAAATGATTCAAGCTGGGGTGTTTCGTTGTTTGGTTTCTCCACATAGTCGTGGATCTGTAAACTTTTTTTTGAGCTTTGACGGTAGGACACCCATAAGCCAAGTTCTAACTTTTGAGTTTCGTGCTACTGCATCTACTAATGTAGTTAGAAGGGAAAAATCTGATTGGGATATGTTCCGGATGCAGATAAGGCTTGCTCATTTGCTTTACTCCACGTCCAAGAGCCTTGACATTCTATCTAACAAAATATCACCCACTGCTTTAAAAGAGGGAAAGAAGTTTGCTCTCAAACATTCTAATATCTCTGATAATTGGGCATATTTTAGCAAACTAATAGAATATGGAAAAATCTCTTTTGAACGAGCTAAGGATAGTTTGTTTGAACTCTCTATGAAGAGCAGACTTAAGGAATGGCTGTTGGAGAGAGTGGTTGATGGGAGCAAAATTCTTGAACGTGATTCTGAAGGTCAGGGGGTTCTCCATTTGTGTGCTATCCTTGGTTATACATGGGCAGTCAATCAATTTTCTTGTTGTGGCTTATCATTGGACTTTAGAGACAAGTTTGGATGGACAGCTCTTCATTGGGCTGCTTACTATGGAAGGTATGGTAAATGATGCACTGTCTTGCTTTATTTTTCTGATTCTTGATCAACTCATTATATACTCATTTTTTATAGCTTAAGTAGTTAAGTTAAATTAACGCATCTTCTCTAGCAAAATTTGTTCCTGTGTGGTAATAATATCTCACTAGAAGACTTTATTTTTCCATTGGCCGAGGTGCATTATCCTTCCGACATTCTGTTAATTTTAATAACTTACGGCCCGTTTGGTAATCGGTACTAAATGGTGGGAATAGTAATGGAAAATTAGCGTATTTTGATAGAAATATCTCTTTACAAGTTTAATGGTCATGCTTATTCTCCTTCTCTAATCTCATTTTCTTCACAAAATCCATTTCAATGCATTACTATTTGAAAATCTGGTATTAGGTGGTAATGTAAAATTGTAAACAAAAACTTTTTTATGATCAAACTTTCATTACCATGTGAATGACGTGATACATATGAAAGTTTACACTACAAATCATTCTCAATCTCACCATTTAGTAGCGATTACCAACCATGCCATTATTCCTTTTTTAACCCTCCAATATCGCATATGGAAAGCTGAAATCGTTTAATATAATAATTTATTTGTTGGTTTCTAAAGACTCAGGGCTGATCAATTTATAACATTGTGCTAATATTTTTTCCCGCGAAATCATGTTAATCTTCAGTCTTCAAGCTGGTTGTATACAGTGTAATTAAACGGATGTGCTTTTTAATGTTATTTTCTAGATATATCAATTATAGATGTAAACTTTTAGATATTTTTTACAGGGAAAGAATGGTTGCTATCCTTCTTTCTACCGGAGCAAAGCCAAATTTGGTTACAGATCCCACTTCTGAAAATCCCGGAGGATGCACTGCTGCTGATCTTGCAGCTAAGCAGGGTTTTGAGGGTTTAGCAGCTTATCTTTCAGAAAAGGCTTTAGTTCAGCAATTCGAAGACATGAGAATTGCTGGAAATGCTGTTGGTTCACTCGAGACACACATTTATGAGTCTTCTACTACCAGTTGTGTCACCGAGGATGATCTCTATCTAAAAGATACTCTGGCAGCTTATCGTACGGCAGCTGATGCTGCCGCACGCATTCAGGTTGCTTTTAGGGAGAACACGCTCAAGAAAAGGACTAAGGATGTCGAAGTCTCTAATCCAGAGAGAGAAGCACGTTACATTGTTGCTGCAATGAAGATACAACATGCATACCGGAAGTATGAGGTGCGGAAACAAATGGTTGCTGCTGCTCGCATACAGCATAGATTCAAGACATGGAAACTTCGAAAAGAGTTCCTGAATATGCGACAGAAAGCTATAAAAATTCAGGTAATTTTGGATTTTGTTGCTCTTGAAGTCTTGCTAATTAAAGCAACCTGTATATAATTAGTCTGTATACATCTGCACTCTGCAAGTTCTGTTTTCTAAATTCAAAAGCTAAACCATGTGCTTCTCTTTTTATATCTTCTCTGTATATGCGCATCATTGAACCCGCATAAAAATAAGATAATATTTATTACCATAAAAAATATAATGTTTATTACTACTACTCCCTCCTATTCTATCAAATGTCCCATTTAACTCTGATTATACGTGGTTAAAACTATAACAAGTTGATATTAATAAAATTTACATTGAGACAAATCAAAAGAAATTTCACTTGACTGTGTTTTCACTTATAGATTAAGAATAGAATACAAACTATGAGTGATTGGTGAATAGTGTCAAAAAAAAAACAAATGGGTCATTTGATCAGAATAGCAGGCGTATTAGTTTACTTTTACTTTTAGGGGTAAGGGGAATTGCTCTACCATACAAGGATATTCTTTAGGCTTACGGGTTAGTAATTTTCTGTCTTCAGCTTATTGTCAGAAGATGCCCTTATTTTCTCCGAAAGTTGTTTAGTTTTTTTTTTTCAGAGTCTGTAAAGTGCTTTTTCAGAATTAATATATTGAGAAGGAGAGGGGTTCGATAGGGCAAAGATTTATAGTTCTTTGGTTTCGGATTATATTAAAAACACTCATTAATTGATGTGCACTTTTTATTTATGTGTTGCTGTAGATGATGTTTATTACCAAGATTAAAAATATAGCACAATATTTCCTCAACTAAAAAAGAATTCCCAGGATTTTTAAGTTGTTATTGCCATGAATAACTTATTCTCTTAACTTCTACGATCGCAATGCAGTTAGCTCTTTTCCCAGTTAAGAGACTTTATAGCTTGAGTGAAAATTGCAAGATCGTCGACTCATGTTGGTTTATTTTGGGCAAAAAAATGATTTGGGCACTCTGTACGCTCTGTAATACCAGAACATCAATGCGCATGATTCTTGTAGCCAGTGTTCGAGTCCATCTTAACCTTTTAATATTTTCTAACATCCACATTTAATTCCATAAAACCTTTTCATGCTACTTTTGTAGGATTTTAGTTGGTTTTTAATATTATATAATCAACTTTCAGTATATGAACTTCATCAATGAGATGATTCTGATTTTCCTCCTTAATTCAGTCTGTATTCAGGGGCTTTCGAGTGCGCCGGGAGTACAGGAAGATTTGTTGGTCTGTTGGGGTGCTTGAGAAAGCAATACTACGGTGGCGACGTAAGAGAAGAGGCTTATGTGGGCTTAAGATTGACCTCAATGAGCCTGCTGATGATCAGAGAAGTGACAGTGATACAGAGGAAGACTTTTATCGAGCTAGCAGAAAACAAGCCGAGGAGCGTGTAGAAAAAGCTGTAGTGCGTGTACAAGCTATGTTCCGTTCAAAGCAGGCTCAACAAGAATATCGAAGGATGAAATTAGCTCATACACAAGCACAGGTATGTAGACTTTTAACACCTTTCAGTTTAACATTTCTAAGGGCGTGTAATTACCTCTCAAGTAAAGCTGGTTATATCCGTAACCTAATTCAACATCAACTGAATGAGAACTTTACAATTATCTACGACTTACATAAATCTTAGGCCGAAATGTTTGAACATGGCATGAAAATTTGGCTATGCTTGTTTGCTGCTTAATGACGGACGTTTCATTTTGGTTTCCTTTCTTGTTTTCAGCTTGGATACGTAGAAGCAATCGATCCCTACGACTTTTTAGAGTGAGTCGATTGAGCCGATTTCCAATAATCTATGGGGGGAAGTAATGCTGTATTATCTCTGTACATGTCTTTTGAAGGTGTAGATATGTAGAATCGGTCCGTTCGCCCCTCACATAAATACATCTATCTATTGATTAAAGGGCTCATAACACTCTTTGTCATTGTAAGTTTATGTATCTGTTTACCTTCTTTTTGTTGAGGGAGGGTGTGTAATTTGATGATGAAGATTAACTATTACTTGAAGCTATTAAGGTAATAACTTGGTTGTGTTTATTGATGCTCCATTTATCAATTATTAATTTTTCTGACTTATTTGTATAAATTAAAAAATAAAAATTTACGGTTTTATGTTTTAACGATTTAATTTTTATTAAGAGGGTGACACATAAGCAATTTTTAAAAGTGATGACATCAGCCGTGTTTTGTTTTAGTAATAGTTATAGATTCATTAGTCATTGGCAAACTAATCTTGGTTTTTCTTTTCTCTGTGTAGTATACAAATAAATAAGATCAAGTAATGTTTAATTGGATTTGTCTATTTTAAAAAATATTTAAACTTAGTAATAAATATAATAATGATGATTTATGTTGAGCCTCTAAATATAATAATGATTTATGTTGAGCAACTTTTTTGAGACTGTTGCACGTTGAAACAGGCCCATAAAAGAATACTTTAATGATAAAGTGTCAATTTAAACATAATAATTAACGCATTAAATAATACTAAACAATTAACAATGAGTAAAAAGTACTCCCTCCGTTTTCGAATGTTCTTCCTGTTTAGAATGTTCTAATTTGGAGAGAGAAATTTGATTTAGATTTTTAAGACATATATCGATAATAAAATATATCCATGTGAGATCTCGTTAGATTTGTCTTAATGTATACTTTTTTATTATATATTTATTATAATTTTTTATAATGCGTATTTAGAGTTATTAAGGCTCAAAATTTACTTTGATAACTGTGCAAAAAGTAAATGGGAAGAACATTTGAAAACGGAGGGAGTACAAGAGTGAATGATTTACCTTAATTAGTTGGTGAAACGCGTGCTATGTATGCGCACTCCCAAATAATCTTATCAAAATTCAACAAAATTCTTAGCCTTTTGTCTAGCAAGTGAAAATTATCATTTTTAAGCCAAACGCAATCGATTTGCGGTTGGCCCATGTTGAAAAAAATGTTTTTCATGGATGTCTTGAGTCTAATGTGTATCAGTCATAGTCAACATTGCTAAAATCAGAATTCTACTCAAAATCGTTCAAACCTTTAGAACCGAATCGGTTGAATCGCATCGTAGAATCGTAGAATAATTGAAGTTTTATTCACTTTGTTTTTAAGATTGAAATAAATAAATATTTAATAATTGAATAATTTGCAAATTACAGCCTTAAAGTTTATTACTTTTGCGAATTACAGCCTTAATGTTTATTTTTTGTGAATTACAGCCACCAAAGTATCAAAGTTTACAAGTTTAAGTTAAAAACACTAATTTCCGACCACTTAACCTAAAATTCCGACCACCAAAATGGTCGAAATGCTGTGTTTTGGCTTAAACTTGTAAACTTTGATACTTTGGTGGCTGTAATTCACAAAAAATAAACATTAAGGCTGTAATTCGCAAAAATGATAAACTTTAAGGCTGTAATTCGCAATTTATTCTTAATAATTAATTTAAATCTTCATTCCGATGAAAAAATTAATTTATAAAAAATTATGATGATGGATTGTTAAATTGTACTCCCTCCGTTCCTTAAAGAAGTTCCCACTTTCCATTTTGGGGTGTTTTAATTGTTGTTTCCAGAAGGAATTTTTCCATTTATATCCCAAATTTTGGACAAAAAGAACCTCATCCATCCTCATTTTAATATTTTAATAATGATTATGAGCCCACATATCTTCCACTAACACCTTTTTAACATTTTTATATTCCTTATGGTCCCCACATGTTTCCCACTAACTTCATAAAAATATTTTTTAATTAGTTGTGGTCCCCATATTTTTTCCACTAACTTTCTTTAAATACTTTTTAAATATTTGTGGTCCCCACTTTCCCTCCATCAAATTTATTATTCAATAAAATAATATCTTCACTATCTAAAAGATTCCACTTTTCTTAATTCCCGTGAACATTCCCTATGGGAACATCAATAGGGAACGGAGGGAGTAATAAAAATTAACGAAAGATAGTACACAATAAAAATTAAACAACAATATATTGAGAATATAAATTTGTACAATCGAACCGTTAAGTCGTGTTATGATTCTACGTCTACAAATTTTATTTAAGTTATAATCGTAAGATTCAACCAACTTACGATTTTACCTACAATTCGAATCGACCGCTTATTTTTGGATCGTAAAATCGTAGATCAGAATTGTGTTATTTAACCATGGTCACAGTTGTTGATGAGTAAGTTTACAATTTAGTAAAAAAGATGAAGAAAGTATTGTCAAATATGACAACAAAATGAAGGGTGGCGATGCATTAATATTAATGGGCAGCTATTGTTGAGCAAATGTTATTATTCTATAATTCATGTGCTTATTTTTGAATAAAAAATAAAAGAAATGAAGGCATTCTCTGACTAATTAGTAATGACCAACTCTCACAGCTCTCCAATTACTACTGTTTGGTAATTGCTAATGCATCTGCACTTCTACTTCAGTCAACTCTCAATCAGACACTGGTGACCAAAATTGCTTCTGGGTCAAATAGAGCATCTGCATGTGGAGTAAAAGGTTTGGGGTTCGATTTTTACTGAGCGTAGATATCAATTGGGATTTTTTTGACTGCGCACTCTTTACTCCCTCCTTGGGAGTACGTATATAATTTATCCGCATCTTTCAAGAAAAACAAAACCCCTACTCGGACCCTGCCTTAAGTGCGGGATACCAGAAAAGTCCTTTACCTTTATTTATCGTTTTAATTTATTTTATATATTATGTAGTCGCGACACTCGGCATAATATCAATGACTACATAAATTAAACGGTTATATGGTGATTCTATCTCTATTAAACTAGCTTATATGTATTTAGTGCATTAAAACGATCAATGATCACTTACAATTTTAAAATAATTAATTATAAAAATAAATAAAATATATAAATCTGTTTTATAGTGAGACAGTATCTAAAATAAGGGGGAATGAAGAATAAATATGATACACCGAGGAATGAAGCCTGACAAATTTTGAAATGGTTTACTCTCTTGATAATTCCTAGTGCCTTCACTATAGCATCACCTTGCGTATATTCTTAAACCAAGTAAACAATAATTTAGAGCTAATTAATTTTGACAGCGTCCAAAATTGGACTTTATTCATGATTAAATGTAATTTAGTTCCTGTCAAAATATACACTAAATCAACCTAAATTAATCTTTTTCAACCTAAGATTTTTTATTAACTTATCTATCTCTTACTAAGAATAAATCTATCAAATCTTATAAGAAAGTATTGTCCAAAATATGAAAAGAAATTTGACCCAAAAAATAATAAAAATATTTTGGAGCAATGAATTGGAAATTTGGAAAAGAGTAGGTGGTGTTCATTGGGTCATCGGATCGATTTTAGATCAGTTTTTTCGGTTGGATTCGAAATCAGATCCAATCTATGTAGGTTTTACATAGTTTAATTTCAGGTCTGACTACAACAAATTTAACTTTTTACGACATTGGATTCAGTGACAATAAAAAAATTGCACAAATTTATATTTTTAGTGTAATAACTATTGGTTTATATTTAAGTTTCATTACAAAGTGATTTATTACAAAGTGATTTAGCGACACTTAATTTGGTCTTTAAATGTAATTGTTACTATAGTCTACAGCGACATGCACATGTATGAGAAATGTCACTAGATCCTATGTCGTAAAAAGCTCTAGTGAGATTTATTATTATGCTGCTAAAGGGTCTAACTAAATCATCTATATATACTATTAGAAATTTGAAGTAGTGACATTTAAATTAAGTGTTGCTAAATATATCCCATTAAAAGCAAATTATGCTGTAGTGTCTGTTGTTCGGGTAGGTCGAAATCGGGTTTGTAGTGACATTAATTTTTACATGTTTTAATTTCAGTTAATTTTGAAGTCGGATCAAATCGTGTTCAATTTCAATTTAAATACATTAAATCATCGGATCTGTTTAGAACAATTTTTGAATGGAGAGAGTAATAATCTTCCATGCAATATTGAACAATAGCAGTTTTACTACCGAACGTAGTCTATAAGACTCTAACAAAGGGCCAGTCAAACTGGAGTGCTGGACTTTTCTTATTTTTATAGTTGTTGAACACTTTTTTGTCCTTTTTTTTTTTGAGATATAATTACTTCCTAGCTAGAATGCTCTATATAAGCACTGCCCTTCTTATGGTTTTTTCTCAACAAGCTAAGCAAATTTCAAGGCTGAATTAACACTAATTAAGTCTGCCTTAAAATTTGGTTACTCTAAAATTTATATTAATTTCTGAAATAGGAGATGGAACAAATGTGGATGATAACTATGGTTTTAGGGCTATTGCCTGTTTTGGGATCGTTGATATGGTGGTGGAATGAAATTTGGTACGTATGGCCTATTTTAGCCAGACTTAAACGCTCTAATTCTAAAGAGTCTACCGTACAACTACCGCCTGGATACTTGGGCCTTCCTTTTCTCGGTGAAACACTCTCATTTCAATGGTTTTTCAACATTGTCCGTCGTCCTGATGATTTTATCAAATCTAAGATTGAAAAGTATGTACTCTCTGCCTATCAAATTATGTTCTTTTAAGTTTTGTTTATTTAGGGAGTACGTGTTTGGCTAAATAACTTGTTGCAACGACATAGATAGTTGAGTGATCAAATCATCAAAATTTGTAAATTAACTGGTTTAAACAACTTATTGTTACTTGATTAGATAAGTCTGATCAGCCACCCCACTCAGCGATTGACTATCAATCATCAATTGTTTGTCGTACATCCCTTAATAAGCTAGTCCTAACCATTTACATATGATGTTTGATTTTTTAGGTATGGAAATAACGTGGGTGTTTATAGAACTCATTTATATGGGGTTCCAAGCATCATAGTATGTGCATCATCTCTATGCAAACATATTCTCAACTCTGGGGATAATTTTAAGGCAGAATGGCCTACCAACAAAGTAGTGGGACGTAATTCAGTAATATCAATTGAAGGTGAACGTCATGATATAATTAAAAATCTTGTTGTGAATTGTTTCTCTCGTCCTGATGCACTTGCATGGGTTATGCACAAAGTTCAGCCATGTATTGTTTCAACCCTCGAATCATGGTCTCAAAAGCCTAATATCAAAGCATTTTATGAACTTAAAAAGGTGAGTTAATTAAATAACCTTATAATTCTTTAATGTTCAACATATCTTTATATTATATATGTAATGAATTGATTAATTTAACATTTTTAATAATTATAGGCAACACTTGACTGCACTTTGAGATATGTTGTTGGCTTTGAATATAATACTCATCAAATTGAAGATCTTGCTGAGGCGTATGAGATCTTAAATTTAGGGTTTAGAGCCACACCATTGCATATCCCTGGAACATCTTATTATAAGGCCCTTAAGGTAATATATCACGCTTCTTGCTTACTACGAATAATATTTCATCACCCTAGTTAGTGTTGTAACTAACAAAAAGATTACGGCACCAAATAAACTAATATCGATCTAATAAATTTTTTTATCAACACACTAGTGTCGGGAGAAGATTGTGAAAATCTTCAAGAACGAGCTAGACAAAAGAAGGATTAACAATAAGGATATTGATGTAACAAAAGAAAGTGTTGGTGATTTAATGGATTCATTGATGAAAGCTAAGGATATCGAAGGAAAACATTTGAAAGACGAAGAAATTTTAGATAACATTGTAAACTCAATCCTTCTTGGTCATATCTCAAGTGCTTATGCTGTGACATGGTGTCACTATTTCTTAGCAAGATCTCCTACTGTTCTGCAAAAGCTTAGGGTACATTTCTCTTTTAGAGATTTCCATCCTAATTAAAAATTAGCCACCTTATAAATAAATATATGACCAAATTTTTGTATTGCAGGAAGAAAACACAACCCTTTTAAAAGAAAAGAATGGTGAGGAAATCACAAATGGAGATATTCAGAAGCTTAAGTACACAAATAAGGTATGTTATTATTAAATTAGACTTGAATTTATTGTAATTTCAAGGTACCATATATTCGGAAAAGTACAAAGTACACGCACTTTATAAATCAAAAATGTATCATTCTAAAATCTAATATCAGCGGGTGAAAGGGCTCTAATAACTTATAAAACATGCTGACGATCTTTAATTCATAATTAATCATAATAAAGTTGAAAATACCAAAACTCCTATATATTTTAAAACTTTTATTCCACATTCTGAGTGTTCAAACCTCATTTTTAATTTCCGAAGGTTGTGTATAGAAAAGAATTAAGTGCTAGATTGTCAAGGTTGAATACGCTAAATTAAGATTTTACGTGCATCAAATGATAAAACTTTTGAATATTCTAAAATAATAAGAGTAATTTTTCTCTATTTTGAAACTCTAAATATTGACTAAGACAAGGATTTATGTGTTGACTAGTTGCTGAAAACTTTATTATTTATCCTTATGATACGATGGATACGGTGGAGTTCAATTCTCATGACCTTAATAAACATGTACATAGAGATTCTCTAACTTTATTTCTGATTTAAAATATATATGTACGTATTTTTTTCATGTTTGATGTCAATCTGTTTATGTACCCAACTTTAAAAGATATTTTTATTTGTAACAACAATGCAGGTGGTTGAGGAGGTGCTTAGGATGGCAAACCTTTCTGGATTTCTTTTCAGAAGAGTTATGGAAGATGCTGAATTTAAAGGTATATATTTCAAGAAATAATATTTTTACTTCATTAACAACTACAACATCAAGCAACAAGTTACATGTTATGGAATATCTGTTGATATTTAGAAAATTAATATATTTATTTGTAGGTTACTTAATCCCAAAGGGTTGGAGAGTAATGGTATGGCTAAGACAACTTCACAATGATCCAAATAACTTTGATGATCCTATGTGTTTCAATCCGGATAGATGGGATGTAAGTTTTCAAAGTCCAATATACTTTTTTATTTTTTTTGGCAATATGTGATGTTTATTCTAGGCTTTTTTCTAGTATTTAATACTCCATCTAATTCAGAATAATTAACTGATCATTTGTTTTTAATTCTATCCATTAAATACTCTAAATTTATATTTTATCCTTAAATAAAAATATTTAGCATTTTTCAAATACATTAATAGACTATAAAAAGTAATTGGAATAATTAGAGTGAATGAGAGGGAGAAAAAAATAAAACTATTATTATAATTATAATATCTAATAATAAATGAAATTGAATGTGCAGACACGCCCAAAACATGGAACATACCTTCCATTTGGAGGAGGTTTAAGATTTTGTCCAGGAAGCATGATTATTCGTCTAATAATGGCCCTTTTCATCCATCATTTGTCCATTGGATACAAGTAAGTGTCCATCAACTTAATTCGAAAAGCATGTTTAATTATGCTTAATTAATTTCTAAAAAAAAAATTTCTAAAAAAAAAATTATGCTTAATTACTTCAAAAAAAATTATGCTTAATTAATCTATTAACACAATAAAATTAATATTGAATAATTATTAATGATATGCGTTTTCATGATGCAGGTGGGAAATGATGAATCCAAATGTACCAATCTCTTACTTATCACATCCTTTACCTGCTGATGGTCTTGAGATTTCAATGACTAAGCTTTGAACACTTCCATCATTCATCAACCGTATGAAGTTACAGAGAATATCAATTATTAAATAATTACATGTATGATAATGTATAAATAAACTCTTATACATTCAAAAATTGCAAGATCTAGGTTTTAATTTTAATTTTTATACATTTTGTTTTTTTATTATTTATACATTGATAAATTGTAATACAAAAAATTAGGTATCCTTGTAATTTAGGGTCTAATTCATGAATCATTACATTATTTATTGTTGTATTACTTTATTTCAAATATAATAATACTACATGTATTGCAATAATTAATGAATCTAAATTTGAAAAGTAGTCTATTATTCTTGCCTTCTCTCACTTTCTCTCACTTTCCCTCAACTTCCCTCCCTCTCTTTCCCTCAACTTGCATTGCATGTTTACTTTATCATTGAACTTGTTCAAATTTTGTGAGAAGAGAATAAAATTATAAGGTGTCCATTTAGTTTTTACACTATTTAGCAAATCACTATTGAATAGTATTTTATTCTATCTATAAATTAAATATATTAAAGTAGTTAAGTGTGATCTGTCAAAGAAACCAATTCAACCAAAAGTTTAAGTTGATACTTGAGCCCCAAGATATATTATATATACTCTAACGTCCCCTCACACAAGATTCTTTTGGACTAGATTTAAGTATGCAACTCATGCTATATCCTCATATCGAACGCTGAGGGGTTATTGAAATTCGAAACTATGACATTTGTCATGCTGGTTTCTGATACCACGCGCGTTAAGAAACCAATTCAGCCAAATAGTTGAGGCATCAGGATTCGTCTCTATGTATATTTTATAAGCATCAATATCTTATAATTTTAAATATAACATAATTTGAGATATTTATGATTGAATATGTTTATATATTGGCAAACGTATAAAAATCAAATGAGACAATAATAGTAAATAAGTGGCAGTATATAACTACATTTTCTATATTTTTAATTTTAAGTCTTAAAAAATTTACATATATTTAATTTAAATAATGAATAATGAAAAAAAGCTAAAAACAAAAATATAAAACTTTTATTAATAAAAACATATAAACTTGAACTATAGAAATAATAAAATGGTAAAGAAATAAATATTGTTAGATAACTTATGATTATTTGTTATCGAAAACCAGGAGTATATTAGGGTTTAAAATACGTTTTTCTTAGAAATGAAACTTGATCAAAGGAGAGTTTTTGATTTAATTGTTTAAACAGGAAGACTTTAAAACAAATTTAAAATACTTGATTTATTTGAAGAGATTAACAGCAACCTATTTTTTTTGGGGGTACTTAACATATATATTCCTAGTTATTTAAACTGTAACATATTATATTAACCAATTTATAATTAATATTGAAATGTTACCTAGTAATTCAACCTAATTTTCATGATTTTTCTACAATAATGTCACCTATTGATTGACCATGAATAATCCCAATTTTAAAGTGTAATTGCATAAAGTAAGATTGAGTAACCCGATGACCTGCTATCGTAGGTAATTCACTAAAAAAAGTAAATTGAAAAATAATATAAAATTAGAGAAAATTTTTGAAAATTCACATAAAAATTTTAAATAATTAAAAAAATCCGAATTTTTATATATTCTTTTACATTTTTTCAAAATTTTTATTTTAATTGATTTTTTTTTAAAAAAATAAAACTTGTTAGAACAAGTCACCAGGTTACCGGGTTTAGTTTAGAAAAATACTCTCTAAAGTTAGGATTATTCATGGTTAATTAATAGGTGACATTATTGTAGGAAAATCATAAAAACATTGGATTATTCTAGATAATTTTTCCGAGATAATTTCAAACATATTAAAAACTTAAGCGTAATAATAATATAAGTTTCTTTGATTTTGTAATTTTGATGTTTTAATTATTCTAAAGTATTATTCTATAAAAAAAGTCTTTATAACTTAAATTACATAGCAAAAAGTACAAACTTGTACTTAAGTTAAGCAATACTTCTATATTTGGTGTACTTGTTTATTTATTATTACATTATTTGTCATTTTATTATTTGTATTATTGCCTAGATGTGTAAGTTGTGAATTTTGATGAGCATTACCCCATTGGAAATGTGTGACCGGTGTTATAGTATTAAACTAGTAGCGCTATCTTCAAAAAAAAACTAGTAGCGCTAAAGAAATAGTCATTTCCACACTGTGGGTTAGCAAGGGCAATGCGGGCTAGCTACTAGAACTCCAAATTTTTCAAGGCCCCAAAACTTATTTTTATGTATATAAGTGATAAAAATTAAATTTGAATTAAATTTATATATAACTAACATTTTTTGCTATGTGAATTCTTAGTGCTTTTTATATAAAGTAGTTTAAATATTAACAATAAAAAACAAAAAGTGTATTATATTAATCGTTACGCCTTAAGGTTTAAGGGACCTTTTTATCTTTTGCTCCGGGGCCCAAAAATAAACGAGATAATCCTGGTTATTTCACGTTATAACTTAAATTCTTTATTTTAATGAATTGTATGCTCCTCTAGAACTTCAAAAAATAATACTGACTTAAAAATATAGATAATGAATACAGAATTTTATAATAAAAATAGACTTTTATGCGGCTTTTAAAACTTCCAAAAAATGTTGACACTAAATATAGATACTGAATACAAAATTTTATGATAAAAATGGACTTGTATATTATTCTGCTTTTAAAACTTCAAAAAAAAAATTATTAACTCAAAATATAGATACTGAATATAAATTAGTCTTACGAGTTTTATTAAAAAACGATGAGATGAATCTAAAATATTTTTCAAAATCAAGAAAAAGGGTTAAAGTGGTCTGATTCTGATTATATTCTGGTTTGGTTGAATGTTTTTTTTTTTAAAAAACAGATCATTATGAAGTTATAAGTCATTTGTGTTTTTTTAATTAACAAGTCAAATTTTAATATGTTATAAACTTATAATCCAACTACAAGTTTTCACCATAAAGTGATTAAGCGACACTTAATTTGATCTTTAGTGGCATATGTAATTGTCACTATAGTCTATTGTGATATTTGTGAGAAATGTCACTCGATCCTATGTTGTTAAAAGCTTTAGTGTGACTTTTTAATATGCTGCTAAAGGATCTAATAAATGTCACTAAATCCTCTATAAACACTATAAAAAATTTGAAATAGCGACATTTAAATTAAATGTCGCTAAATATATTCTACTAAAAACAAATTATTTTGTAGTGTGAGTAAAATAATCTGACAACTCGAAAATATAATCATTCAATTCGATATTTAATCAAAATTAAAGAATATCCACATTGAAATCATAATTTGAACCACAAATCTGATTCGAAAATTCGAAATCGGATACATATTTGAATTTAACCTTGATATCCGTAACAAATATGTAAAACAACATAGTTGAGTAAATTAATCTGACTTCAAAAATATGATGAATCAATTCGATATTCGATTAAAATTAAAGAATATCCACTTTGAAATCATAATTCAAATCACAAATCCAATTCGAAAATTCGAACTCGGATACAGATTTGGATATTAAGTTTTAGATATCGAAAATCTAAATATCCAATTTATTTTATTTGTCGAATATTGAATATCAGATCTTCACATATTATAAGTAAATTCGAATATTAGTATTCAAGAGAATAAAATAATAATTATTTTTTTTGTGTAGATTCGGATATATTTCTAATATAATATCCGACTTGAATTTCCACAATCCTCAACTGTATCGGATATCAGACATACGATCTAAATATTGTCGGATATCGAATTTGAATATCCAAGTGAAATCGAATCAAATAACAAATATCAAATACGTCTACACTCGCTCACTTCTTAAATATCCCATTATACTCGCCCACAAAAACTAACTTTCTTTGTGAGATAAAATTTAGTGTTTTCTTTTATGTTGAATGTGGTGATCGCACTCCTTTATTGATTTTTGACAATGCCTTGGCAGTTAAGAAGTGAGCGAGTGTTGACGTTAATTCCATCTTTCTTCGTCTACATTGACTTCTTATTATTATTCACTATTTCTTTGAATCAATTCTTCCTTCCATGACTTTCTATACATTCCTTCGTTCCATAACACTTGATACATTTTATTTTTTACGTATTTCAATTTGCTATTTTGTTTATTTATATATTGAATTATACAAATTCAAAAATTATAAAAAGTTAATATATGAAAGTATGTGATTAGACGATTCAAACAAGATCCCACTAGACTATATTTTTACATACACATTAGTCACAATATATAAAATAAGCTTAAACGATGAATAGTACAAAAAATCGAAATATAGCGAGTATAGAAAAACGGAGGAAGTAGTTATTTTTCACGGCGTGGAAAATTGTACTTTAATTGTTTTAAATCCTTCTAAATCTTATGTTTTCCTTTTTAATGTTTGACTAATTCATTATCAAATAAGGTTGGCGGTCAAACTAGACTTAATTATTCATATTTTAGTGAGTGGATGATCTTTTACTTTCTTCACTTGTAAGTACTAATAATACTACTACTCATGCATTATAAATACCACAAAACCAAGCTTCTTATTTTTCATCAAGCTATCTAAGTATATTTATTATACATTACAAGGCTAAAGCTTAAATTTCTTCAAACTCTTCATTAATTAATCACAAACAAGATGGATCAAATGTGGATGATCACAATGGGGTTAGGGCTATTGCCAATTGTGGGTTTGGTGATATGGTGGTGGAATGAGATTTGGTATGTGTGGCCTATTCAGGCTAAACTACGACACTCGAAAACAGATGACTCTAAAGTAATGACTCTACCACCGGGCTACTTGGGCCTTCCTTTTCTAGGCGAAACTCTTCCATTTCAATGGTTTTTCAACATTGTTCGTCGACCTGATGATTTTATCAAAGCAAAAATCGACAAGTAAATATCATGTCTCTCATATTTTCTTTGATTGAATATACTATAGCTAATAATTAAAATTTTCTTTTGTTTTTATTATAAAGTAATATACATACGTACTTATTTAAAATTCACTACAGGTATGGAAAGAATGATGGGCTTTATAGAACACATCTTTATGGGTCTCCAAGTATCATTGTATGCGATCCTTCTTTATGCAAACATATTCTAAACTCAAGTGAGAATTTCAAGGCTGAATGGCCAACAAACAAAGTCGTGGGACGTAATTCAGTTATATCAATTGAAGGAGAACGTCATGATATTATCAAGAGTCTTGTTGTAAATTGTTTCTCTCGTCCTGATGCACTTGCTTGGGTTATGCATAAAGTTCAACCATGTATCGTTTCCACCCTTCAATCATGGTCCAAAATGCCCTCAATCAAATCATTTTATGAGCTTAAGAAGGTATATTAATATATTAAGCTTTAATATTTCTTACGGTCCTACACATGATAATGTATACGCTTTTAATAGCTTAAACATTGACATACACATTTTCAATTAATTACAGGCAACTCTTGACTGCACTTTGAGATATGTTGTTGGTTTTGAGTTTAACACTCATCAAATAGAAGATCTTGCAGAAGCATATGAGAATTTAAATTTAGGGTTTAGAGCAACACCTATACACATTCCTGGAACATCATATTACCGTGCCCTAAAGGTACTCTTGTAATTCTTTATTGGTTATCAATTTATTGTTGCGTGGATGACTTAATGTTCTGTTTGTAAATAAATATTTCATTTTAAATTGTGGATTTTAATTATAAAGTCATAGATAAGAATTTAAGAATAAGAATGTTTGAAAAGAAACTATTAAATTAGCAAGACTAATTTTAAAACAATGGTGGAATTAACACAAATTCATATATATATGAAGTTTTTTTATTATCCAAACACTCAATTTGATCCAAATAAAACCATTATTCCCAAATAGAGCATAAATAATTTTTTAAAACATTATTACATGTATACTACAGTGTCGGGAGAAGATCGTAAAGGTTTTCAAAGACGAGCTTGATAAAAGAAAGATGGGAAAAAACAACAATGACGACGCAAAAAAAGAAAGTGTTAATGATCTAATGGATTCATTGATGAAAGCTAAGGATATCGACGGAAAACATCTAAAAGATGAAGAGATCTTAGATAATATTGTCAATTCTATTCTTCTTGGTCATATTTCTAGTGCTTATGCAGTTACTTGGTGTCATTATTTCTTAGCAAAATCTCCCACAGTTCTTCAAAAGCTCCGGGTAATTGACTATTTCCCTAATACTTACATATACTTTTCAAGACAATTAAGCCACTATTACATATTAAGTAACTCTCATACTTATACTTATATAAAAGAAAGAATGGGTAATTTTTTATTTATTTGGACATTTGTTATGTTTATTTTAGCATTTTTTCATATCAATATATAGCATCATCCTCCGGTTAATGCTATAGTGGTTGGTTTTCAAAACTAGCTACATTAATAAATTTCAGAAAATAAATATTTATAAAACTTTTATATAAAGTTTTAGATTATTGGTGGTTACTTAAAAATAGTTTGAATTTATTTCAATATACAATTTTTTAAAAAAATTACATTTTCTACTTTAAAAATTTATTTGTATTTTATCTATGATAGAATTTAAAAAATGAGCTTGAGCAACCCAAACAAGGAGGAGAAAAAGTAGTCCACTCATAAACTAACCCAAAGAAGGTTGACTACTAAAACCAATTGGTGATAGTATGAGTTACTCCTTGAGTTTATAAAGTGATGCATACTTTTCGCTTTCTCTGATGTGGGACAACTCACATGTGGGTAACACATCGCTATTTCAACGATCTAATTTTTTTTATCATAAGTCTAAAAAATGAATAATGATAGATTTTATTATATCTGAAAAATGAACGACCAGTATTAAATATTTTGGTGGTTTATGGTTAATTCTATAAATCAACTACTACAAAATTTTTCGTATTGTTATCAATCTATTAATTGCTAATCTACATGTTAGTCTTTCTTTTTCTTTTTTCGAATGGATTGTAAGAGCCTTTATTGATTGTGTATTATATATGTATAATAACAGGAAGAGAATATGGCCCTTTTAAAGGAGAAGAATGGTGAACATATTACAAATGGAGATATTCAAAAGCTTAAATACACAAACAAGGTATATATACATTTACAAAAATAAAGTTATGATTACATTATAATTTTATACTATTAATCATTCATGTTCTCATGGCAACTAACAATGAATATATATTAAAATATAATGTAGGTGGTGGAAGAGGTGCTTAGAATGGCCAATCTTTCGGGATTTCTTTTTAGAAGAGTTACGGAAGATGTTGAATTCAAAGGTACAATTAAGAATATACATTAACCATTGTATCATTATGTAAATATAATATGAATCACATGTCGATGTGATTATATAATGCCTTTGATATTAAGGAAATCACTATGTAATTTGCAGGTTATATGATCCCAAAAGGCTGGAGAGTAATGGTTTGGTTAAGGCAACTTCATAATGACCCAACAAATTTCGATGATCCTATGTGTTTCAATCCAGACAGATGGGAGGTAATTTTTTTAGTAATTAAGTTACTAACAATGATTCCTACAAGATTTCATAATAGCATGTAAAATATATTAATGGTACATATGTTTTAACAGACACGCCCAAAACATGGAACATACCTTCCATTTGGAGGAGGTTTGAGATTTTGTCCAGGAAGCATGATTATTCGTCTTATTATGGCCCTTTTCATCCATCACTTAGCCATTGGATACAAGTATGTCATTCTTTATCTACAAATTAAACTATCTACTTATCATTCTTATAGTTGAAACAATAGAATATGTTTTATACAGCACTGTTATCACGTCCTTTCACATAATCCCTTTCACACGAGAGCTTATTATGCTATTAGTGTAGATGTAGGATGAATCAGATTCGAATATGTGACCTTATCTTACATAGACTTTTAATTTGTCAAAAAACTAATTCATCCAAAAGTTTAATCTAATAGTTCCCGTTTTATATACTATGAGAACAAAATTAATTAATAGTGGAATTGATGGATGTTTTGCAGATGGGAAATGGTGAATCCAGATGTGCCGATCTCATATTTGTCACATCCTTTGCCTGCCGATGGTCTTGAGCTTACTGTTACAAAACTTTGAACTGGATCACTAACTATCAATTATCAACACGTACGGTGAAGGCTAACTTGCAAAATATCTATTCTGAATCGGTTGCAATTCGCATATACAGATTCTTTAATTTTATTCAAACGTTTATCTTTGTTTGATTCAGTTGTAAAATGTACTTAAAAATAATTATGTATTTCATATTTTAAAATTTATAATGAATTACTTTATATAATAAAAATGTAATTCACGGCTTTGCATTAATATATTTTTTCATAAAATTTTGGTAAACAAAGGTATGTGCATGGCTTTTATAATAAAACTTTTTGTAAGTTTGCAATCCTATAAATCCCTCAAGAATAACACTAGCTTGACTGAATACTCCAAACGGAGTCAAACATCTCTAATGGGGCAAGCCTCATTAAAGTTCACAACTTCCACATCTAGACAAAAACACAAATCATTACATGACAAATTAAATAGAGTAATTAATTTATTTAATAGGTTTTTTTTTATATAATTTTAATACTTTACTAACAATACAAAGATTTCATCTACTGAAAATATATATCAATATTTCTTATGAAAACAACTTTTAGAAACAGATGAGTAATTAATACTACTTCCTATTCATCTAAAATGCCCCATTTACTTTATGCACTCTATCTAATTCACTTATTCGATCCATAATTATTAAAAGTTAATATTAATAATCTTTACATCAAAACGAATCAAATAAGATCCCACATGACTATGTTTTAACTTATAGATTAATAATAAAATGCAATTTAAGAGTGATAGATGAATAGTGTCTAAAAAGTAAATGGGACATTTTAGGTGAATAAGAGGGAGTAGTATTTATTAATTAATATTATTGTCTTATTTTCTTAAATTCAAATCAAATGTCTCATCTTTGTTTAGGTCAATTCACCCAATTGTCCCATTTTTATTTTCAGTAATGATTTTTTGACATTTGTGTACACTTTTTTTGTTGTAGTTCGCTCCTAAATTTGTATATGCGAACACCTTTTTGTGGTGATATCCTCTTCATTTATTCCTTTTTATTATGTTCCCTCCTAGTTTATATATGTAGACAACTTTTTATTATGATCCCCTTCTTTCCACAATATTTGTGCAAATTAGGGGTATTCAAAACCAGATAGGTTGAACCGGATCCAAAAATCCGAATACACGGTTTTTTGGATAGTGAAAATCACTATCCAGTTCCTGCCCAAAAAATCGAATACCCGAAATTTGGATATCCGGTTTTATCCGAATCTAATACCAAATATCCGGTTTTGAAATTTTTTTAACTTTTTTAAATCTTTTTTTTAACAATTTTACGTTATGTTTTTCACATAATATAATAAATATTTAATCTCACTTCGCTTTCTTTCTTTAATCAAGCTTATTTTTTAAACCATTAAAAAAAATCTTATTTTTAAAGTTAGCATACAAATCATTTGGAAATATGAATGAATTTTAAAAGTCTAAATTAATTAACAATTAATTAGTTATACTCTCTCCGTTCTCTAATGTTCTTCCCATTTGGAGTATTTCATCTTAATGAGAGAAAAATTTAAATAATGTTTTTGACATATATTTAGAACATAAAATATATACATGTGAGATCTCGTTAGATGGGTCTTAATTTATACTTTTTTATTACGTAATTTTTATAATTTTTTATTATGTATAGAGATATTGAGGTTTATAATTTGCATTTAAAATTGTGCAAAAATTAAATGGGAATAACAAAAACATGTACATACGAAGAAAGTACAACTTAGTTATAATTGACAATTGTACATTATAGTAAATTTAAAAACCAAAGTAAAAAAACTTATATAAAAATATTTATGTTTTTAAAAAAAATAATAAAAAAATTAGAAAACCTGATATTCGGATACCCGATTTTTCCAATACGCCGATTTGGATCTGGTATCCGGTTTAAAAATCAGATATCCGATTTGAATTATTCGGTTTTTAAAAAATCGGATAATTTATCCAGTTTTTTAAATCGGATACATGATATTCCAAATCGGATGTTTCAGATCGAATATTTTTGAAAAATCCTAGTGCAAATAGATCCCTAATGGTACATTTATTTAATTTGCTTTAAATTGGAAGGAATATTAACCTATATTAACGAAAATTATAGTTACGTTAAGGGGTCGCTTGGATTGAGAGTAAATATTTAAGGTAGTAAAAAAAGTCAAACTAATGTAACAAAGGTAATTAGATATGCAAATGAAGTTATTGAAATAATTGTGATAGAGGTAGAATATGAGTAAATAAAAAATGATGAATAGAAAAAGAGTTTGATTTCACTAATTTGGAGGTAAAGAATTCCCCCACCTCCCCCTAGGGTAAATTTATACCCCTAAATAAGGGAACTTATTGCTATTTTCTCTATTTTTTCATTATCTTCTAATTCATTCTTCCATTTCTCCAACAATCAAATTCCTTTAATCACCTACCTAACTAACCTTAAATTCCTACTTTGACTTTTATTACCCCTTAAATATTTACCCTCAATCCAAGCGAACCCTAAATTTACTCAATTCATTTTTTTAACATATAAAAAATAAATAAGATTAAAAATTGAAAATACAAATTTCTTCCCCTTGTACATGTCTTACAAGAATACAAGTGTACAACGTGATCCAAATGTAAATAGTGCCGTCTCTGTTTTCTAATGTTCTTTCCGTTTAAAATATCATTCTATTTTGGAGAGAGAAATTTGATTAAAATTTTTTGACATATATATGATAAAATATATCCATGTGAGATCTCGTTAGATTCGTCTTAATGTATACTTTTTTAGTATAATTTTTTATAATTTTGTATGACGCTTATTTAGAGATATTAATGCTCAAATTTTACTTTAAAAAATGAGCAAAATGTAAATGGGAAGAACATTTGGAAACAGAATGAGTAGTTTATTTTTAGATGCACTGTTTTCCAAAAGAACATAATATTAAAAAGAGGTAAAGGACACTCCCAATATTCCACACAAGGCAAGGTTTGGGTGGGGGTTTTTATTTTCAGAAAGATGCGGACAAATCATATCCGTACCCCAAATGAGGGAGTAAAGAGAGATGCGCGCAGTCAAGAAACCCTCCAACTGATACTTGCGCCCAGTAAGGATCGAACCCCAAACAATTTGTTCCACATGCAGATGCTCTATCCATTAATATAAAATATTAATAATTTATTATACACAACAAAGCATATAAACAAGTTTTGCACACTAAGACCACGCATGATTAAATAAAATAATTAAACAAGATTAAGACTAAATTAAGATATGGAACACTAATTTAGAACTTAAGAATATAAATCGCTTGGAATAAATCAAATATGTCATCCAGTTTTAAAGTCTTCATGAACTGACTTTTAAGAAATTAAATGAAATTACTATTAAAAAAAAAGGAAATTAAATGAAATTATTAAAATTCAATGTTGCTGAAAAAACTCTCTTATTCAACTTTCATTTTTTATAACGTCCGTGAATTTAACCATAATTCATAATTTTTCTACATATTAATTTTTTTTCGGCTCATCTTGTATGAGACCGTCTTACCATGAGACGGGTCCATATATAATAGCCCATTTAAAATTTCTTCAATTGATTAGTTTAAGATCATACGTAATCATTTTAAGGTAATAAGTAATCATTCTAAACCTATAAAAAGTAATTATATTAAAATTGTAAGTGATCACTTTAACTTATAAGTAATTATTTAAACATAAAAAATGTATATTGGACCAGCCCAATAGAAATGTTCTCACTGTGGGACTGTCTAGTTCTTTTTTTTACATATATTACCATTTTGCTATTTCCATTGGAGTACTGATTCAATCAAAGTTAAGTAATTTTATTTTGTGAATTCATGTTTTTATGTTTTATTAATAATTTCAGTAGTTACTATATTGTAGAATATATACTGTTATAATATAATTAACCGTTTTATCTATTTTATTTTTTTTGAAAAGTTTTTTTCATTATTTATTATATTAACTATATCTATGTAAATTTTGTTAACACTTAAAAATTAAAAATATTAAAAATATATTTTTTTTTATCGTTTTTCTTTCTTAACACATAATTTGAACAAATTGAATGGAAAAGTAAACAAGCAATGGAAGTTGAGGGAAAAAGAGAGGAGGCCAGAATAATTGACTACTTAATTTTCTTTGATTTATTAATTGTAGCAATAGCAATACATATAGTATTATTATATTTAAAATAAAGTAATACAAGAATAAATAATGTCATGACTCATGAATTAGGCCCTAAAATAGAAGGATACCTAATTAATTTTTTGTATTACACTTTATCATTGTATAAATAATAAAAATAAAATAAAATGTATACAAATCAAGAGTAAACCCTATAAGAACATGCAATTTTATTATTTGGATCATATGGTTGATGAATGGTGGAATTTAAAGCTTAGTCATTGAAATCTCAAGGCCATCAGCAGGCAACGGATGCGATAAATAAGAGATTGGTACATCTGGATTCACCATTTCCCACCTGCATCATCCAAACACACATCGTTAATAAATATTTAGTATTTATTATATTGTATTAATTGAATAATTAACTGTAGTTAATCATGTTTAATTTCTAAATAAAATTAATGAACACTTACTTATATCCGATGGCCAAATGATGGATGAAAAGGGCCATTATTAGACGAATAATCATACTTCCTGGACAAAATCTTAAACCTCCTCCAAATGGAAGGTATGTACCATGTTTTGGGCGTGTCTGCACATTACAAGTTAATTTATTAAAAAATAATCCAAAATTAGAATTATTCAATGAGGATGGGTGAAAAGTTGGATTTATAATATCAATTCTTCTAGTTATAATTATATATATCATTTACTTTTTGTTGTCTATTCAAATGCACATATTCATATTAGATATTTTATTTAAGAATAATATATAAATTGGAGTTTTTAATGGGTGAGGTGAAAAAATGAGTTAATTGCTTTGAATTGTATAGATTGTTTAATATTAGGAAAAAAACTAGAATAATTATCATATAATGTAAAAAATAGAAGGGGTATTAGACTAAAAAACTTACATCCCATCTATCTGGATTGAAAATCATAGGATCATCAAAGTTGTTGGGATCATTGTGAAGTTGTCTTAGCCAAACCATTACTCTCCAACCTTTTGGGATTAAGTAACCTGCAATTTAAATATGTTAATTTTCTAAATATCAGCATATATTCCATAACATGTAACGTATTGCCATACAATCATACATTGATGTTTTAGCTATTAGTGAAGTAATTAAACAATATTTAATTCTTAAAATACTTACCTTTAAATTCAGCATCTTCCATGACTCTTCTGAAAAGAAATCCGGAAAGATTTGCCATTCTAAGCACTTCCTCAACAACCTAAATTGTTGTTCCATATGAAGAAAAAAAATTTAGAGTTGGGTACATGAATAGGTTGACATCAAACATGAAAAGCGTACATATATTTTAATTTAGGAATAAATTTAAGTTTTGTAAGATATAGTCTTCAAAAAAAAAAAAACTTTTGAAAGATATAAGAATTTTAGAATTTTCAATATGTAATGATTATTGTTAGGATGATTTGTGATTGGTTAAGGTCCTTCCATCCATTATATATGATTTTAAGATGATATCTCTTTGATATATGAATTATGTAAATGTGTGTACATCGTGTTACTCGATTAAATGGTAACTGAAAATGACAATAACTTTCAGTCCAATTCATAATAACTTACCTTGTTTGTGTACTTGAGCTTCTGAATATCTCCATTTGTGATTTTCTCACCGTTCTTTTCCTCTAAAAGGGCCCTGTTTTCTTCCTGCAATATAAAATTATGGTCATATAATTATTTAATAAAGTGGCTAATTTTTAAGTTTGAAGGAGATCTATTAATTAAAAATGAAAGTTACCCTAAGCTTTTGCAGAACAGTAGGAGATTTTGCTAAGAAATAGTGACACCATGTCACAGCATAAGCACTTGAAATATGACCAAGAAGGATCGAGTTTACAATGTTATCTAAAACCTCTTCGTCTTTTAAATGCTTTCCTTCAATATCCTTAGCTTTCATCAATGAATCCATTAAATCACCAACACTTTCTTTTGTTACATCAATATCCTTATTGTTCGTCCTTCTTTTGTCTAGCTCGTTCTTGAAGATACTCACAATCTTCTCCCGACACTAGTGCATTAAAAAAATTCATTAGATCAATATTAGTTTATTTGGTGCAGTAATCTTTTTATTAGTTTTATCAATATCAAGGATAATGAAATATTATTCGTATTAAGTAAGACGCTTGATATATTACCTTAAGAGCCTTATAATAAGATGTTCCTGGGATATGTATTGGTGTAGCTCTAAAGCCTAAATTTAAAATCTCATATGCCTCAGCAAGATCTTCTATTTGATGAGTATTATATTCGAAGCCAACAACATATCTCAAAGTGCAGTCAAGTGTTGCCTATAATAATTAGAAATGTTTCATTCATCAATTCATTATATATATATAAAGAATAAATATGTTGTAAAATAAAAGAATAATAAGCTTTTTAAAATCACCTTCTTAAGCTCATAAAATGTTTTGATATTAGGCTTTTGAGACCATGATTCAAGGGCTGAAACAATACAAGGTTGGACTTTGTGCATAACCCACGCAAGTGCATCTGGACGAGAGAAACAATTCACAACAAGACTCTTGATTATATCATGACGTTCACCTTCAATTGATATCACTGAATTACGTCCCACGACTTTATTGGTAGGCCATTCTGCCTTAAAATTATCCCCAGAGTTAAGAATATGTTTGCATAGAGAGGATGCACATACTATGATGCTTGGAACCCCATATAAATGTGTTCTATAAACTCCCACATTATTTCCGTACCTAATAGATCAGATCATCATAAGTAAATAGTTAGTACGAGTTTAGCAACGGGTATTAATTGACAAACAATTGAGCATTGATAGCTTATAATTGATAGGGCTGGTTGATCAGACTGATCCGATTCAATAAGAAGTTTATTCAACCAGCTAATTAGTATCAATTATCAAGCTATTCTGTCAAACAATTCCCCTAAATGAGAAAAACATAAAATAAGAACATAATTGATAGATAAAGAGTACATACTTTTCTATTTTGGATTTGATAAAATCATCGGGACGACGAACAATGTTGAAAAACCATTGAAATGGGAGAGTCTCACCGAGAAAAGGGAGGCCCAAGTACCCAGGCGGCAGTTGTACCTTGGACTCCTCAGAATTAGATCGTTTAAGTCTAGCTAGAATAGGCCATACATACCAAATCTCATTCCACCACCATATCAACCACCCCAAAACAGGCAATAGCCCTAAAACCATAGTTATCATCCATATTTGTTCCATCTCCTAAATATTTTAGAAAATAGTTTTATAAAGAAACCAAATTTTTAGGCAGAGTTAATTAATATTAATTTAGCCTTTAAATTTGGTTAGCTTGTTGAGAAAAAACCAGAAGACGGGCAATGTTATATATAGTGCATTTTAGGCAGTAATCTCAAAAAAAAAGGACAAAAAACAGTTCAACAATTAAATAAATAAAAGTCAAGCACTCCAGTTTGACTGCCCCTTGTTTAAGACTGCGTTTGGTGGTGAAAATTAATTGGTAAATGTTATTGTTCAATATTATTGCATGGAAGACCTATACTCCTTATTGCTCTCAAGCCGGCCGTAGGAGTGGGCAAGAGGGGTCATTGTCCAGGGCCCCATGTCAAAAAAACAAATTAATGGTTGTAAACTTGTAGAACGGTCCATATAAATGATAAATTACAATGAAAAAGGGCCCCAATGTGCTATTTCGCCCTAGACCCTAATATATAGGGTCGGCCCTGATTGCTCCGAAATAATTTGTTAATTTTTTTTGTCAAATTTGAATATTTGTTTAAAATATTAAGTCAATAGCATGCTAAAATTTTTTTTTTTTTTATATTTTGACTATGCTTTCTTATAAGATTTGAATAGATTTGTTTTTAGTATATATGTTTTGACAAAAGGAGTATATTACTATTATTATTACATTTAATCAAGGATAATGTCCAATTTTTGACGATGTCCAAATTAATTAGTGCTAAATTATTATTTAATTGGTTTAAGAATAAATGTAAGGTAATTTTGATGCTATACATTTCCATGCAATTTACTAGCGCTCAACTTTTTATTATTTTGCTAGTATATTTTTCTTCATTAATTATTATTTATTTTATGTTCATTATTTATTAATTATTATGTATTAGTTCCTATCAAGTCGTATTGGTGTAATACAGTGGTATTAGTATAGAATTAATTGCTTTAGTATTATATTAGTTAGCATACTGTAGTATATACTAATAAATAATTAATAATGACAATGAACAATAAATAGCAAATAATATCACATAAATACTTATAAAAAAATTTTAAATCTTTTTATAATATAATTATATAAGTGACAGCCGACGATAGCCCAGGGAAATTTGCAGGAAAGGGTAAATTCTACCGCGTTGCAATTAGGCCGGCTTTGTTGTACGGGTCAGAATGTTGGCCTGTAAAGAAGGCTTTCGAGCAGAGAATGGATGTAACAGAGATGCGCATGCTGAGATGGATGTGTGGTAAGACAAGGATGGACAGGATTAGAAACCAGGAGTTTAGGGAGAAGTTAGGGGTTGCACCTCTCTCTGCAAAGATGCGGGAGAACAGACTCAAATGGTTTGGGCATGTGCAGAGAAGCTCCCATGACGCCCCAGTGAGAAGGGTCGAACGCATCATAGTGGAGGGTACCTAAAAGGACGTGGGAGGAGCAGATTAACAGCGACCTGCTCGAACTACACCTCTCTAAGGACCTGACCAGGGATAGAGCCAAATGGCGGCGCCTTATTCACGTTTTAGAATACTAGACTTGTTTGATACTGTTTGTTATTGTTCTGTGTCTTTCGTCATCGCTCTTTACTGCCTCTTTTACCTGTTTCGTTTATAAATTTTAAATGATCCTTATGCTTGGCTAACGTGGGTGTAAGATGCAGGTTTTCGGATATTTGCAGGTACTATCCTTGAAGACTCCTCTAGAGCCGAAGGACTCTTGTGACCGCCCTCTCCTTATGGGTATGAGACGCCGTCGACCTTCCTTCCCCGGATCCTGACCATAAATTTATCTATGTGCGGGAACACTGGGTATGATGATGATGATGCAGGAAAGGTGGCATTAAGAATTGACACTCGTCATTGTCGTTGCCTATTTTAGAGACGAGATGGTGTTGGATTTTTTTAGCAATCTACTAGTGTAGCAAAAGCCTAAACAATACAAACAACTTATATAACAGAAAAAAAAAAATAAATAAAAACCGTTAAATGTTCAAACGAATATCTATCTTTAAACTTGAGTTTCTTAACCAAGAGTCTCTTTGTTGAACGTTTAGTCTATACTCTAACGGGTCCTCTCTTGAGAGACCATCTATAGTATAAACGTCTTTCAAGAGCTCAACTCATATTTTCCTTTTAACTCACATAACCACCAATCAATTTTTTTTATTTATAAATTGGGTCAGTCCCAAAACTTGAGACGTCTATTGTATTGATGGTCTCAAGTAAGAATTTGTGATACTCTAAAGTTCCCAACAAGACACTTAAATATTGTTCTTTTCACTTTCCTTCCAAACACAATACAAAGTTTATACTAAAAACATTAATTTTGATGGATATAAAACAATAGTCAAACAAAAAAAAACTCAAAAACTCCGAATTACTCAAACTAATTTATCAAAAATTCCAAATAAATTTTCTAAAAACAATAATTCTAATGTATAATCTTTACTTATCACTTAAATCAATAGAATCTTTAGTTTTATATTAGTTTAGTCATCTCTCATAGTATCTAATGCATAATTATTATTTATCTTCATTTCTTCTCAAATTTCAAATATAAAAATAAAAAAGAATGAACGGAGTAATAATTCATTTTAGCACTACAAATTGAAAAGGAAAAAGAAATTTGTATATAAGTAGAAGACTAACCATAATAATTGTTAAAATCCAAAATTATAGGTAATTGAATGTTTGGAACTAGAATTTTGCTCCAGATTCGGATCAATACCAAAAAAAATAAGTTAATGTTAGAAATTTTATTTTTTAAATAGCAAATAATCGGCTATTTTATATAAGTTGCAGTCGAAAAATAGTGTTGAAGGTTTTCATTATTTATGTCAAATAGAGCACAATGGAGAGAATTAGTGTGTTGTAAATCTATTTATTCGATAACTAACCCTGTTTATTTGGGCAAAGCAATTCTATTCCATATGCATATGTTCTTCCCATTTGGAATATTCCATCTTATTCTTAAATGTTTTTCCCATTTGGAATATTTCATCTTAAGGAGAGAGAATTTTAATTAATGTTTTTAACACATATTTAGAAGATAAAATACATACAGGTGAGATCTCGTTCAATTCGTCTTAATATATACTTTTTAATTTGTATTTTTTATAATTTTTTATTATGTATATTTAGAGATATATTAATGTTTAAAATTTACATTGAAAACTGCGCAAAAAGTAAATGGAAAGAAAGAACAAAAAGAAACAGAGGAAGTAATAAGTTGATGACTACATATCTTAGGGGCTTAACCATCATCAGCTTAAGCTTTTGATTGAGTTGGTTCACTGGTATGGTATCAGAGCCAACGTAACAAGAGGATATGTTCAAATCTCAATTAATCCTCATAAATTGAAATATTTAACGCCAGATATGAGGAGGGCATGTGCTGCATTTACACTTCTAGCTCAAAAGGCTCTTGTCTGAAGAGGGGTGTTAAAATATATACATTGGAGGTTGTGAACATTACAACAAAATTAACCTTTTGCGACATTGCATTTAGTGGCATTAAATACATGCCACTGATTCATATTTTTAGTGTAATAATTATTGATTTTTATTTTAAGTTCCTCAATAATGTGATTTAGCTACACTTTATTTGGTCTGTAACACTGTAGTGGCATATGTAATTGTTACTATAATCTATTGTGGTATTTGTGAGAAATATCGCTAGACGTTGTGTCGCAAAAAGCTTTAGTGTGATTTTTCATTATGCTATTAAAGGGTCTAATAAATGTTACTAAATTGTCTATATACACTATTAGAAATTTAAAGTAGCGACATTAAAATCAAATGTTGCTAAATATATCCCAGTAAAAGCAAATTATGTTGTAGTGACAACACAGGGCCCTTAAAAGTTAGGGGTTCAATATTAATTTACGTACTATATGTTAATTGTTTAAAAAAACAAAATTGTTAGAAAAATATCATAATTTTTAAAAGTTGTACAGGGCCCTCAAAGAAATTATCAAGTTTTACTCCACTTCTAAATATATGACATATTTTATGACCTAAACCATCAACTTAAGTTTTTGATTGCTGATTCGATTTTTATTTACGGCGTGTTTGTAAAGTTTTAATTTTGAAAGACGACCAGCGCCAGCTAGCATAAGTAAGCTGGGGACAGAAATGGAATTAATGAGTTGCATACGTTGCATGAATACATGCATGGCAAAAAGTTGTATACTAATTGAGTATACTTTTCCAATTTTGATGTATTATTATAGCACTAGTACAGGATTATTGTTATTTTTAGAATTAAAATAAAGTAATATACATGAATATATAAATAATTTCATGACTCATGAATAGGCCTTAAAACATTAAATATAGAAGAATGCCTAGTATTTTGTATTTTTGTATTACAATTTATCATTGTACAAATAATTAAAAAACAAAATGTATTGCAAAAAATTATTCATTTGTGTTGTATAACTTCATAAGGTGGATTAATAATTGAATCCATCAGAGCTTAGTCATGGAAATCTCAAGGCCATCAGCAGGCAAAGGATGTGATAAATATGAGATTGGTACATCTGGATTCACCATTTCCCACCTGCATCATTAAAATACATATCATTAATAAATATTCAAAAGTTATTATATAGTGTTGATAGAGTAATTAAGTATAATCAATCTTGCTTAATTAAATTTTATATTTAATTAACGAACACTTACTTATATCCGATGGCCAAATGATGGATGAAAAGGGCCATTATTAGACGAATAATCATGCTTCCTGGACAAAATCTTAAACCTCCACCAAATGGAAGGTATGTACCATGTTTTGGGCGTGTCTGCACATTAAAAATTATTGTATTTATTAAATATAATATACAGTAATAATTTGATTTTTTTGTTCTCTCCATTTCACTCCGGTTATATATATTCCATTTACTTCTTTTAGTATAACCAATATATTTATTAATGCTAAAAATAAAGGAGATAATTGTCTTAATTGGATGGATTATTGAATATTGGAAAATAAAAATAGAATAATTATCGTGTATTGCAAAAACAAGAAGGTATATTAGACTCTAAAATACTTACATCCCATCTATCTGGATTGAAACACATAGGATCATCAAAATTGTTTGGATCATTGTGAAGTTGTCTTAGCCATACCATTACTCTCCAACCTTTTGGGATTAAGTAACCTACAAATATGTCAATTTCCTAAATATCAGCATATATTCCATAACATGTGACCTGTTGCCATACTATATCGTATATTTGTCTTGTAGCTACTAATAATGAGGTAACTAAACAATATTTATGTCTTTAAATATATACCTTTAAATTCAGCATCTTCCATGACTCTTCTGAATAGAAATCCAGAAAGATTTGCCATTCTAAGAACTTCCTCAACCACCTACAATGTTGTTCCAAATGAAAATATTTTTTTAGAATTGGGTATATAAGTAGGTTGACATTATATATATATATATATATATATATATATATATATATATATATATATATATATATATATATATATATATATATATATATATATATATATATATATATATATATATATATATATATATTTAAATCAAGTGGATGGTGATTAAGGGATGAAAATTAATTTGAATAGAAGTCGAACATTTAATAAGAGTAAATTGAAAAATTTTGAGCCACTAATCAACCCATAAGTCTTAGCTTTAGGATTTTAGTCAATATTTAGCTTCAATAGAAAAATTACTATTATTATTTTAGAATATTCAAAAGTTGTCATTAGATGCACATAAAATCTTAATATCTTAGCATATTCAACCATGACTATCTAGCTTTGAAATAATTTAACCTTTGAAAATTAAGATTGAAGTTATAATACAAAGAATGTGGAATAAAAGTTTTGAAAGATATAGGAATTTTGAAGTTTACAATTTTATGATAATTAAATTGTTGAGATGATATGTTGCACGTCGATGATTTTAAAAATGGTGGTTACATTTTGTAAGTCATAAGAGCTCTTCAATATATTATCATATGATTTTAGGATGGTATCTCTTTAATTTATGAATTGTGTGGACATTATGTTTCCCCATTATATGCTTGCTGGCAATGACAATAAATTCGGTTCAATTTAAGAACATACCTTGTTTGTGTACTTGAGCTTCTGAATATCTCCATTTGTGATTTTCTCTCCATTCTTTTCCTCTAAAAGGGCCTTATTTTCTTCCTACAATAAAAAATTAGGTCACATAGTTGTTTAGCAACGTGGCTAATTTTAAAATATGAAGGAAATCTTAAAAAAAAGAATAGTACCCTAAGCTTTTGCAGAACAGTGGGGGATTTTGCTAAGAAATAGTGACACCAAGTCACGGCATAAGCACTTGAAATATGACCAAGAAGGATTGAGTTGACAATGTTATCTAGCACCTCTTCGTCTTTCAAATGTTTTCCTTCAATATCCTTAGCTTTCATTAATGAATCCATCAAATCACCAACACTTTCTTTTGTTACATCAATATCCTTATTGTTCGTTCTTCTCTTGTCTAGCTCGTTCTTGAAAATCTTCACAATCTTTTCCCGACACTAATATATTAATCAAAATATTAAAATTGTTAGATAGATATATATTAGATTAATTGGTGCGACAACAACAAATCTATATAAAATAAAGGTAAAATTGCGTATATCCAATCTCTGAAACACACACTCTGATTGATAGCCACTTAGTAGAGTTGGAATAATGGATTAAGGAGTAATGAGACTAGCTATGTAGTATCATAAATTAGTTGAATAAACCAAATTTACCGAGAACAAGAAATTATATATTGATAGTAAGCAAGAAGCTTGATGTACCTTAAGAGCCTTATAATAAGATGTTCCAGGGATATGTAATGGTGTGGCTCTAAAGCCTAAATTTAAAATCTCATATGCCTCAGCAAGATCTTCTATTTGATGAGTATTGAATTCAAAGCCAACAACATATCTCAACGTGCAGTCAAGTGTTGCCTACAATAATTAAAAATGTTTAATTCATCAATTCATCATATAATATATAAATATGGTGAACATAAATTAAATATAAGCTATTTAAATTACCTTCTTAAGTTCATAAAATGCTTTGATATTAGGCTTTTGAGACCATGATTCGAGGGTTGAAACAATACATGGCTGAACTTTGTGCATAACCCATGCAAGTGCATCGGGACGAGAGAAACAATTCACAACAAGATTCTTAATTATATCATGACGTTCACCTTCAATTGATATTACTGAATTACGTCCCACTACTTTGTTGGTAGGCCATTCTGCCTTAAAATTATCCCCAGAGTTGAGAATATGTTTACATAGAGAGGAGGCACATACTATGATGCTTGGAACCCCATATAAATGAGTTCTATATACGCCCACGTTATTTCCATACCTAATACATCATATCATCGTAAGAAAATGGTTAGTACTTGTTTATTAAGGAACTTCAGGCAAACGACTAATAATTAATAGCTGATAGCTAATTAGGATGACTGATCAGACTATTTTACATCTATTTTGCCAAACACGTACCCTTAAATGAACAAAACGTAAAAGAACATAAGTTGATAGGTAGAGAGTACATACTTTTCAATCTTGGCTCTGATAAAATCATCAGGACGACGGACAATGTTGAAAAACCATTGAAATGAGAGGGTCTCGCCGAGAAAAGGAAGGCCTAAGTAGCCAGGCGGTAGTTGTACCGTAGACTCATTAGAATTAGAGCGTTTAAGCCTAGCTAAAATAGGCCATACGTACCAAATTTCATTCCACCACCATATTAACGACCCCAAAACAGGCAATAGCCCTAAAACCATAGTTATCATCCACATTTGTTCCATCTCCTATATCAGAAAATAAATTTATAAAGAAACCAAATTTTCAGGCAGACTTAATTAAATTTAATTCAGCCTTTAAATTTGCTTCCTTGTTGTGAAAAAACCAGAAGAAGGGCAATGCTATATATAGTGCATCGAAGGAAGTAATTATATTATATCTAAAAAAAGACAAAAAACTTTTGAAAAACTAAAAAATAATAATAGTCCAGCACTCCAGTTTGACTGCCCTTTGTTTGAGTCTTAGAGACTGCATTCGGTGGTTAAATTTCTATTGTTGCATATTGCATGAACGACTATTACGTCCCATAGTTAGTTCAAAATAGACCCGATAATTTAATTTGCAGCTAACATCAAAATTAAATACGCCTTTGTCAGTACTTTAAAATTAATTGAAAACTATATAAAAACCTATGTAGATAAGAATCCTGATTTCAAACTTGCCCGAAATAATTGACTTGAAATTAATCCGATGATCCGAATAAACATCTCTGTTCCATTCCAAGTTATTGCTCCAAAATAATTTGTTATCTTTTGGGTCAAATTTGAATATTGGTTTAAAATATTAAGTCATACTAAGAAATTTTCTTTTTACATTTTGACAATTTTTTCTCATAAAATTTGAATAAATTTATTTTTAGTAAGAGATAGATAGGCTTATAAAAAAACATAGGTTGAAAAAGATTAATTTAGGTTGATTTAGTGTATAATTTTTGACAAGGAACTAAATTACATTTAATCATGGAAAAAGTCAAATTTTTGACGCTGTCCAAATAAATTAGCTCTAAATTATTATTTAATTGGTGTAAGAATTTTGTAAGCTGATACTAAAGTGAAGGCACTAGGAACTATCAAGTGTGTAAACCATTTCAAAATTTACTAGGTTTTGTAGGAAAATAAAAGGTAAAATAAAATTAAAAAGTTATAATTTTATAATATTATGCTATTAGAAAATTAAGATTTTTTTTAATATTTAGAATATTAAGGTTATATTGTTTCCTATTATATAGGTTTAGGTTAATATTTTACTTCCTTATTTTTAGTCCTTATCTCATGTATAAATAGAGGTAGTAGCTCTTATTATTATTTAATACAAACCAAGTATTCAAAGCTCAAATCAATCGCATTATAATTTTCTACAGGTTTCATTTCCTTAGTTTAAGAATATCGGTTTGTTTTGCATGAAACTGTTTCATCTTGAGACTTAATCATACGATCAATCAATTTTTCTAATTGGTCACTAATTTAAATTTATAAGTTATCACTTTAACTAACTAAATACGCATAAGTGAGTCCACTAAAAATAATCTCATCAGTAGTATATTTTTCTTTTGATTATTATTATTTTATTTTACTAATACTACTCCATACATTCATCTTTTAATTTTTCTATTTTTTCTTTTTTATTGATTTTTAATTTTAAAACAAAATTACGATTCTTCTACCTTTGATCTTGAGCTATTGAGCTTAAGTTTGAGTAAAATTATGAATTAAAAGTATACTATATATTTATGATGCTGAATTACTAAATTTTTACATTATTATTACTATTGCAAGCAATTAAACATAGGATAAAAATTTGTATTTATTTATTTTTTTCAATTTGAGTTAAGTTAATGGTGTTGTAATATATGCAAATTAATATTCAATGGGTTCATATTCGGTCTAATTTATGGTGCATCGCCCTATCACTTATATGATTAAAATAGTTTTAGTCATACAAATAGAAAGACGTACATAACGACCTAACTTGACCATGAATCAACACATTTAAATAATAATAATGTTAATATAAAAATAAGAGAAATTGTTTGTGGCCATCCAAAGGTTTTTTTGCTTCGTCTAAATCCACGTAATGACTTTGAGCTCCAGTTATTGTTTCATGCGATAGACAAAATGTTAAGTTATTGTGTTAGAGTATATAATATATCTTAGGGTCTCAACTATCAGCTTAAACTTTTGATTGAGTTAGTTACTTAACATGGTATCAGAAGCCAGTGAAACAAGAGGTCACGGGTTCGAATCTCAACCAACCCTCATTTAAAATGGAATAGCTCCTTGACATATTGGTTAAATTATGTACTTATTTCAATTGGATTTCGAAATATGTGATTAATAAGAGTGATCACGATGTTTAACTTTGGAAAAAAATGTCATTATGCATTTATGTTGGGTAAAAATAGCATAAATTCAAAAAACATTATCTTTTGTCTGTTACGTGAAAAAGGTAAATTGTCAACAAGTTATCACATATATTAAAAAAATATTAATCTACCACGTGAAAAAGCCGAAATTTCTCTAAAAATAAAAGTTAAATTAACTTAACTCTAAATATTAATTTCAAAACTTATATCTTGAAGTCTCCAATACAATGCCCAATCTAGTACTGAATATATTGTAACTTAACACCTATCTACATGAGTACTTCCATAATTGGAAAAGTCAAAGTTAAAACCCAACATTTTTTTGGTTTGAACATTACTAACTTAAGTAAAAGTCAATTTGAATAACAGAACTCAAAAAAATCAAAACCCCATACAATTAAGATAAATACTTTTTCACCCAAAATACTCTTGTACCAAATTGTAACATATTGTACAATAGATTAATAGTAAGTATAATGATGGACAAAGTAATTAATTTAAATGTGGTTACAAGTTATATTAATAACATTCATTCAATACAATATTAAGCCTACCAGCTAACCCAACCACCAAGCCATGTTGCTAGGGTCTTCGTTTCTGACCATAGGTAAATAAAAGTACACATTTAAAAATTTGCAATGAGTAGTTATTTTATCGTTTAATAATTATATGATACATCTATATTTTTAATGCTAATTATAATACATAAGGTCCATCTTTGTTATCTTTCCAAACATCTGTTTAAGTTTAGAATTGACCCTTCATCAGAGGGTCTTCTTCTTACAGTTTACCTAGGGCTGCCCATACATTGCCAGAAACGACACTGCATCTTACCTCTCCAATCATAATAAATGAAAAAAAAATTATAAAATGGATATGGACTTGGCCGCCTGTCAAACAGATCAGGTTGGGTCGGATTTGGGTTCGGATCATATATAACCAGGCCAAAAAAACCCTTGACCCAGACCCAACCAATTTAGTTAATTGGGTCGGGTCAATTTTTGTTAGCCCTAGTATTGACTCTAATTACTAAAGTTAGGTAGGTAGTAGGCTAGTAATACTAGGCACTAGACTATTAGTTTTATAGCAATATAATTAATCATATAATAATTAATATATTAAATTTAAAGGGTGGCCGGGTATACTCGTGAGTATTTTTTTGAGGTCGTTACCTGCCCATTTATCTTGGTGGGCGGGCATTACCAGTCCAAACTTTAATTTTTTCTAAAAAATATTGTCTATGTCCACTCATTTTTAGGTGGGTCGAGCTTGACAGGTAACTGCCCATAAATAGCTCTACTTTAAAGAGGAGAAATTCAAGGCTTTCTAAGTGCTTATTATTCCTCTAATGTGTTCTCAAATGATTAATACTATATATTATTTTAATACATACACGTTCTAAGTACTTCTACATATCCCAAGATAGATTCTTTATAATATGATCTACAATCTACATAATGCCCAGATGCACCTTACTAGTTAGTCTTGCTTGGATGCTTTAAGTCAGGCCATGTCTTTTGACTAAACTCACCACAAATTAAGTATAAACTCATCTACTCCTCACTTTATTTTCTCTTGACTATTGATTTTAAAATATAATATAAGATATCCTTTATTTAAGTTGTATTTTATTGAATTAGTCACAATACTATTCTTTTACTACTATAATTTTGGACTAACGTGGAGAATTACAATTTCGCATGGTTAGTGAAAAGGAAGTTGCATTAATTATAGCATTTAACCTAAGACTAACTTTATGATGGACCAGCATGTCTCGCCCATTTGGTTAGTTGTATTAAATGATACTGTTAATGGAATAATTTTTAGTGTAAAATTTCATCAAAAGTTTAATGTCAATCGAATTCCTATGGTGATAAAACTTTGATCTCAAAGAGTTTTTTTGTTTACAAATATTTTTTTATTACCGAATACAACATCTCTCAATGCCAACGCATTGAAATTAATTTTATAAAGAAAATAAGTTGGTTGAAGTAGGACAAGCATGACAATCAAGGTAACTAAGCGTTTTTTTAACCAAAATTACCATAGTTCTCAATCCCATTACCATTATGTATTATCGTCTACCAAACTGGCCGTAAGGGATATACACTACAAAAAAAAGCAATTTTCCGACTACCCAAAACAGTCGGATTTTAGTCGGTATAGAGCTATACCGACTAAATTCGCTTTTTGAGTTAGCTCTTCATTGAGTGGTAAATCGTTTTAGTAGGAAAACAGTCGGAATTTTCCGACTAACTTGGGTAGTCGGAAATTAGTCGGAAATTTCCGACTACCCGTTAGTCGGAAATTTTCGACTACCCGTTAGTCGGAAATTAGTCTGTAAGCACTATTTCAGAATTCAATCCAAAATGACAAAAAAAAAAGTTAAAATTTGTGACCAACCGTCTGGTCCCTAAAAAAAAGAAAAAAATATTTTCTTTTTAATAGATGCCACATCATTGCCACGTACCACCCATGTGGCACCACGCGCGCCTGCAACCTTCCAAGCGTGCCAGCTAGATTTTCCCAAACCCATGTGCCTAGCAGGTTTCGGACTTGAGACCTCAAATTCCAAAGCACATCACTCAAACCACCAGACCAAGTGACATTTAGTGATATGTTTTGCAAGGTTATTGTATTTATTAGTTAATGACTTTTTTTTATTATTATTATTATTATTATTATTTATTTTTTGAATATATTATTATTATTATTATTATTATTATTATTATTATTATTTTTATCTATTTTTTTTATTTTTTTTTTGAAATCATTATTATTATTATTATTATTATATTATTATTATAACTCGTTTTAGTGTATTATTATCTATTTATTATTGTATTCATGTATTAGTTGATTAGTGCAATCTTCGTATATTATTACTCGTATCTAGTTGTTTTAGTATATTGTTACTTGTATTAGTCGTATTAGTGTACTATGAGTCGCATTAGTATATAATATTTGTTGTATTAGCATAATATATATTAGTCGTATTAGTGTAATTTTAGTACATTAATTATTAGTTTGTTAGTTGATTAGTAAAAGAGAAGAAAACCAACAAAATACACCCATAGGATTCGAACACAAGACCTGCTGGACACAAACAACATCACTTACCAACTGAAACAACTACCTATACATGCTATGATACACCGCCTAACATTTATAAATTAGTCCTCCAGGCCAATATTAAGATAAAATAATTCCTTAATACCACCGACCAAATACCGACCATATTTTAGTCGGAAAATGGTCGGAAAATAATTATTTTATTTTTTAAAAAAAATTTCGACCAAAACCAAATTTAGTAGCAAAGGAGTCGGAATTTCCGACTAACACGTGTTAATCGGAAAATCAGTCGGAATTTCCGACTATTTCGGTTAGTCGGTAGTTTTTTGGTCGGTAAGTTGCATTTTTTTGTAGTGATAATTTTTGCATTATCTAATGTTCTTATGTTTAAATTATTTCACTTTAAGGAGAGAGTGATCTAAATAAAATTTAAGAGAGGTATATAAAAGATAAAATGTGCAAAAACTAATGAAGAAGAACGAAAAAGAACAGATGGAGCAGATCAAATTAAAGACACAAGAAAGAGGTGAGGAGTCACAAACATAGTTATCAGAATCCCGATTCTGATCAACGATTCTACGATCTTACGATCCAAAAATGGGCGACCGATCCGGATCGTAGGTAGGATCTTAATCTGGTAGAATCGTGCGATCCTACTTATCTCAAAATTTAGGTGATAGGATCATAACACGATTCTATGATCGTACGATTTTACGATCCGATCCTACATGGGTAGTTTCAATTGTAAAATATTTTCATATAGTACAAATTTTACTTACGTATAAATATATAATTAAGAAATTATATTAATACCTTTATGAAATTCAAGTTTTTCTTAATTTGCAGTTTAAAAATGATTATTAAAAGTATTTGTTGTTCAAAACTTAATAAATATAGTCAAATAAGTTTTACTTACACCTTAAAACTTAAAAAGATAACAAATGTAAATGATAATTAGTAATTCAAAGCACATTGATACATATTTGTAGGATCACACGATCCTACGATCCGATTCTACCGATTTCGATCCTACCCCATCAACGATCCTACGTAGAATCCCGATCCTATTAATTAACCATGGTCACAAATACTGATATTAATGGAAAGATGAAAGAGAAATTGTTTAAAAAGGCTTAATCATATGTGTCCAGACTAGCGTCTAGAGGGATGGTCATGGAGCGGGTCTGGAGCGGGTCCAACTAGACCTGGACCCGGACCCTTTTAATTTTTTGAGATCCAGACCCGGATTCGGACCCTAAGGGTCCAAAATTTTCAGACCCAGACCCAGACCATCCGAATCTGATGGGTCTGGGGTCCTTAATGGGTCTAAAAAGAGTCTCTTTAATTTGTCAAATTTGAACCATTTGTAAGTTATTATATTTTTTGTATATTTGTAAGAAAGTTATTATCACATTTTACAAATATTTAATACAAATTTAACATCTAAAGGTGTCATTTATATACGCTTAAATTCTATTATAAATACCAGTTCGAGTCCATGAAATAAGGGTAATTGGGTTAGCATTAAGCAAGTAGCATATATATTATTAATATATATTATGATTATATGAAAACAAAATAAGTATTGAGGCAAAATTCATACATAGAAGAAAAATAAAAATGAACAATTTAATATTTATAAGGGTTTAAGGGGCGGGTCCAGGGTCCAGGTCTCGAACCCGAACCCAGACCCGCCAATTAATTTTTAGATCCAGATTCGACTCGGATCCGATGGGTCTCAAAAAATAAGACCCAGACTCTTAGAAAAGGAGCGAATCAAGGGTGGGTCTAACAGGATCCTGGACCCATGATCATTCCTAGTCCAGACAGGATATATATTGATAAACCAGTAAAATTAATATAAAGCTAGAACTCGAAATAAAATGAAGGAGAATTGAGTTGATCTAGTGACATTATTATATAGGATAGACTATGACATTATTGTTGTTATATTAAACCAACCACTACATGGAGGTCTAAATCTTCAGCCTTAATTTAATAATTTTGTTATTTCTATGTTAATTTAATAATTTTGTTATTTCTATATGTTTAGAAAGGTAGTATTTCCTATTTTTAGAAACCCGATTTTTATTTGTCGCCACCCTATTCATATAATCGTCACCCCTAATTTAAAATAAATAATTAAAATGACGAAAATGCCCTTGCACTTAAAACGAGTATAAAACACTCGAATCGAACTCAATAACCCTCTTATTACTCTAAAACTCTCTAAAATTCCTTCAAAAATTTATCGGGCCTAAGCATTGGACTTGGAATTGTTATCGCAAAACCGAGGTAATTCTTAACTCAATTTCGTTAAAAATAAAAAAAAGGCAAAAAATCGCATGAACAAAAATCGCATGAACTGTGCGATTTTCCTTTTTTTATTTTTTTTTGTTTTTTTTTGTGCGATTTTCCTTTTTTTTTATTTTTTATTTTTTTTATTTACTATAAATGTTATTATTATTTGTTATTGTTATTATTTGTTTATAAATATTATTATTATTGGTTATTGTTATTATTTGTTTATAAATATTATTATTATTATTTGTTATTATTGTTATTTGTTTTTAAATATGTTATTGTTTATTTGTTTATAATTTAATATTGTTATAATAATTTATTTGTATATAATAATTTAAATTAATTTAATTTAATATTGTTTTAATAGTTTGTTTATAATAATTTTATTTGCTTATAATAATTTTATTTGCTTATAATAATTTATTTCTTTAATTAATTAAATTATGTTATAATAATTAATTAAATGATAAAAATTGTAGTAAATGGCTGGAAACCATGGTAGAGGCAAAGGTTTTTTTACAGGCATGTTGAGCGACAATACCTTTAGACCGACTTTATTAAGGGGGGACCCCATGAGAGAGGGGTTACGGGTTCAGCTAGGATGGAACAGTCGGCTAGAATAAGTAAGGCCCAACGTTCGAGTACGCTAGACCAATTTCGTACTCACCTTGACAAGCAGATGAGCCTGCGTAGTGATACGTTCGGCTCAGAGTACGATGATACTGAGTACGACGAGTCTGTCGGTGTGGAAGAGTCTGTTGGGGTGCCTGTGGATTGGAATCCGATCAGGGGGGCTGCCGGTCAGTTTAAGCGTAGACCTCATAGCTCGGCTGGACCTTCTGATCAGGCTGGAAGCAGCCAGGTGGAGGATGCGGCTCCACGGAGGCGGAGGCGCTCACGGTCTTCTGATGCGGACTGGGTGATTACATCACCCCAGGCCGGGGGCCCCGTCGATACTCGTCTGATTCCAAGCTACGGAGGGCACATAGCGCGGGTTATTTTCGAGGGGTTGAAGCGTAACCCTCCAGTTCTAAAGTGCCGGCTTAGGAAGAAGACGATAGACTCTATCATCAGACTGCAAGACATGTCTGATGAGCTGTACCAGATTTTACCGACCACTGAGCTGGGTCGTCTGCCGTACGTCATGCACCAGCACATCGATAGTGCTCTTATAGCGGCCTTTGTGGAGAGGTGGTAGTCGGATAGCAACACCTTCCACATGCCTTGGGGGGAGATGACGATTATGTTGCATGACGTGCAACGCATTCTAGGGCTTAGTATTGATGGTGCTCTTCCTGTTGATCCTCCTGACGCCGAGGGAAGTTGGGTCTGGCCAGTCTATTTGGGGACCCGATGGCTGAGCTGCGGAGAAAGGGGTTCTTCGTTAACGGCAGCATTAACGTCAGTGAATTACTGGAGCTGTGCCACCGTTCCCAGTCTTTGGAGACGCAGACTACTGCCTACTATATGGTTGTAGTGGGTTCGACACTCCTGGTTGATAAGACCAGAATTGAGATGAGACCGCACCCTGTTGTTGCTGTTACCGCTGATGAGGGTGAGATCGCTTGGGGTGCTGTTACGCTGGCGTACCTTTATCGCCAACTGGGTACGGCGTCGAGGGCTGGCTGCCGAACTATTGCGGGTTGTCTGACGCTCTTACAGACATGGATTTACGAGTACTTCCCGTCCTTTCACCCCCATCCTCGCCTAGCAGATATCCGTGGCAAGACCAGGGCGGAGATGTGGTCCCCGCAGAAGCCAACTAGGGAGCTAAGAAGACTGAGAGAATGTAGGAGCATACTGGACTCTCTGACAGAGGCACAGGTTTCGTACATGACTTAACACATCTTTACGTTTGTCAATGTCATTTTATATTATGTTGTTTATGTTGCTTTTGTCTTATGCAGGTTGAGTGGACCCCCTACAGTAATGACCCAAGGTTTTTACTGAATGCGCACCCACGCACCATGTTCATTGGGGGTATCACTTGTTTTGATGCCATCGAGGTGTATTTGCCTGAGAGGACAGTCCGGCAGCTAGGTTTTGTGCAGTCTATTCCTGTCCCCCCTCTGAGACCAGCCGAGGCTCACCGACCAGCTTAGGGAGGCTACTCACTGACCTTCCCTCATTTGACTATGTACACGGAGACATGAAGTAGGTTCCCTATTTGTGCCAAAGTTGATCATAGAGAGTTGCGTGTAGCAACTTTTCCATCAGAGGCAGTACCCGAGTACATAGACTGGTTTAGGGTGTGCTCCCATGCATTTATCATCCCCGGTGACGGACCACCCAATGCTTATGATATAGCGGATAACAAGGAGGCCTATGTTAGTGCTTGTACTTATTTTTTATATTTCAATGTGTCATTATATTAAAATGGTTTTCTAATATTTGTTTTTTTTTTATTTATAGTTTGCATCAAAAGCCATCGCCCGCTTTACTCCACTAACCAGGATGGGAGACGTTAAGGATTGGCAGCCTCGGGAGCAAGAAGCTGCTAATTTGTATTTAGATGGATTACGAGAATTACTGGCCGAGTGGCAAAGTTACAAGGGACTAGGGCCAAATTAGATTTATGTTTATTTGTTGAACGTTAAGTTAATTTGTTGAATGTTATATTTATTTGTTTAACGTTATGTTTATTTGTTGAACTAAATTTAGATTTTATGCTAATTAGACGTTAAGTTGAACACATTTATATTTCGATCTGTATGAAATTCAATTAAATACACTGAAAGAATATGGACTTAAATACACCGAAAGAATATGAACATAAACATAATTAACATCAACATAATTAATAACATTACCATTTATTTAATAAATTATATTACAATAAGATATTTATTAATATCAACTTAATAAATGTTCAATACATATTATAAATAAATTAAATAAGTAATTAATCACAAAACAATAAATATTCTAAATAAATTAAATAAATATACATTTAATAAATTAAATAATAAATAATTAATTAATAACACAACAATAAAAATTTAAAAAAAAGGGAAAAATCGCACAAAATGTGCTATTGTGCCATGGCAAAATCGCACAAAACGAGCTATTGTGCCATGGCAAAATCGCACAAAACGTGCAATTGCACCACGGCAGAATCGCACAAAACGTGCGATTACAATCGCACGTTTTGTGATCGCACGTTTTGTGCGATTCTGTCGTGGTGCAATTGCATGTTTTATGCGATTTTGCCATGGCACAATAGCACGTTTTGTGCGATTTTGCCATTTTTTTTTAATTCAATTTCGAAACGATTAATTAACTTACCGAATCGTAATCTTGTTCGTTTTGGTTCGCCATTGTTGTTCGATTACTACGTTTAGCTTGTTTTCGTTCAGCGAATTTTTTTTAGTGATTTTTAGAGAGATGTTAGAGTTTTTCAGCTTTAAAATTATGAAGGGCATTTAAGTAAATATATTATATAAAAGGTGGCGATAAAATGAAAAGGGTGACGACAAATAATAACACCCTTTAGAAATTAGAGTTATGTAGGAATTGTTTATTGACAATTCTCTACATATAATAATATAAGCAGAGGTAGCGAAATCAAATACTCCCTCCTATTTTTGCTACTTGTTCTTTTACTTTTTTGTTTCTATTCATTAATCACTATTAATTTGTAATTTTTTCTTAATCTATAAGTTAAAAATATGGTCATGTGGGAGCTTATTTTATTCGTCTTAATGCAAAGATTATTAATATCAAATTTTTATAATTTTTAATTATGCACAATTAAAGATATTAAATGCTAAAATATTATCTCAGAATGTGTAAAAAAATAAATAGGACAAATTGTATGAATAGGAGGGACTATAAGTGCAGGTGCAGCACATGATTTTTAGGAAGATGTCTGAGATAATAATGATATTTTATCTCTTTCTTGTGTCATAACTCATAACTTTTCGTTGACTCTTTATTTTCAACTTGCATTGCTCATCAATGTAAATTTAGTCTCGTGAATACTGAATTTGTATTACTATTTTTTGGCAAATAAAATATTATCATTCACCAGAAAAAAACCAAATACATCATGGCATAGGAACTCGGAAAATCTTATTTGCATCAGTGTGGAACCGAGGCCCACCTTCTAGGAAGGGTTTCCCTGGCCCACTCTTCATGTGCATACGGGCAAAAACCGAGGCCAAAAACGAGCCGACAAAGTAATACAAATATTGAATTTGAAACACCTTTATTACTTTATCAATTAGAGAAACACCTTTATTTATACATGATTTGACCATCTAATAAAGAAACTAAATATTGAATATGAAACTTAAGGAAACTATATCATAATAATATAAAATACAAAATATAATATTCTACTTTCCTATACTTCCCTCAAGTTTTGGTCTTGGAATCATCGAGACCCAACTTCTTTCATTACTAACATTCCTTTTTTTACACCTATAATGATAATATAACTTTTTAACTAATTAATAAAATCATATTAATCAAGTAACTAAGTAAATATATATAATCAACTATTAATTACAATTAAAAAAAGGAGAATGATATATACAGCCCTAAGGGCTGTATATAAGAAAGAATCTTGTACTTTTTTCATGTAATTTATTGTTGTTTTTGCTTTGGAAACATAATAATCTTAAATATATTTTATTATTTTATCATTAATTTTTTTTGGGAATTTTAAATAACAACAAAAACTAATTATTGTTCCCAATTTTCCATACTTAAAAAAATTAAGTATTAAAATATATGAATCAATTACTAACCTCTTCTAATTACCCTGAATCCCGGGTTTATCCCTAGAGTTTTACAATGTAAATAATCTAAAATGACATATTTATTTGAATTATTCTAATAATATGGAATTATTCTAAAATGACATTATCAGCATGTCATAATTATTGTCAAATACTCCATGCACAACACAAAATTAAAGATGGTGAATTATTCTAATAGTATGGAATACTTTGTGTATTAGCTCGCGCGGAGCAAAAATCATAAATTTTATAAACGCTCTCTTAAAATTTAAAAATTATGATGTTTTTCTAAGAATTTTGTATCCTTAATCATCAACCCAATATGCCGCTCGAAAACAAGGTCTGGGTGAAGGAATGTGACGGACAATCCATACTCGTACTCCCTTGGAAGGAAATACTAGAGGAAAGCGGTCAATTTTACCCCCAAAGGAAAAAGCCCTGCATAGAGAGGAAAAGGTTAGGGTTAACACTAATGCTTGAATGCCAAATACTACCTGCAGAAGAAATACAAAAACTAAAACAACGATAGAGAAAGCATGAAAGACCCGAAAAGCAAAAACAACAAAAGGGGTAGGAAAAGATAACGACTTGGCATCAGGGCAAGAAAGACAACTAAAGGGACAAAAACTAGTCTGTGATGTGGATCTGGCGTCTCCAACTGTTCCTATCCCTAGTTAGGTCTTCGGAGAGGTGCAGTTCACGCAAGTCGTCCTTAATCCTGCTCAACCCACGTTTTCTTTGGTCTTCCTCGGCTTCTTTTACCCTCCACAATAAAGGTCTCTATCCTTCTGACGGGAGCCTCTAAAGGCTTTCTTTGCACATGCCCAAACCATCTTAGTCTATTTTCGCGCATCTTAGCAGATAGAGGAGCAACCCCTAGCTTCTCTCTGAACTCCTGATTTTTCATCTTGTCCATCATCGTTTTACTGCACATCCACCTCAGCATTCGCATCTCTACTACTTTCATCTTTTATTTGTGGATCTTCTTTACGGGCCAACACTCTGATCCATACAACAATGTTGGCCTTAATCATCTAACATATATTAAGTAATTTAATATTGAGACCCCTAATTTTTCGGGGCCCTGTGTTGAACATGCTCAGAACCTCCTGTGGTATTATAATAACAAAAGCATAGCAAACATTGACAAATTCTTTGAAAAAATTCATATCATTTTCAAAAACTTTGATGTTTTTGTCACATTTTTATATCTTTAAGCAGTTAACATATATAGTATGTAGTTTAATATTGAAGCTTATAATTTTTTAGGTCATGTGTAGTCGATTATGTTGAACATACTTAGAACCTTCTAAACATTTTGATAATGTAATTTATTAATGAACTGATGAGCTAAATATCATCATCATCATACCCTGTTCTCTAGAGGTGTTCATTCGGGTCATCGGGTTGATTTCAGGTCGGTTCAACATCAGGTTTTGTGTTCACATTGAATTTTACATAATTGTACATTCATTTTTATATCGGGTCAAATTAGGTTCGATTATAAAGTCGAATGTCTATCGGATCTTCGGGTCTGTTTTGAACGCCTCTACTCAAGTGCACTCGCATAATCTGAACAAGTACAATGGAGAGTAAACAAGCAATTAATGCAAGTTGAAGGAAAGAGAGAGGAGGCAAAACAGCAAGAGTACTACTTGAGTACTTTTCAAATTTATATCTATTATAGCAATAGTATTTATTATTATACTTAAAATAAAGTAATACAAGAATAAAAATTATCATGACTCATGTATTAGGCCCTAAAAGAAGGATACCCAATTGTATCACACTTATTATTGTATAAATAATAAAAAAAACGAATTGTATAAAAATAAAGACTAAAACCTAGCTAGATCATGCAATTTTTTAATGTATAACAACTTATTTATACATTATCATACATGCAATGATTATTAGTTGATCAATAGTTCAATTTATCAAGCTTAGTCATGGAAATCTCAAGGCCGTCGGCAGGTAAAGGATGTGATAAATAAGAGATTGGTACATTTGGATTCACCATTTCCCATCTGCATCATGAAAATAAATATCATCAATAAGTATACAATTTTTATTATATAAATTGTGTTAATAATGCAATTAAGTGTAAGTAATCATGCTTAATTTCTAAATAAAATTAATGAACACTTACTTATATCCGATGGCTAAATGATGGATGAAAAGGGCCATTATTAGACGAATAATCATGCTTCCTGGACAAAACCTTAAACCTCCTCCAAATGGAAGGTATGTACCATGTTTTGGTCGTGTCTGCACATTAAAAATCATTTATAATTAATATTATAATATTGATATGATTTTTATTACTCCCTCCATTCCACTCAAAATATAGCATTTATGTTTTTAGTCTATTGCATGCATTTATTAATGCTAAATATCTCTAATTATGAATATAATATATATTGATATTAATTGTTCAATGCATAGAGTGAAAAAACAAATCAATTAATTGCTTTCAATTGACAGAGTATTTAATTTTAGGGAAAAAAATTGCAAAAAAAAATAATGTATTTGACTCTAGAAACTTACATCCCATCGATCTGGATTGAAACACATAGGATCATCAAAGTTATTTGGATCATTGTGAAGTTGTCTTAACCAAACCATTACTCTCCATCCTTTTGGGATTAAGTAACCTGCAAATATGTTAATTTCCAAATTATTAGCCTATATTACATAACATGTAACCTATTGTTATACCATCATATATTGATGTTGTAGTTATTAATGAAATAACTAAATAATATATATGTTTGAAATAAATACCTTTAAATTCAGCATCTTCCATAACTCTTCTGAAAAGAAATCCAGAAAGATTTGCCATTCTAAGCACTTCCTCAACCACCTGAATTATAAGGTGAATTGAAACGTTTTCAGCCACTAATAAAATTACTATTTTTATTTTTGAATATTTTGAGAATCAACATATACAACCTTGACTATCTAGTTTGAATGATCTGAATGTGGGATTAAAATTCAAACATAATAGTATTTTCAATTTTGTTAGGAGAACTATAGGAATGATTTAGCCCATCCACCCATTGTCATATAATTTTGGGATTATATACATTTCTGATTATATACATGCGAGCACGGAATGACAACAAATTCAACCCAATTTAACAATAACATACCTTGTTAGTGTACTTGAGTTTCTGAATATCTCCATTTGTGATTTCCTCACCATTCTTTTCTTTTAAAAGGGCATTGTTTTCTTCCTACAATACAGAAATTTAGTCATATATTTGTTTAACCACGTGGCTAATTTTAATATATAAAGGAAATCTATAAATAAGATAGGTACCCTAAGCTTTTGCAGAACAGTAGGAGATTTTGCTAAGAAATAGTGACACCATGTCACGGCATAAGCACTTGAAATATGTCCAAGAAGAATCGAGTTTACAATGTTATCTAAAATCTCTTCATCTTTCAAATGTTTTCCTTCAATATCCTTAGCTTTCATCAATGAATCCATTAAATCGCCAGCACTGTCTTTTGTTAAATCAATATCCTTATTATTTGTCCTTCTTTTTTCTAGCTCGTTCCTGAAGATGTTCACGATCTTCTCCCGACACTAGTGTATTAAACAAAGAATCATTAGATAGATATTAGATTATTTGGTGCCATAATCTTTTTATTATTTTTACACTCAAGAATAATGAAATAGTATTGATAGTAAGCAAGAAGCTTGATATATTACCTTAAGAGCCTTGTAATAAGATGTTCCAGGGATCTGCAATGGTGTAGCTCTGAAGCCTAAATTTAAAGTTTCATACGCCTCAGCAAGATCTTCTATTTGATGAGTATTAAACTCGAAGCCAACAACGTATCTCAAAGTGCAGTCAAGTGTTGCCTACAACGATTAGAAATTGTTGATTAATCAATTGATCATATAATAGAATATAATATATGTCGAACATAAAAGAATTATAAGCTATTTAAGTCATACCTTCTTAAGTTCATAAAATGTTTTGATATTACGCTTTTGAGACCATGATTCGAGGGCTGAAACTATACAAGGTTGAACTTTTTGCATAACCCATGCAAGTGCATCTGGACGAGAAAAACAATTGACAACAAGACTCTTGATTATATCATGACGTTCACCTTCAATTGATATTACTGAATTACGTCCCACTACTTTGTTGGTAGGCCATTCTGCCTTAAAATTGTCCCCGGAGTTGAGAATATGTTTGCATAGAGAGGATGCACATACTATAATGCTCGGAACTCCATATAAATGAGTTCTATAGACCCCCACATTATTTCCATACCTAATAGATCATATCATCATAAGTAAATGGTTAGTACTAAATTATTAAGGAGTTTTTGTGATATGGTTGATAATTGATAGCTAATAGCTAATTAAGATGGCTAATAAGATTATTTTGGGGGCGTTTGGTACTTAGCTTTTACTTTAGCGTTTTGTTTGATTTTTGTCTTTTTACTTGTTATTTGATCATACAACCAATAAAATATGTGGTAAATGGCTTTTAAGCCAACTTTTCATCGTAAGATGTAACGCTAAATTAACAAAACTTAAAAGAACATGTACATCAAAATGGTTAATAGGCAGAGAGTACATACTTTTCTATCTTGGATTTAATAAAATCATCAGGACGACGAACAATATTGAAAAACCATTGAAATGAAAGAGTCTCGCCGAGAAAAGGAAGGCCCAAGTAACCAGGCGGTAGTTGTACCGTAGCCTCACTAGAATTAGAGCGTTTAAGTCTAGCCAGAATAGGCCATACATACCAAATTTCATTCCACCACCATATCAACCACCCCAAAACTGGCAATAGCCCTAACACCATAGTTATCATCCACATTTGTTCCATCTCCTATTTCAAAAAATAAAAATAATTTTTTTTTTTTGAATTGCAAAAATAAATAAATGAATATAATGAAAGCAAATCTCTGGTAGGCTTGATTAATGTTAATTCAGCCTTGAAATTTGCTTAGCTTGTTGAGAAAAAACCAGAAGAAGAGTACTGCTATATATAGCGCAGAGTAGGAAGTAATTATATCTCAAAAAAAAAAAAAAAAAAGACAAGGCTTTTCAACAATTTAAAAATAAGAAAAGTCCAGCACTCCAGTTTGACTGCCCATGTTACAGTCTTAGAGACTGCGTTCGGCAGTGAAATTGCTATTGTTCAATATTGCATGGCTATTAGCCTCTCAGTTTTAAAATTGTTCAAAACAGATCTAATAATTTAATGTGTCCAATATAAAAATTAAACGTTACATTAAAAAGAACTAAAGATTATATAAAAATCAATGTAAATATAAGATATGATTTCGAATCGACCCCAAATAATTGACCAGAAATTGATCTGATAACCCGAATAAACACCCCTATTTTATTCCATTTAAATTGCTCCAAATTATTTTGTTATTTTTTGGGTCAAATTTATATTATGATGGTTTAAAATATTAAGTCAATATCATACTAAAAAATTTTCTTTATACATTTTGACAATACTTTCTAATAAGGTTTGAATAGATTTATTTTAGTAAGAGATAGATAGCTAATAAAATATCTTAGATGGAAAAAGATTAATTTAGGTTCATTTAGTATATAATTTTTGACATAGGAAGTATATTACATTTAGTCATGGAGAAAGTCCAATTTTTGACTCTGTCCAAATTAATTAGCTCTAAATTATTATTTAATTGGTTTAAGAACATGTAAGGTGATGCTAAAGTGAAGGCATTATTTAATCATAATTTGGATCAGCTCGTGCCGTATGAGATTATTTTTCCATATGAAAAAGATTCATATAATTAATTTATTTCTCAAATTTATCACTTTAAAATTATTATAAGATATTACTCCTACTTATTAAACGTTAATGAATCTGTCCTATAATAATTATTTCACTAATTCATATTTATAGTAAAAATGGACTCATATACTTAATTTATTTCTCTAATTTATCATTTAATGTTTTACATTTTTATGTAATGTACTAAGCCATCAACTCTTCATTACTCCCTCCAAATTTTATGACATGTCCTATTTTCTTTTCACATAAGTTTAAATAAAATGTCTCATTTCTATTTATAGTATTCATTCTTTTTACCTATATATTTACCCTTAAAGTTCTACTTTAATTCAAAAAAGTACCAATTTTTTTACCATTTTACCCTTAAATCATATATCACCTACCATTTATAATGATCCCTACCCTTTCTTGCAAGTACATTTTTCTTTGACTTTTATTAATTTTTTTTAAAATACTACTATACTCCATACATTCAACTTTTTTTTCTTCTAATTTTCCTTTTTTTGTTGGTTTTTAAATGTAAAATAAAATTACGATCCTACTACATTTGATATTGAGCTATTGAGCTCAGGTTTTGAGTACAATAATGAAGAAATAAAAGTATGTAAAATATACATGATGTTGAATAAATAGAATTTTACTTTATGATAAGCGAAATGGGAGTTAGATTAGAGTTTAAGATACAAATTTCAAACTCAAAATACGTCAAAGTCCAAGGTATGAAGTACCATGATAAACAAGTGACACTTTCTATGAAAAGACAATGTATGAAGGAGATTAAAATGCAAACCATGAACATAAGTATTTACGAGGTTCACCTAATGCAGGTTCGTCCTTGAAGGTGTGTAGTATCTTTGTTTATACTAGAACAATGGAGTTCAAGAGCTCTTACAAAAAAGTATTACGATTGAAAATAAAAGACTAACGATATGTGTTTACGCTTACGGGTTGTGTTTTTATGTTCATTACTCCCACCATTACATCCATCAAAACTCATCTTCATTGCTCCCATAAATATTATGCATTAACAAACTTAATTAAGCACCATTTTAAGTCACAATTAAACACCCATCTTAAATCACATCTTTATGCACACATCAATATGCATCATTATTCACTACAACATAATTTGCTTTTAGTGGGATATATTTAGCGACATTTAATTTAAATGTCGCTATTTCAATTTTATTATAGTGTATATAGAGGATTTAGTGACATTTATTAGATCCTTTAGCAGCATATTAAAAAGTCACACTAAAGCTTTTAGCGACATAGGATCTAGTGACATTTCTCACAAATGCCACAATAGACTATAGTGACAATTACATATGCCACTAAAGACCAAATTAAATGTCGCTAAATCACTTTATGGTAGAACTTAAAATAAAAACCAATAATTATTATACTAAAAATATGAATTAGTGACATTTTTTTAATGCTACTAAATCCAATGTCGCAAAAAGCTTAATTTGTTGTAGTGATTGGTGCACTTAAGTCGTCATTAACTTTAACAATCTCCACCTTGACTTGAGTTCACCCGAGTTAAAACATTGTCCAATTCACTTCATCTTACAAGCATAAACAGTACATAATTAACTAACACCAAACATGCCCCAAAGGCATCATATCAAGTAAGGAGCTTAACCAATCAAGTCCACACACAAATTGAACTTGATGGTAGGAACTGGCTTCATCATCATGTCGGTCGGGTTTTATTTAGTGTTAATCTTCACTAAACCCACTCTTTTTTACTCAACTTCATCTCGGATAAAGTTATATTTGCTATCAAACCAACTCCACACACAAATTGAACTTGTTGGTAGGAACTGGGTTCGTCATCATATCAGTCGGGGTTTTTTTAGTGTTAATCTTCACTAAACCCACTCTTTATTGCTCAACTTCATCTCGGATAAAGTTATATTTGCTATCAATGTGTTTGGACAATCTATAAAAGGTATTTTGAATTTAGGCCAAAACAATTGCACTTTGACTTTTACAATAAAACCTTATTGAACATACCTTGTTGCACGTATCAACAGCTAGACCTTTGAAACACTTTGCTTCGTGGATCGATTTGATAACATCTATGTATTCCTCTTAGGTTGTTGAAAGAGGAATCAAATCTTGAAGTGATGATTGCCAACTCACTTTCGATCTGCCCAATGTAAAGGAAAATATCAAAGTTAACTTTCTAGCAACCAAATCACCACCATAGTTCGTGTCACAAAATTCAGTTAGCCTGCTTGAATCCTTCTCATAAATGAGACAAACATTAAAAGTGTTGTTCAAATACCTCAACAACCACTTAAGTGCCTCCCAATGTCCTTTACTAAGATTAGACATATGTCCCTTACCAAGATTTGACATATTCTACTTACCAAATTCACCGCCGAAGCAATATCGGGCATAGAAGATACCATAGCATACATTACACTACCAACGACACTATTGTAAAGGATTCTTACCATTTACTCTTCTTCCTCCTTTGTTTGTGGACACAACTTCTTGGACAATTTAAAATGAGAGGCAAGAGGAGTAGACACATCTTTAGCATCACCCTTGGAGAAGGGTTGCACAACCTTCTCAATATATCTCCTTTGACTAAGGTATATGACACCCTTAGACTGGTCTATCCTGATCCACATCCCAAGAATTTTCTTAGATTCACCAAGATTTTTCATATCAAACTCACTTGAAAGAAATTCTTTTAAGTTCTCCACCTCACATGCAACTATCATATCATCAACATACAAGAGCAAGTATAACAAATAACCATTTTCAAGTTTCTTAAGATATACACAGCTATCATAAGAACTTCTATTATAATCATGTGAAATCATGAATGAATCGAACCTCTTGTACTGTTACCCTTGGTATTTCTTCAACCCATAAAATTATGATCTTGTCAATCTACACACATGACTTTCCTTACCGGCAACCTCAAAACCTTCCGATTGATTCATGAAAATTTCCTCTTCCAACTCACTATGAAGAACTGTCGTTTTCACATCGAATTGACGCAACTCCATGTACTCCATTGCCACAAAACCTAGTAGTGCCTTTATAAAACAGTGCCTTTATAAAACAATGCTTCACCACCGGTACCACCGGTGAGAATATCTCATAAAAATCAATACCTTCAATTTGAGAGTATCCCTTAGCAACTACCTGAGCTTTGTAGATAGGGGAAACACCATTAGGAGGACACTCCTTCCGCTTGAATATCCACTTGCGCCCAACAATTATTCTTTTTCTTTGGTGCTTTAATAATGTTTCAAGTTTCATTCTTGGCAAGAGGCTTCGTCTATTGTTTCGTGGCTATTAACTACTTGCTTGACTAATTTAACTTCTATTTTAAATTAACTTAAATAATCATGCATAACAAAGTGTAGCTATGATCTAAATTATTTAACAAATTTATGTACTCTTTCCATTCCACACAAAATAGGACATTTACTTTTTTGACACATTCACTTGGCACTTTTAATTTATATTTTATTCTTATTCTATAGATTAAAACATAGTAAAGTGTGAGCTTGTTTGATTCATCTCAATGCAAAGATTGTTAATATCCAATTTTTTATAATATTTCGTTATGTATAATAACGGATAACAAGTGTTGAATAAATATATTGGATAATATGCAAAAAGTAAATCAGACATTTTGGGTGGAAGGGAGGGAGTATTTTATTATAGATCCACCTTTTTATATATATAATTTAGTGTAGATCCCTAAATTTAGACCTTATAAAATTATACTACAATATTACAATCTCATATTTTCAATCATTATCATACATCTACTAATTTAGAAACTACTTTGACACGTGACGGCTTTAGAATGAGAGTTGAGAAATTCCTATGATTCGCCACGTGTCACTTTGCTTAATTATTCCTCAATTAAATAGTGTTTTCTTATTTGCTCAATTATTCTTTAATTAAATATTATTTTCTTATTTTCTTAATAGTCAATAATTACATATATATATATATATATATATATATATATAGTATTTTAATTATCAATTAATAAATATTGCTTAATAGTAAGTATTCATATAAAAATTTTGAACTAAAATCGTGCATAGCACGGGTATAATCCTATGAACTATTAAATTTTAATGAAAATTACTAAAAAGTAAACTTTAAAACATTTTAATAATAATATTTGCACACTAGTAAGTGGTTTTTGGATATCTCTTTGAAGACCCTTTAGAGCTGGGGGACTCTTTGACCGCACTCTTTTATATGGGTATAAGCTATCGTCTATTTTCCCTCCTCAGACCCTGACCATAGTTTATCTATGAGCGAAATACACCGGGTATTATGATTATGAGTATTTAAAATTCATTGTAGATCCCTAAACTACTTATGTATAAAGATATTTAAAAAATATAAAGTCGGAGTATATAAAAAAAACTCCTTACAATAGTATGAATTCAATGCTTTCTAAGTGCTTATTATTCCTCTAATGTGTTCTAAACTTTATTACTCCATCTTATTCTTCCTATTAGTCTCATTTACTTTAAGTTACTATTTACTTATCACTCTTAGTATGTATTTTATTCTTAATCTATCTATAAGTTCAAATATAATCAATTGGATCTGGTTTGATTTGTCTCAAAGCAAGAATTATCAACATCAAATTTTTATAATTTTTAATAAAACATAATTAGAGATATTATGGATTAAAATATTATCTCGATAACTATATAAAAGGTAAATGAGACTAATAAGTTGAATAGGATGGAGTATTATTACTTCCTCTGCTCCATAATATTTGCTACAGATAATGAAAATTTCCCACACAACATATTACACTCGGTAACAATTATAGTATTACCCAAGATAGATTCTTTATAAATGTAATCTACAATCTATACATTATGCCCAGATGCAACTTACTAGTTAGTCTTGCTTGGATGTTTTAAGTCAAGCCTCGTCTTTTGACTAAACTTAGCATAAAGTATAAACTCATCTACTCCACACTTTATTTTCACTTGACTATTGATTTTCAAATATAATATAATACTCCATCCGTTCAATTTAGTTTGTCCACATTACTATAACGGGCAGTTTTAAAAGTTTGTTATATTTAGAATACTTTCCTATTTTGGATAGTTTTTATCTTCCATATGCTCTCTTTATCTCTCATTTAACCCTCATTTCTCTCTCATGATACCAATACAATCATTAATTCACACCACTATTCTAATAAAATAATACGCACTATCTACAAAGATTTCACCTTTCTTAATTTGTGTGAAATCTTCAAATAGGACAATAAAAAAAGGGAGGGATTATATCCTTTATTTTAGTTGTATTTTATTGAATTAGTCACAAGACTATTATTTTACTACTATATAATTTGGACTTATGAGGAGAATTACAATTTCGCATGGTTAGTGAAAAGGAAGTTGCATTAATAATAGCATTTAACCAAAGACTAATTTTGTGATGGATGGGCATGCTTTAAGGGATATAATTTCTACATTATCTAATGTTCTTATCATTTAAAGTTTAAACTATTTCACTTAAGGAGAGAGTAATCTAAATAAAGTTTAAGAGAGGTATTTAAAAGATAAAATTTATTTATGAGCAGTGACATATTCAAAAAAAATCAAATAATGTCAATAATTAAAGGGGAATATAATTGAAAAATTACATTGAACAACATAAAATAAGACAATTATTCATGCTGAGATTTTATATTTTGAATGCCACATATAATGTCATTTGATAAATTTTGTGCATTTCATTAAATAAGACATATTGTGCATTTTTCAACCAATAAAAAACGCATATTTTGTAAGTTTTTCTCGCTTTTTCAATACTACCACATTAATCAATTTACTTTAAATTTGTGTATAATAATACTTATTGAACCAGCAATTAGCAATTTAACATGATTTGAGTGAAGTTTCGGATAAAATAAGGTGACGATAAATAAAAAACGGATTGGAAGCCAAAATGAAAGAAGATTAGATAGTGAAAATAAGAAGAAATAAAATGTTGTTATAGGAAGAATTTGACGAAAGAGCCGGACAAAGAAGGAAAGCCATGCCCATGAAGTAAAAACAACATTACATTAAGCAGGGCTTGAACTCTGGTCTTTGGGGTGAAAGTTAAGCTATATTATCAACGATCTGTCAAAGTGACAGCATTGCTAAGATCTAAATCCGTCCTAATCTTATTAGATTCGTCTTATTGTATAGTTTTTTTATTGCATATTTTGTTATTATGAACATTAAGAGATATTACGACTAAAAAATCATTTTGAAAAATGTGCAAAAAGTAAAGGAAAAAGAACAAATGAAAAAGAGTGGAGTAGATCAAATTGAAGACATAATAAAGAGGTTAGGAGTCGCAAATATCGATGAAAAGATGAAAGAGAAATCGTTTAAGAAGGTAATTCAAAAACCTTTTATTTCAGTCTCCCTTCTTTTATACATATATGATAGGAATATTTCCTACAATAATTCAACTTTTTTCATGATTTTCCTACAATAATTTCATATATTGATTACCCATAAATAATCTCAACTTTAGGGAAATTTTTTTAGAGTAAACTTGGGTAGCCCGATAACCTACTATAGTAGGTAATTCACCAAAAAAATAGACTGAAAATTAATTTAAAATAAGAGAAAAATTTAAAAATTTACATAAAATTCCCAATAATAAAAAAACCATAACTTTTTAGATATTTTTTATACTTTTTCGACATTTTATTCTAATTTATCTTTTATTTAAAAAAACTTGCTATAGCAACTCATCCGATTAACGGGTTTACTCTAGAAAATATCCTTCAAAGTTAGGATTATTCATGGTTAATCAATAGGTGGAATTATTGTAAGAAAATCATGAAAATATTGGCTTATTTTAGGTAATTTTCTAAAATGACAAACCGTTATATATTTAAACCAAATTCGAAATTTACGCATTTTCCATAATCGTAATCAGTGTCTCCAGACTCTCCACAATTCATCTCCAAACTCTAAAAAGTAATATACAGCTGAAGGCATACTTATGTCGGGGATAAATATTCAAGTAAAAGATAAAGGATAAACATTACTCCGTCCTATTCGGCTTAAATGTCCCATTTAGTTTTTCACACTTGCCGAGGCAACATTTTAACCCTTAATATCTCAAATTATTCTTAATTAAAAATTACAAAAATTTGATATTAATAATCCTTGTATTGAGACGAATCAAAAAAGATCCCACATGACAATGTTTTAACTTATAGATTAAGAGTAAATACAAATTAAGAGTGATGAGTGGATAGTGTCAAAAAAATATGGGACATTTAGGCTGAATAGAAAGTAGTATTAACTAGCTTGAATCCCGTGCCAAGCACGGATAATTTAAAAATAATTAAATAATTTTTTAAATATAAACAAAATTACTTTACATGTATTAATTCATTATTTGTTAACTATAATAAATATAGAGAAAATAATATTTGACATGTAAGAGAAATTAAACGTATCACTTTACATGTCCTTATGCATGTTATATCGAGTATTATAATAACCACAATTTAATCTTTTGAATATCTACTTCTATGTGTAATTTTGTATATATAATTTAGGTATATCATTTTTAATATCTTAATTTTTTAAACTCATTAGTGCTTTTGTGTATTTTTGATGACTTAAGGGAAGATATTTTATAAATGATTTTTTAATATATGTAGTAGTGTACGTAGGAGAATTTTATTGTTTGAGTAATTTTAGAAACGTATGTATGATGATTGAGAATTCTTTTATATAAATTATTTAATATGACATTATATATAGCGTGACAACATTCAATATTTCTTTTTATATAAAAACACAATTTTTAATTTGAATCACGTATCATACAATATTAATAAAAGAGTTGGTAAATGACAAATGACAAACTCTTAAAAAATTTTCAAATGAATTTATTAAATAGGTTAGAATTGATTACTTGACACTTTATTATCCTAAATTAACATGATATTTTTCATTACCTTATTAGCTGATATTTTTCAAAATAAGCAAGTCAAGCTTTAAATTATGAAATTTATGCTATTACTTGAATTTAATGATGGAATGAACTTTTCTAAAAATACATAAAGATTAAATAATGATTCTAATTATAATTACCCAATTTAGCCAAATGTAGAAATTTTTCTAAAAATACATGTTTATCATTTTGGAGGGAAAACAATAAACATGAGAGTGACATGTATCCCATTAAATAACTCATTTAGTATATAGTAATAGATTATAATGGTATGAGCAAGAAAGATATAGAAAAGAAAGATGATCAATCTTATTTTGCGAGAGAAGGGAAAACATTTACTCATCATCCCATTAGGATATATATTTACCCAATTGATTGAGGACTATGTATTTCATTTCTTATTCTCTATCACTTCACAACTAGAGGTGTTCAACGGGCCGGGGCGGGGCGAGGCGGGTCAAAATTTAAATGGGCCGAGGCGGGGCGGGTCATGTCAAATGTTAAACGGGCCGGGGCGGGTCAAGCTCATTTAAATCCGACCCAATTTGACCCTTTTTTGAAAAGTTCATAAAATAATTTTTTTATTATACTTTATGGCCCGATTGATCGACCCACTTATGTATATAATAATATCATTTAAAAATATAATTAAAAAGTGGTAATTTTTTTCCCGCAATTAATACTTATAATTATCCGACCCGGCCCGACCCTTTACACCAAGGCCCGTTAATGACCCGCCCCATTATTGACCCGACCCGCTAATGACCCGTTAAAATACGACCCGACCCTTGATCTGTTGGGACGACCCGCCCCATTGAACACCTCTATTTACAACTATTGCCTACCTTAAATAAGAAAATACTCTCATAAATTTTTACTTAGATAACCTTTTTTTTAGTAGTGATTTTTATTTTCCTATAAGTATTTTTTCTCAATACAAGGATTACAGTCATAGGCAGATCTAATAGATAGTCTAAATAGACAAATAACAACACTTAAAAATTTTAAAAATCAAACGGCCCATTTGGTATATGGTAATAAACAATGGTGATGGAAAAAAAACACTTTTTTTGTGTTTTCATTGTCATGGGAATCATATGGAGCTCTTGAAAATATTAAACACTATAAATCATTCTCATTACCACTATTTAATACCACTAATCAAACAGATTGTTATTAATGCAATGAAAAGTAAAAATAAGCTTCATTGAATTGATTAAATTGTGAATCTTCTCATAAGATCATAGGCAGATCTATAATGTAAGTTGTAACATTAGGTACCAAAAGTTACCTATGTTTTTTTTAAATGAATATTTATTGTTTTGAAAAATAAATAAATTGCTTTACACTTTACTTTTGTCATTTACTCCATCTACCAACTCTCCTCTCGTTTTACTTTTCTTTTCTCTCTTATTTATCAACTTTCCTCTTCCTTTCACATACGAAATGTATCTATCGTCCTTTTTCATTTTATTGTGCTAGAGATATGGAATAATTATTACGATATTTTATTTGTAAAAGTCAATTTGGAGCAATGAAAATTTTTGAGTTGTTCATTTTACAAATATAGATATAGATTTGTAGAATTTTTTTTATAATTTACTTCAACATGTTGGTGTTACCCATAATTTTAAATATTGGATCTGCCACTGCATAAAAATGCCAAGAATCAAACTTTAACATTAGCATATATTTAGTTTCCACTTGTTTTATTTTTATTATTAAGTGATTAATTAAAGACATTATTTTTTTATATGAATCTTTGAGTACTAAAAGTTGAGGGCCTCGAACACCGAATTTGATTTCTTTTATATATAATTTTTAATATTGGATCTGCCACTGCATAAAAATGCTAAGAATATATATATATATATTATATATATATATATATATATATATATATATATAATATAATAATATATTATATATATATATATACTATATATATATTATGCTATATATTAATCATATATATATATATACATATATATTATACATACATATATATATCATATATATATATATACAATATATATACATACATATATATATATACATATATATATATATATATATATATATATATATACTATATATATATATATATATATATATATATATATACTATATACATATATATATATATATATATATATATATATATATATATATATATATATATATATATATATACATATATATATATATATATATATATATATGCCATTTGGGCTTGGGTAATGTAATTTCTGCCTATGAGGCTATGACTAGGGATGGCGATGGGTCGGACTTGGCTCGGATTATACATACTCCGACTTTGCTCCGAATAATAGTCGGATTTTTGTTTTCAGTCCACCTCCACTCGGAGTCGGATTATGCATACTCCAAGTTTGCCCCAACTCGGACTCTCGATCTCCAACGGAGTCGGATGCAGAGTCGGATTATTATCAAACAGTATCAATGTGATATTGTACTAATGATTTTAAAGCATACAAAATTAACAAAATATATTTTTCATATACAATTTAACAAATAAATATGTACTTTAATTTGAATTCAATTTTAACAACATAAATAATCCTACTACTAAAATTTAACAAAATTTTCTCGTATTTTGATTTGGCGTATTTTATTTCTCTTGATTTCATTTGTCTTATCTTGATTCATTAATCAAAATACAAATACCAAGTACTTTTTCAAAATCGAAAATTACAATTAGTATAAGAGAAAGCTTGAATTAGTCACATCTAGCGTTTTAAAGGAAACAAAATATTTGTGTAAAAGTCCAATTCAAAATCGGATGTCCTTCAGGGTCGGAGTCGGGTCGGAGTCTCGAATTTTTAATACTGTCCAACTCCGGTCCGTCTCTAACTCAGACTCGGATCGTAAAGTCGGAGTCGGATGACTTTTTCCTCGGACTCAGATCGGATTATTTTCCTCGGATCGAGTCGGACTAGGGTCGAATTCGGACTGAATTGCCATCCCTAGCTATGACTAACTCAAACATGCCACGCACATGCTAGATATATAACGGTTTATCGTTGCGAGTTCAAAAACCTTTTATTTCATTCTCCCTTTTTTTTATAAATAAATGATAGGAATATTTACTTAAATAATTCAAAGCTTTCTATGATTTTTCTACATTTCATATACCATACATAATTACAACTACAGGGGATATTTTCCTAGAATAAATTTGGGTAACTCGATGACATACTATAGTAAGTAATTCACGGAAAAAAAAAGACTGAAAATTAATTTAAAATTAGAGAAAATTTTTCCAAAATTTACATAAAAAATTCTGAACAATAAAAAAAATCATTATTTTTTAACATTCTTTACATTTTTTTCGTCATTTTATTCTAATTTATTTTTTATTTTTTTTAAAAAAACTTGTTATAGCATGTCATCCAGTTACTAGGTTTAGTCTACGAAAATACCCTTTAAAGTTGGGATTATTCGTGGTTAATCAATATGTGGAATTATTGAAGGAAAATCATGAAAATATTAGCTTATTTTAGTTAATTTTTCCTAAATGATAAACAGTTATATTTTATACCAAATTTGAAATTCACAGGTCTACTAGTATTAATTATAAATTTATAATAGTATTAGCGAGAAAGATAAAGAAAAGGGAGATGATCGATTTTATTTTGCAAGAGAAGGGGAAAAATATTTACTCTTCATCCCGTTAGGATAAATATTTACCCAATTAATGTGAGGACTAAGTATTTCATTTCTTTTTCTCTATCACTTTACAACTATTTTCTACCTTAATTAAATAAGAAAATACTCTCATAAATTTTTACTGAGATAACCTTATTTTTTTAGTGTGATTTTTATTTTCCTGTAAATATTTATTCTCAAAACAAGGATTACAGTCATAGGCAAATCTAATGGATAGTCTAAATAGGTAAATAACAACACTTAAAAAAGTCAAAAATTCCAATTTGGTAGATGGTAATAAACGGTGGTAATGAGTAGGGGAGGAGCAAAAATTTATGAGGCTCTATTCAATTTTTTAATTATTTAGAAAAAGGACCTTTAGATCGATACAGATCTCTAACTTATTTCTGAAATATAAAGGAGAACAAAACAAAATAGGGTAAAATTGAATTAAAACACACAAATTTATATTAAAAAAATATAGTTTTGCAACCTTTTCACACTAATAATCAATAACAAAAACCTAAATCAATGTAAGATGTTTTCACACAATGTAAAAATGTTTTGCAACCTTTTCACACTAATAATCTGTAACCGGGTCTGGTAATGAGAATGAAGAACTAATATAGTAATGTTGGTTAAAAACTCTTGGCTACCTTGATGGTCATGCTTGTCCAAATTCAATTATCTCATTTTATTTATAAAATCCATTCCAATACATCACCATTGCAAGATGTGGTATTAGGTGGTAATAAAAATTTGTAAACAAAAAAACTTTTTTGTGATCAATTTATTATGGTAATGATATAAAATCTTGAAAAAATTTAACACTATAAATCATTCTTATTATCACCATTTAATACAACTAACCAAACGGACCGTATTACAGCAATGAAAAGTAAAAATGAGGTTGATTGAATTAATTAAATTGTGACTCTTCTCAAAAGATGACAAGTGTCAAACTTTACCATTAGCAAATATTTTTTTTTGAATTGCCATTAGCAAATATTTAGTTTCCACTTGTTTTATTTTTATTATTAAGTAATTAATGACATTATTTTATATTTATTCTTTTCCGAATCTTTGAGTACCAAAAGTTGAGGGCGTCGAACACCGAATTTGATTTCTTATATACATATGCCATTTGGGCATTGGGTAATGTAAGTTTCCATCTATGACTAACTCAAACATGCGACGCACATGACACATATATACCATTTTTGAATAACATTATTATACTATATTATTATATTATTATATATTAATTATTAATTATTACTTCCTCTATTATTATATATTAATTATTAATTATTACTTCCTCTATTCCAAAATACTTGCAACATTTACTTTTTCACGTTATCTAATGTTCTAATTCAATCCTTAATATCTATAATTATGTATAATATAAATTTATAAAAATTTAATATTAATAATCTTTGCATCGCGACGATTCAAACAAAATCCCACTTTACTATGTTTTAATTTATAAATCACGAATTAATCAAATTAAGAAAAATAAATAAATAGTACTTATTTTTTCAATGTTGCGACTACATTGAAACGTAGGAAGTATATTTTACTCCTTTATAATCTCTCAAAATAGTCAATACAGCAGTCAAGCAAGACTTTTAACACTTATTATATTATATCCTTTTTAATCAAGTATTACATCATTAGCTGCACTATATATACCTCTTCACTAATTTCTAATTTTGGAACAATCTTAAGCTTAAGCTTACATATTTCTTTACTTTCTCTTTGTTAAGAAGCTAAACAAACCTTAATTACTCTTTAATCACCCTTTTCTTTCTTGCTTCCATTCTTTTGATCTCTAAGGTAAGTTTTAAATTCTTTTGTGTCATATTATTACTTCTTACTTTCCTAATAATATTTTTATTTGTCATTGTTTCTAGTTCGGTTTGTTGTTCTTTTAAAGAATCTTTTTATTTATATCACAAATTTCAAACATAACCTTGTTTATTCTAATTAAATTTTTTATTAATGCTTACGATCCTCATATTTCTTCCACTAACTTCAGTTTAACATTTTTATTTTACTTATGGTCACTATATTTTTCCACTAAATTTTTTTAAATAGTAGGTGTAACATATATAGAAAAAAGGAAGGGTAAACTAGACTCAGGACTAGCCCTAGATATTTGAAGGTCCTGAACAAAGTAGTATATTAGGGCCATTTTCCTTTGTATTCTATAACTTTTATAGACCCTTCTACAACCATTAATTTTTCTTTTTAAACATGGGACCCTGGGCGACGTCCCCTCTTTTCCACCTATAAGGTCGGCCCCGACCGGACCTCAACGTAGTTTTATTTTTCAAAAAATATTGATGGAGCAAGACATAATTTTATATAGATAAAAAGGAAAGTCTAGCAAACAAAATATAATGCAACGGAGAAAGCATAATTATTTAATTAATTCTTTTTTATTTTTCAAAAATTAAGTTATTAATTATTGATGATATGTAATTAATTTTACAGGATGGATAAAATGTGGACGGTAACTTTAGTGTTAGGATTATTGCCTGTAGTGGGGTGGCTTATATGGTGGTGGAATGAGATTTGGTATGTGTGGCCTATTCAGGCTAAATTACGACAACGCTCCAAAACCGAAGACACTACGGTTGCACTACCACCGGGTTACTTAGGTCTCCCGATTCTTGGTGAAACCATTCCTTTTCAATGGTTTTTCAACATCGTTCGGCGTCCCGATGATTTTATCAAATCTAAAATCGAAAAGTATGTCATCACTACAAATCACTTATATTTATTTATTTATTTAGTCTAAGCTATTATCTCCGATCGAAAATACTTGCAATCAATTGTAACATGTCATGTGAGAAATCGCCACTATCAATTGTAAGTTTAACAAACGAGAAAAGTGTTTTGTTAGACAAAGAATGATAAATACAAAAAAAACAATGTGTTAGCTACGTTTACGGGCAGATTAAAAACAATTTTTCATTAATATGTGAGAAGAGAGTCGGATAAATTTCTAAGAAAACCTAATTAGAATAAGATTGATACTAGGCCCATAAACAAAAAGACAGGTAAATAAATTATTGCTAATGAGAAATAATGACAGGTACGGAGAAAATGTGGGAGTATATCGAACCCATTTATATGGGGCTCCAAGCATCATTGTGTGTGCTTCTTCTCTATGCAAACATATTCTCAACTCTGGTGACAATTTCAAGGCTGAATGGCCCACCAATAAAGTAGTGGGACGTAATTCAGTAATATCGATTGAAGGAGAACGTCATGATATAATCAAGAATCTTGTTGTGAATTGTTTCTCTCGTCCAGATGCACTTGCATGGGTTATGCACAAAGTTCAACCTTGTATTGTTTCAGCCCTCGAATCATGGTCTCAAAAGCCTAATATCAAAACATTTTATGAACTTAAGAAGGTAACTTATTGCATAGCTTAAAACATGTTTATATTCTAAATATGATCGGATTTTTAATTTTTATTAAGCATGGTTAACATTTTGGTACATACTTTTAATTTCAGGCAACACTTGATTGCACTCTAAGATACGTTGTTGGATTTGAATACAACTCTCATCAAATAGAAGATCTTGCAAAGGCATATGAAGGTTTGAATTTGGGCTTCAGAGCTACCCCATTACATATCCCCGGAACAACTTACTATCATGCCCTCCAAGTACGTAACCCTCTTTTCTTGTCAATGTATTTTCGTTGTTTCTTTTTATTTGCAACACTTTGAATTTGACACTATATATACTCACAAATTATATTTTGGCATATTGTTTAGGGTGGGGTAATCCTATAGTAATTTGGTTTTAATGTTTATAATATTTAGTTATATATGATTAGAGATCTTAGTATTTAAAAAAATTACATTAACATATATATAATTTGAGAAGGGTTGCAACTAAAAACAAACACAAAAAGCATTACACTAGTTATCTTAGTTAATAATTAAGATTTAGGTCAATTGTTATTGTGTACTCATGATAAACTATATGGGCGTATATATTTATGTTGTTTCTACAATAGATATATAATAAATATCAATATATTGATGATTAAATGAATATTTTACTTGATACTTCAGTGTCGAAAGAAGATTGTTAAGATCTTTAAGGATGAGATGGAGAGAAGAAGGACAAATGGAAAAAAAGAAAATGAAGAAAAAGAAAGTGTTGGTGATCTAATGGACGCATTAATGAAAACCAAAGACATTGAAGGAAAACATTTGAAAGATGAAGAAGTTCTAGATAATGTCGTAAACTCTATCCTTCTAGGTCATATTTCCAGTGCTTATTCTGTAACATGGTGCCACTATTTCTTAGCCAAGTCTCCCACTGTTCTTCAAAAAGTCAGAGTAAGTTACTCTCAATTATCACTTATTTTACATTGTTAATCCATACATTTATAAAATCTTATTTTCTATTGAAATTTATATATGTATATTTCTATTTTCATCTATAAAAAGCTCATAAATAAGTAGCACTTACATTTTTAAACTTTTGGATCAACTTAAATAATTGTAGGAAGAGAATAGAGCCCTTCTAAAAGAAAAGAATGGTGAGAAGCTTACAAATGGAGATATTCAAAAGTTAAAATACACGAACAAGGTCGTTGAAGAAGTTCTTAGAATGGCAAATCTTTCCGGCTTTCTTTTCAGAAGAGTCATGGAAGATGCTGAATTCAAAGGTAAATTACTTAAGTATCATATTGTTTAATATTGATGAGAATCATGCATACTCATATGATGGTGTGGTAGAATGTAACATGTTACGAAATACCTTCTAATAACATTCATGTATGCAGGTTATTTAATCCCCAAAGGTTGGCGAGTAATGGTGTGGCTAAGGCAGCTTCATAATGATCCAACAAATTTCGATGATCCCATGTGTTTCAATCCAGATAGATGGGATGTAAGTTTTTCAATTTTTAAGTTACTTTCTAATTTTGATATACTCAAACATGCATCTATGTTTTCAAAGGACAAGTTATAATATATGCATCCCTCAAAACTACATATACCTATTACCTATATTAAATTAAATATATATTTTTAATATAGAAATTAATTTTGATATTTTGATAATTAATTCCTCACACATACCTAATATTTTTCATCAAAATTATATAATATTCATTGGCCTAACTTTACACCTTTAAATTGTGTAATATGTACTATAAGGTCAAACAAGATTTTGAATAATCTTTGGTGATTATGAATTATTATTTTGAAACTCTTATTAAGATTTTCACTATCTTCAAACTCTCAACTAAGTCTTTTTAGACTATAATATTTTCTACAAAGCCAAATTTTGAAGTTTCACCTTCATGCTCAAAATAATAGAAGTAATTAATAATTAAGAAAATATCCCAACATGTCGTATTCAATACCAACCCTTCTATAATCCAAGAATTCAAGAATTGTCAAAAATAATATACTTTTTACTAATTCAAAAGCATTAATTTTTTTCAATTATGATGTACTTAATTAATTTGTCCAAGTATACGGGTGCGATACATTGGATATGATGTTGATGTACATAATTATTATTTACCATATTTAATGATGATAACCTTTTATTGGCAGACACGTCCAAAACACGGTACTTACCTTCCATTTGGAGGAGGTTTGAGATTTTGTCCAGGAAGCATGATCATTCGTCTTATTATGGCCCTTTTCATCCATCACCTAGCCATTGGATATGAGTAAGTGTCTTACATCCTAGATATTTACCATAACTATGATTATTATAATCAATTGGTCATGTAGGATACCGTCTCACCATAAAAGGCCATATAATTAGTCTACTTATATAATTGACGATTACTTCAAAATCGTAAGGAATCACATTAACGCATAAAATATATATGGGTCGGCCGATAGAGTTGGTGATCTCACCATGAGACTGTCTCACTTAAGAATTTATAAACTCCCTCCGTTTCTTTTCAAACGTCTCATTACTCTTAATTTATAGTTTATTCTTAATCTATAAACTAAAACACAGTCAAATGGGATTTTGTTTAATTCATGTCAATATAAAGTGTATTCATATCTATTTTTTATAATTTTTGATTATGCATAATTAGAAATATTAAAAATTAAATTAGTACAGTATATTGACAAACGTGAAAAACCAAACAGGACTTGTAAGTGCTAGACAATTTCTAAGGAAGGAAAATGGAATTAACATAAATATTTTGCAGGTGGGAAATGCTGAATCCTAATGTTCCAATCTCTTATCTGTCACATCCTTTACCTGCGGATGGCCTCGAGATTTCTATGAAGAAACTTTAAGCTCGATCACAAATCAACATACTATCAATAATATATGAGCCAATTTTTGAAGAAAGAATAATAGACATACTATACTATGTATATGGTAGCAATATCTATGGAGCCAATGCTGAATCCTAACGTTCCGATCTCTTATTCAAATGCTTTATGATCAGTAATTTTTTAATTCAATAATGTACAAGTATTTTAATACTACTACAGTAATTATATCTGGGTTTTGTAATCAGTATTTCGACAATATATATATATACACTTTTACAAATATATATAAAAATAAATTTATTACAAATTTCTACTACTCTAATGAATCATTTGTAATTTTTAATTAGTTTGTAATTTTGTATACGTACGTCGAGTTTAAATAGTACTCCCTCTTAATTAGTTAACTACAACATATAATATTATATATACAGAGAGATTATAGTGGCAATTACGTGTTACTTATGGCCAAATTACATTATAGTAGAGATTAAAATAAAAATAATTATTATACTATAAATATAAAGTACTGATATTTTTTTTAATGTCACTAAATTCTATATCGCGAAAAGTTATTTTTGTTGTAGTGGTAATTTTATGATGATTGGCTCACAAATTCAAACCCTATAATAAACTTAACAAAGAAAGTTTAAGAAAGTTTTTTTTAATTTGTGGCAAAATATATGTTTTTTTGTTCAAGAGACCGTCTTATCACTTATGATAAAATATAGTGATATAAAGAGCGCAATTTAAATATGTGTTAATATCCAAAGTGTTGATTTAGTTGGGCTATACAGCCCATTTTGATATTGTTTAACAATAATATCAATTTGTGACTATCCTAAAACATCCACAGTAATGACTTTTTTGTAGGTTCATGATCTTGCCCAATTTCTCCGCAATAATTTATAGAGCACATATATATATAATTTATATATATATATATATATATATATATATATATATATATATATATATATATATATATATTATTTGTGTAATTATAACTTCAAGTAAGATACAATGAAGGAACCACTAAAAATTAAGTAGCTTAAGTAAATCGTTTGGGGCTATCATTATTCTTTTTCTCTCTTCTTTCTCAAAAAAACTCTCATATCTAGAGTTAGTTTGGGGCTATCATCAACCTTTAAAGATTGATGGTAAGCCCCTAATTTCTGCCTTCTAAGTTTTTTTAATATGATTAGAATAAATTTTTGTCCTCTCCCTGTAAGAGAGTTGTTCTAACCATTTATTGGGTTGATTCTACCCATATATTGGGTTTTAAAGTCTCTCCTTGTGAGAGTTTGAAATTATGAGTTTTTGTCTTTAGTTGATTTGTTAGTAGAGATTAATGCGATGATGCAGCAGACACTAAAATTGCAATTATCATCAACTACATCAAATTCAATTCTATCTCAAGACTACAACAGATCGAAAGACCCCCTCGTAGAAGGTTGTATCAAACAGCGATGTGGAAGAGAATATTCAGAATTGTCAGATCTCGTACACAACGATCATAGTTTTGTTATTTTTGAATTATATTTGGTTTTAGTTGCTATGTACTTGCTAATTTTTATCTCTGATGTAAATGTCGTATGACTCTTTATTAATGAATAAGGTATTATTAAAAAAAATTAAGTAGTTTTATATTCAATTTATATTAATCATAATTGTATCCAAGATTATACATGAACTATAAAAAGAAAATTGTAAACATTCAATGTTCAAAAAAAAAGTTCCAACTTTTTTTCCTTATCAAATGAAGGTTTCAAATATGACGATATGCCGCATGGATATTGAGCTTGAATAGAATAGAATAATTATTATATTTCAATATCAACTAAAATCTTAGCTGTAGAAAGGTTATGATTGGCTACTGATATGATGTGGCTATTTCCTATTGGATGATATGCGTAGCTTTGCGCTAATCAAATTTGACAATTTTTAATATCTACCAAATTGTTTTATTTTTATTTTTATTGTTATTATTTTTCCTTTTTCCAGCACGTTGTGACTTTCGTAAACAAAGGTAGTCCTTGATAGTTGATACTATCAAACAATTAAAATTTAAAAATATTCTAAATGTAATCTTGTCAAACTTATACAAGTAAACTTTTCTAACATGTTAATTTTGAGGAGAAGTTTTAGTAAATAACGGTAATTTGTGAAACTAACAAATTAGATTGAATGAGAGTTTTATCTTTAATGACTTTAATGTACCTTTTATTGTTTTGTTCAATTTACTATTATTATTTTTGTCTTTTGGTAGTAATTCACAAATTACGGTGATTGATTGGGAATTCCTACTTTCTCAGTTATTTAATAAAATTCTCATAAAAAAACGTTCACGTACACGGGAATTAAGAAAAATCGATGCTTTAAGATAGTAGATAAACTCCCTCTGTTCCATTTCAAATGTCTCATTTGCTTTTTGCATGTTTGCCAAAATACTAATTCAATACTTCATAGCGATTTGTGTATAATTAAAAAATTATAAAAATCATATATTAATAAAGCTTATGTTTAGACATATCAAACAATATCTCATCTGACTATGTTTTAATGGATTAAGATCAAAATGCAAATTAAAAGTGATTGGTGAATAGTAACCCAAATCAAATGGGACATTTAAAAAGAAGCAGAAGGAGTATTATTTTATTGAATAATTAATTTGATTGAGGAAAAGGAAGGGTATATAAACATTCAAAAAATAAAAAGAAAGTTAGTAGAGAAATATGAAGACCACTACTAATAAAATAATGTTTTTATAAAGTTAGTGGTTAACATATGTTCACCATAAGAAATGTTAAAATTAGAGCTAAATTTGTGATATAAATAGAAAAAGGCTAGAAGATAAGGAAAATTTCTAACTTGCCTCAAATATGATACTCTCTCCAATTCACAATAATTGTCTCATTTTATTTTTTGACATTATTTATATATCGCTCTTAATTAACATTTTTTCTTTCTTTCAAAAAAAACATTTTTTCTTAATCTAAACATCAAAATATAGTCAAGTGAGATCTTGTTTAATTCATCTTAATGTAAATTTTATTAATATCAATTTTGTATTCTTTAATTATGTCCAATTAAAAATATGTATAATTAGATTAGTATATATTAATTAGAATGTAAAAACAGAATAGAACAATCATACATCATATCATCATACAATACTATAAAAATCATACAATACTATAAAAATGTTGGAAAATTACAAGTGTCATCCTCTAAAGAGGCATGACAAATTTAATTATTTTAGTGGATGATAGTTGATTACATAGCAATATTTACCTTATTTACAATTTGATTATTTTAAAAAATAGAGCTAAATTAGGTATATTTAATTATAGCAATTCTATATTCTATATAGCTAACACAAAATTTGATGAAGTATATTTAATTGAATCAAACAGTGATGTATTCAATAAATAATTTTAAAAAATCAGTATTTAATTTTCCTTTTAAAAAATCATTTATTTGTTAAATTAAATCACGATACTATGTAATTGCATTATTCTTTAAAATTATATTTTAATATATTTAATACTTAGAAATCATTTGTTAAATTTAATCACGATACTATGTAATTGCATTATTCTTTAAAATTATACTTTAATATATTTAATACTTAGAAATCCGTACATTGCACGAGTTTCTATACTAGTTGGTTGGTGTTAATTGGGAAAAGCATTAAGTTTCAGGCTAATAATCTCACAAATATTCTTTCTTGATTGTAATGTTCATTAAGTCTAATGTTTGTGTTGTGGTATTTTCTGCGTTTAAACGTGTTGAACATTTGAGCTTCCAATCCAACTCTAACTAGCACAAAGTCCGCGAATATCTCTAATTTGGTGATTTTAGCCAAATGAGTATGATGACATACCAAGTACGATTTATGCCCTCGGTCGAGGTGTTAATTCAGATCGGACTATCAAATCTGTCTTGAACGCCTCTAATCCTTGGAGTTGAGAGCGCACCAAGTTTTTGTTCTTCATCGGCACAAAATCTTCTTGTTGCCCCGACAGGCCAACAAAATCTATATAACTACATACAAAGGACGATAAAAAGGGTAGTAGAACAAAATCCCGTTCTAATGAGTTCCATGTAGCATATTAAACTGACAAGAGTGTGTGTCGACCTCACAATAAAAATCAAAGAATTAGTCTTACGAATACTATTTGTAGTCATAACCCACGTAGAATAGCATAACAACAGATATCGAAAGAAAAAAGAATCTTTGGTTCTAATATCAGTTGATATATTGGGAAACCCACTTGAATCCGTCGCCATATCCCATCTTACGGACAATGCTGCACATGAATACTTCGAGGGGACGAACATTGGTACCCGCAAGATTCACCTTCCCCTTACCAGTAGTGCAATTAGCAAGCCCGAGATGGAAGCGTAACTCCTCCTCGGAAGCTGCATAAGGTATGTCGATCTTGTTCCCTAGGATAAGAAATGGAACATTGGCCAAGGCTTCGTCAGAGAGTAGTGCGTCAAGCTCTTTCTTTGATTCAGCAAATCTCTCCTTGTCGAAGGCATCCACAAGGTAAACAACGGCGTCAACCTGCAGTTGAATGAAAGTGTTACGGATAATGAACAAGAAAACATAACCGACGTACTGACATAAGGGTATAAACCCGACAACAATCGAGTTTAACTTCCAACTTTCTATATGAAAAATATGAAACACATGAGAGCCCCGAGTAAACAGAAGCACAAATGATCTTGTACAGGGTTAAAGCCTTAAAGAGTAAAGATGACTGCATGAGGCATATAGCTCACTCATACAAGAACACACAAACCCATCAAAATATGTCCGGTGATTTTGTTCTTTAATTATGAATCTAGAGTTAAGGGACTCTTTGGCCGCGCTCTCCTTTATGGGTATGAGTTTCCGCTTTCCTTCCCTCCCCAGACCCTGCTTACAATTTTTCTATGAACGAGATGCACTGGGTATGACGACGATGATCAATTATCAATGGTGAGTTGAACTAAACAAGAACGACCAAAGACAATGATATAGGACTACATGTATAAAGATGTTGCAAAACTCACCTCCCACTCAAATAAGGGGTACAGCAGGGAGAAAAGAAAAGGGATAAGCATTGCGTACTATAATGGAAAATTTCCGAAGGTCTTCTACTTTCATGGAAAATTTCCGAAGGTCTTCTACTTTCATAGTTTTACTTTTACAAAACATTAAACAAGTCAAAAATTGTGTAACTTCACAGCACATTTCCTGTCTTCCTCCACCTTCTTCCAAGGCTCCAACCATCACGGTCGTATTCCATCTCCCATCTCATCATTTTCACTTGCTACATCCCTAGCTTTCTATCCTCGGCCCAGGATTACCCAACAAAATTAATCTTAGAAAAATAAATATTCTAAATTATGTTTAAGCTACCACAATCATCTCACAATCGAATAAATACAAATAAGTTGAGTACATTTAGACATATTCAAATAAGGGGTTGTTAAGAATAAATTCACAATAAGAGAAACCACCCAATGGCCCACAATGAGCACAAACCCTCACGACAAATGATCCCTACGACGTTAAGTTAAAAATATGCATTAGAGTATCCGAACATAAAAGAACTTATACTAATTTCTAGAATTTATATTCAAGTAATCTCCTGCTAGCACAAACTGGAAGCATATAATCATGGAAGATACAGGAACTTATATGTTCAACTTCAAAATATACTTTAAACTTTAAAGCTAAATAACCTAAGTTCTAATACTTTACAGCTATATAGCATACCAATAGTGTCAAATTCTTATACTTAACAGTTTATGTGATGCAAGACTTTAAAAGCCATATAAGCAATTAAGCATATGAGAGCCAAGAAATGAAGGTGGTATTTACACGGACTATGTAACTCGGACTCTTTATTTTGCCTCACGCACCCGTTTCCAATCCTTGATCCTCGGACACGGGACTTAGACACCTCATTTTTGAAGTAAAATTGAATATTTTGACGTATCCAACACTTGGACGCGTACCATATCCAACATCAATACCCGACACAGATTTGCGATCCGGGATACAAAATCCAACACAAGCAGATTACAAAAAACTGGGAAAAAAAAAAGGGTTAAACAACGATTTATTCTAAAACGCAGTGATCACAATTTATCCCCTCGTACAACTCCACATAAACTTAATAGCCATACAGAATTCAAGCCATCATAAAAACCCATATCAAATCTTGACCAAAATCATGAACCACAGAAAGGCTGGGATAGCTCAAGTTCAAATGATCATAAAACTTAAAAGAATAATCATCAAAAAACTTTTTAATTAAAGCCACCCATAATGTTGAACCGCACACAAAGATGAACTACTTTCAAATCTAAGTAAACCCTCTGAAAAAAAGACCTTTAATATTGACTTTTTCATATCAAAATCCCATAAATAATCTTGATCATGAAACCTCAAATAAGAGCTGAATTAATTAAATATAAAGAACTAAATTCACCACAGGAAACAGATCCAGACTACCTTATATGCTATTCATGGTCTCTATCATCTAGAAAATCAATATTTATCATTTACCAAAACTTCCTAATTTGTCAATTATCACAAAATCAATATTAATATATTTAAAAAAACAGGGAAAAAAACCTTGGCATAATAATCTTTCCAAACTCTACGAGCAATCTGATGACCACCCAGATCAAAAGCTTTAAATTTGATTTTCCCAATACTTAGTTCCTCTGAAGTAGGATGTTGAGTCGGTTGATGTTGAACTAATCTCTGAAAACAAATCATTCAAAAACAAAAGTCAAAATCCCTAAATCAATTTTTCCCCAAATCAAAAAACCCAAGAAAAAAATTACCTCATCTTTCAACATGTGAAGAAGAGTGGTTTTTCCAGCATTGTCAAGACCCAAAAAGAGAATTTTGGCTTCCTTTTGATATAACCCCAAAGATGCGAGAATTCCATAAAACCAATCAAATAGAAACATTTTCAATTCAATTGGATGAATTTAAGAGTTAGATTAATGGTGGGGAATTCGGAATTAGGTTTGATGTGAGAATGAAATGAAGGTGGGATTATGTGTGGGAGATCTATAATCAGAAAGAAAAAATAGAGAGGTGGTGGGATATAACAGGGGGTTAGGTTTGAGAAGTGAGGCAATTATGTTTTTTTTTTCTTTATTTTTGTTCTTTTTTTTCTTTATTTTTATTTTTTTTTTCAAGGTAATAGTGAAATGATTTGATCTTTCTAGGGATGACAATGTGTCGGACTCCGCTCAGATTACACATACTCCATATTTGCTCCGGAGAATAGTCGGATTTTTTTTAGTCCACCTCCACTCAGAGTCGGATTATGCATACTCCAAGTTTGCCACGACTCGGACTCTCGGACCTCCAATGAAGTCGGATGCGGCGTCGGATTATTATCAAACAGTATCGTCGCAATATTGTACTAATGATTTTAAAGCATACAAAATTAACAAAACATATTTTCCAAATACAATTTAACAAAAAATATGTTTTTTTTTTTTGATAGAAAAAAAAATTATGTATTTTAAATTCACATTTAACAAGAAAATTGTCATACTACTACAATTCAACAAAATTTTCCTGCATTTTGATTTGGCATATTTTATTTCTCTTGATCTGATTTGTCGTATTCTAATTGATTAATCTAAAATAAAAATACCAAGTACTTTTTTCAAAATCGAAAACTACAATTATTATGAGAGGGAGCTTGAATTAGTCGCGTTTAGAGTTTTAAAGGAAACAAAATATTGGTGTAAAAGTCAAATTCAAAGTCAGATTTCCTTCAGGGTCGGAATCGGCTCAGAGTGTCGGATTTTTATTAAGGTCCAACTCCGATCCGTCTCTAACTCAGACTCGGATCGTAAAGCCGGAGTCGGAGTCGGATTACTTTCTCCTCAAACTCGAATTGAATTATTTTCCTCGGATCAAGTAGGAATAGGTTCAGATTCGGACAAAATTTACGTGTACTACTATAGTGTCAACTATATAATAATTAAAAAATAAAGAAAATAAATTGTACTACTATAGTGTCAACTAGATTAAATCCTGCAATCCACGGTTGGTTTTCAATTTTATTGTTTTTTATAATAATTAGAAAATAAATTGTAAATTATTAATATTTATTTTCAATGAATTAATAATTGGATATAATAGTTAATATTTGATTCAATTTTAATCATATAAATACAATTTTAAAAGTTTGTATGATGTTAAATAATGTTATTTTGATATTATTTTAATATTTACTGAGTAATCATAAAGTATGTGAAAAACAATTTAATATTTAATTTATAATTTATTTTGAACATATATTACAATATTAAATCAAATGAAAAATATATAAAATTAAAATTAACTTGTCTTGTATGAGATTATCTCAATATTCAGACAGATTCATGTAATTAGCTCAATTATCTTATTCATCACTATAAGATTGTAATTGACATTTTAAAATTATAAATGTCCAATTTATTAAAATAAAAATTGATCAATTAAAAACATAAATGGTCACTTCAATATTATACACAATTATTGTATGAGATTGTCTCACATTCAAATGTGCTCCACATGTGTGCTAAATACAACTAATCCAAATTTATAACAAATTCATATTATGAACTTTTTTTGAGGTCGTACCATTATAAGATCTAATCTCATAAAAGTAGTGATCATTTTAAGATCAAAAGTGTACAATGACGGAATGACCAACCCAATAGAGTGTTGTTGATCACCTTGAGTTTCTCTCAATTAAGAATATATAAAAAAACATTTAAGTAATTGTATTTATCTTCCAATATAGATAAGAGTACTACAAAGAAATTTACGAACCGTTTGGTTAGCTGTACTAAATCGCAGTAATGGGAATCATTTATAGTATAAAATTTCATCAAACGTTCCATATCATTCCCATGGTAATGAAACTTTGATAACAAAAAAGTTTTTTTGTATACAAATTTTCATTACCACCTAATACCACATCTCCCAATGGTAATGCATTGGAATGTATTTTGTGAAGAAAATGAGATGATTGAAGTGGGACACGCATGCCATCAAGGTAACCAGGAGATTTTTCAACCAAAATTATACTTGTTTTTCATTCTCATTACAACCGTTTAATACCACCTACCAAACGGGCCACTAGAGTAATATATAAAGTAAAGCAAATGTAATACCCCGGTCCAACGGACCACCGGTGACTACTCATGGAGACTGTAGACTAGCCTCACAAACCAACACAAGTCTTTCCAATTGAGATAAAATGAAATCTCAAATAGAACAAGCATGAAGATTAAGCACTCGAAACTTGAGTCATTAGCCATCAAAATGATGGTTTGAACTTGGCTTCGATTGAAGCTTCATTAGTCTTGCTCGAGACTTTACATGGGACATTCAAACACCATAATTAAATGACCCTCGAACTTCTCTAAACTTTTATGAAAGCTTTCACGAGTTAGGGAATGGAGCTCAAGTATCAAATCATGTGATTATTTGTCAATGAAGATTGGTAAACATGGTTGATGATCGAGATAGCTTGAAAATTGCTTGAATATACTCGAATATCAATTTTAAAGCACAAAAAGAAAAATAACGGCACATGAACATAAATTAACAAATATTGGTCATATTTAACCTCAAAATGCTAATTAACGACCTTGATACACAACAAAGAAGGCACAATAAGTGTAAAATACTACACTTATCAAAATGTTATGTCATTTTTATCTAGCCAATAAATGAGTTTCATTTGACAAACTCTCCTAAGTTGTGACACTTGGAATTTTCCAAGCTTTTTAGTACAATGTATGATGTATGATAAGATCACGTATAATCTTAATATGGTGACTTATAATTTTAAAACAAATGATCATTTATAATTTTAATAGTAATTAATTAAAAATTAAATTGATATATTGTAAGGACATTATAAGATGATCTCTTACAAGACCATTTGATCTTATTTTAACAAGCTCTACCTTTTGTAGAAAATTGTAAGTAATGAGCAAAATTATATATAAAGAAATCTCAAAATAAGCATTGGCAAAACTTATTTCCCAAAATAAGCAATTTTAGACCAAGGCTAAGGTATGGAGTTTGTTTGCGATTTGACCTTCATTGACTTTTGGATGTGTAATGGTCCGCTATTAATAACAGCAGGTGATTGTTTTCTCATATAACTTAACCAATTTTTTTATTCGCACATGGCCCGCTGTTACTACTAATAGCGACCGATTACTTGAATTGAGTTAAAAGTCAGCCTAAATATCATTCGTTGCTATCAACAACGAACAAACACCATACCTTAGTATTGGGCTAAAAGTGCTTATTTAGGAAAATAATATTTAGGAAAATAACTTTTCCGAATACTTATTCACAAATTCTAACTTGAGACCGTCTATAGTTATTCAATAGACGTCTTAAGTTTGAGCTGGCCCAATTTATAAATTTTTTTAAAAAACTGATTGGTGGTTTGTAAGTTAAAAGGGAGATATCGGTTGGACTCTTGAGAGGCGTTTATACTGTAGACGGTCTCTCAAGAGGTTGCTTGATACTTATTTTGAACTAGCCCATAAAGAAAATGCGGAGTAAAAGTACAATTTAAGCTTTAATGGGTTGGACCTGAAATGTGTCTTTCAGAAAGACGGTCTCTCAGAGACTAGCTATTTTGCTTATTTTGTTCAAATTTTCACCTTTGTAGCTAAGGGTGTGCAATGGGCCGGAGGCCTATCGGGCCCTCGGGCCCGACCCTTTATTAGACGGGCTTTCAACGGGTTGGGCCTTAAATGGGTCGGATTATTGAAGGTTCAACTTTGACTATGTACGAAGCGGGCTTAAAGCAAGCTTTTGACCGGTCCTAAACGGGCCCTTCTTATCTTTATTAATATATGATACTGTTGTCTGCTGTATGCATCATTCGCTTTGTAGCCTAACACTATTATACTATATCAAGACTACTTGCAGTTGCTTTGCATTATAGCTAAACAGAAAGTATGAGAAAAAAATCATTTGGACTATGGAGTAATACATTGTTCACACAATAAAATAAACATAACGTATCTGAGAAGGAAAAAAATTACTTGCTCTCATTGTTATTCAGACAGTAGAAATTTATTCAATCAAACAATAGCATATAAATTTCTATAAAACCCGAATAGCAAATCAAATGTTGCCAAATACCGTTAAATAATGATATTTAATAATATGAATTTTTGCACAATTCGTATGAAATTTTAAAGAAATAAGATAAACGGGCCGGGTCGGATCGGGCTTGATGGGCCCGGCCCGCTTAAAACCCGTTTCCTATTTTGTAAGGCCCGGCCCAACCGACCCGGCCCTTATCCGGCCTATTGCACAGGCCTATTTGTAACACTTTAATAATGGGCCAGATATTACCAGACCTATGTAAGCCCAATCTAAAAACCCACGCTAGAAATCTCCTCATTTCCCCTTACCATCAAATTTCTAGGGTTTCAAATAAAAAGAACTCACCCTTCTTTCATCACATTCCCAGTAGATCCACAAACCCTAGCTGCTACCGAAATCTCTCGACTGATTGCAGGTTTTTATCTTTTTATCCGCCAATTCCATTCCTCTAAACTTCTTGAATTTGCTTATATATCTGACTTTAATGGCGTTAATTTGACTAATCATTCAGGCATTTTGCGGAAGAAATGGCCAAGTCGAAGAATCACACTGCTCACAACCAGTCTTACAAAGCCCACAAAAATGGCATCAAAAAGCCTCGCAAACATCGTCACCACTCCACCAAGGGGGTATAAATTTCTCCTTTTTTCTTTCTTCTATTTGGAAGTTTTGAATTGATTTAATGGTGTCTTTTGGTACTGATTTTGTTTATATATATGGGTAATGGTTGAAGATGGACCCGAAATTCTTGAGGAACCAGAGGTACGCTAGGAAGCATAACAAGCAGAGCGATGAAGGAGCTTCAGCAGAAGAGTAGATCTTCGATTTCCGATTTAAATACTTCTTATTTTCAGGTGTTATGTTTAAAAATTTATTCTACTAAGAATATCGACTTTTTGTTTTTGCTACTGTCTAATGGAGACATCAGATTTTGTATTGGATCATATTAGTTATGGTTATGAATGACTTAAATAGAGTTCTTTTTTTTCCCCGACTCATTTTGATTATTCTCTTTTTCGTATCTTATCACTCTGTTCATGAGTATTATTTGAATTGCGATATTGTGTGGTTTCATCAAATATTTAGTAATTTCTTTGGTTGAGTTACTTGATTGGAGATTATAGCATTAAAATTGTCTTTTACGCACAGTACCCATTCGTGATCTTATATCATAGTTCATGTGTACAGCTTCATAGATTCATAGGTTTGAAGGTTTTACATTATGTGAATGAAAATCTTTTCACTTAATGCAAGTGTTGAACTTCAGACAACCAATAATTTTATTTTGGTAATCTTCTCATTAATTGTCTTGCTTTTGTTATTGTTTGATTGTAATTCCACATCTACGTAGTGTATGTTAGCAGTTGGATTGTCGAATCTACATGACTGTTGGCCTATATGACTATTGGCCTATTAATTTCAACTTCTTGATGTACTTATCAGAATTTATTTTTGTTGTATATTTTCTATGTCAGCATTATATATGTTACAAACAAATATTGTTTTTGTAATCTTCTCATTAATTGTCTTGCTAGGGCTTTCGTTGTTAGTTGTTTGTAATTTGAAGTTACTAAAGCAATCAATGAAACAGAATTGGTACATGTGATGCATACAACACTAAAGAAGCTAAGAAAGATAAAAAAACCACCTAAAAGTGAATTCATCTGGATCTTGTTTTATTTATGATGGAGCTGAGTACACTGCTTAGGACTTTTTCTATGTAGCTTCACAATATTTTGCAGACTATAGGAAAGGCGAATGTAACTTTAAGGAGTAGCAGTGATGTGGGCTTAAGACCCCATGTGATTTGTCAGCTCTTGCAGATTAAGATTCATAAGGCTTCTCAGAAATATGATCTCGAGTCTGTAAAGATTTTTCACAAGGAGATTATTTAGACCAGAAGACAGCTCTTTATTTGCACTATATGGTTGTGCAGGGTAGGTTCTACTGTGTTGGTCTGGAGGGTGCAGGTTTAGCTTGATCTGATGGCTGGTGTTTGTGGTGTTGTGTTCTTTTCTTTGTAGCTGCCTGTACTATTGTGTTGTTGCTCTTATTTTATGTGCATTCTGGTTGCTGTTTGAGGTCTGTTTTGTTGTGGTTTGGCTTGGTGTTGCAGTTGTTGTGGTAGTGTAGTTTGTTTTCAGCTGTGGCTGTAGAGGCTGGTGGCTGGCTGGTTTCTTCTTCATTTAGTCTTTTGGTGTTGGTTTGTGGATGTGTAGTTCAGGTTTTGCTTGTGCTGGCAACAACTATTTGTGGTATATTTTGGTGTTGTTGTTCCATGTTCTGTTGGGATTTCTTTGGTGGTGGTGTGTTGCTGTTTCGCTGCGTACTGCTTCTGATTGATGTCTTTGCCTGCTGCGTTTCTGTACATTAATGTCTACATCTTCTGATCGATGTCTGTGTACTGCCGTCTAGGTGCTGCCTGGACGATTGATATCTGGAAGGTTTTTTTGATAAATATGTTCTAAGAAATTAATAGCTTACAGTCCAAGCTCTTAATCGGTTGCTACACTCACTTAAACACATCCTTGAAAACGTTTGTTGTAATCCTAGCAGATTTCTGCTGATATTCCTTTTTGATAGATTTATAAATATAAGGTTGTTTTTTTTTTTAAAAAAAAAGACATGATAATATTGAAATAATAATGTAATCAAGAAATTAATTAAAAGACTAATTATGTAATTAAGAGAATAATTGTGTAATTAAGTAGAGAGAGTAAGTAGAAAGAGTAGGAGAAGAAATGAGTTGTAAATGGAAAGATTGAAAGTGATGGGTATATATAGAAAATTCTCCAACGGTTAGTAAACGGTTAGTTTTTGACCGGATCCAAAGAACCGCATGGTTTTGGTTCCAAGGAACCATTGGGCCGGGTGAACCATTCCGGTTCGGTTCCTGGGCGGTTCCTTGGGCCCGTTTGTCCGGGTGAACCCGCTCGCGGTTCTTTAGCCCGGTTCTGATGGTTTTTTCAGCGGTTCTACGGTTTCGGCAACTTTTTTTTCGGCGGGTTCACGGTTCCGCGGTTCGGGCCGGTTCGAAACCTTGTCGCGAACGGTTCTGGTTCCGGGATCGGTTTCAAGCGGTTCGAGATCGGTTCGAATCCGGGTAACCCGCTTCGTCGCCACACTACTTACAACATTCACACAGTTCAATATACTTTTTTTTTAAAAAGAAAAGAAAGGCCAACATTAAGGATAGATCAAACCCCCATACAAAGCAACCTTAAGCCAGTTTGGGGATAATCAACCCAAACCTCATTGCTAACACTGGTAACAGCGCAACGAGCAAGTCTATGAGCCACCTCGTTACACTCATGAAAGCTAAAATGAAACAAATAGGACCCAAACCGTTATCATAACACTAAACAATTATCAATAAGATTGGACTTAAAAACCACGACAACCACGCTCAACAGCCACCGAGGCAGCCCAAAATAGAGCCTTGGCTTTAGTAGCCTTACCAGACCCAACGTGTAACTCCGTCTTAGACCCAACACATATAAAGTTCCTTGCAAAGTCCTTGGCAATGAACTCTAAACCAACCTTCTCCCCAACTCTCGAGAAAGCTCCCTAAACTTTGATTTTAGTAGGATCCGAAGGAGGACACAACCAATGAGCAAAAAGTCTAGAGCAAGAATCAACGAAGCACTCCACCTTGATGGCCTTTTGATACTCACTAAGCCAATCCAAAGCTTTTCGAGAGCACAACAATAGAGGAGAATAAATAGAATCAAAGACCACTTAATTTCTCGCCTTCCAAATTTGCTAACAAAAAATAACAAATTTCTCAGCTTCCCCCGATCCCTTAATAAACAAAACCCAATCGATAAGGAGGAGAAATAGGCGAGGAAATCCAAAACTCTATCGCCCAAGGGCATTTGCAAAGCAGTTGCACCAAATTTTCCTCGCGCACACACCTCGGACATAAAATAGAGTCGGGAATCCCCCTCTTTCGAAAATTCACCCCATGAGGAATGATATTCCAGCATGCTCGCCAAGTAAAATCTCAAACTTTTGGTTGCACTTTAAGATTCCACGGCTTGCTCCAAATAGGATCCAGACTTATAGAACAAGAGGCAAACGAATTAGAAGATAAATCAAGAGAATAGACATCTTTAACTCTAAGGTTCCATCCCTACTATGAACGTATTATTTTAATGCAAATAAGAACCCTAAGATCACTCTGGCTTGCATTCAAATGTAATACTTGTGACAAAATATTACAATCTAACCTATGCACAAATGTTTCTCATTTATTTTACTAGTTTTCATAAAGTTGATATGTAATCAAAATAATTACAAGAATTGCAAATAGTGATTTGGGATCCATATGATTTTCAGGAAAAATACTTGATTTAGAGAGTTGATGCAATGGCATATATCAAAGCACAAAGTCTTAATCACGCCTTAATGCATGATGGAATTTCAACTTATTGAACAAACAAAAGCATTGGTGTATCTAAAACACAACGTTCATGAGGATTTGAAATTTGAATATTTGCTTATAGATGATCCCATAAAACGTTGAGACAACCTTTAAAAACAGATTGAAAAATCTGCAATTTATGATTGCACCAATAGCACAACGTCAATGATAAAAATTTTAGATTCTAAGATTTTACAACTATACGAGAATATAGTTCTGGAATTCTACGAATCACCTCCTAGTAGCAACTCAACGGGGAATCTATAACGAAAAAGAGCCATGACAAAGCAAACGCTCACAACTATGTATCCAAATAATGTGGTACAACAAGAACAATACCGAGAAAGACGTGATAAGTTTTGTGATCGAATTGCTATTCTATTTCTATTAGTCACAGTATAATTTAATCAAATTCTTTTCGCTAACCATAATCAAAAACCTATCCAAAAGTCATTCCTCCCGAAAGTAATGCCATTAAAGGTGGAAAAGGTAAACCTTGAAGAGAAGGTTAAAGCAACCAGCGCAAGTATAATAAACGTGAAGGTTATATTAACTAAGGTGATTATAATAACTGTAGAGGTTATAACCAATGCAATCATAATAACATAGAGGTTATAATAACCGCGACATATATAATAATCGTGGAGGAGGAAGCAATTCTCGTGCAGGATATAATGATTATAACAAAGGACATCAAAATCTAGGAAATTCGTATAAGGGAAAATCACATCAATGATCTCATAACAAGCTCGAAGAAAAATGTGTCAAATGTGAAATCAAAGATTGGGCAAACGAGTGTCATACTACCAAGATCTAGTAAACTCTGTATGGCATTCCAAAATAGTAAAAGAAAGCATAAGAGCAACTTTGTCAATGAAGATTCTCTTCCACTAGATATCGATATAGCTAGTTATTTGGTGGATGACATTCAAAATGTTTAAGGCCACATAAAATCACTTATGTTTTGTTTGTTTATTATTATCATAATCAATTTATGCATTTTTAAATGTAAATTAAACAGTTTTTTTTTAATATAATGTATGTTAATAAATGATAAATAAAAGCAAGTTTTCATATTTTATAGTGATGATTAATTCACAATTTGAATATTATGAGTTCCATAAAAAAGACACTCAAAGTGTCTGATTGATAGTGCAACTGCAAATGGTATCCTGAGCTGTGATATTTTTTTACTCAATTAAAGCTATTGAAGGCGAAACCTCCACACTATTTGTGATACCCCAAATTTAGCTTGGTAAGGAGCATTCTTAGGATGAGTGACTTCCTGGGAAGTTATCCCAGGTGCGCACGAGTAAGAACAAAATGCGTTGAAAAAACTTATGTTGGTTACACCGTTGTTGATACTTCCAACATGATAGGCTCAGGAATGACTTGTGTAATTTTTACAAAATGAACAAAGGTTATCCAACATGACACATTATATTCTAGTAAAAGTTAATCGAACTTGTTGAGTTGTGAAGATTTGCGTCAAAATGACTATTATGTGGAAACCACAAACGAAAATAACAAAGAATACATATCTCATAGCACATGAGCTAGCAAAATAAGAAATTCTTTAACTATAAGTAATTCCTTTTTTCTTCATGACTACACTACACTTATATCAGTCTAATTTCAAACTTATTGGTCATCCAAAAGGACAAACAATAAGAAAACGTTTAACTAGAATCATCCTGAAACAAGTATGAAGTCAAAAACCATTATATGATCAAAAGGACATCCGTTGAATGACATTACGAACTCCACAATCATATGAGCTTCCCTATGAAGCTTATTCGATTGGAAAGTTGATTATTCAACCTTCTAAATATAAAGTAGAAGCTTGAAAGAATCCAAGGATATATTTGCGAGCTAATTCACCCATCTTGAAAGTCTCACGAATTCGTGTATGAAACGGTCACGACGAGACATGCACCTCATGGGTCAAATAGTGTATCCCATACACATTATGAGAATATATATTCCTTATTTAAGATTGTTTCACCGAGAGACAGTCTGTCATAAGAATTCTTTCTCATTGGATATTACCATGCAACTCTAATGTCCTAAAGCCCAATTTAAAAACCCATGAGACATTAAGTACAAAGCCTAGTGTTAAATCTCATCTTTTCCTCTTTTTAGTCTTTAACAATCAAAATTAGGGTTTCACACTCGCTCCTTTTTCATCAAATTCCTAATTGCTCCACAAACCTTAGCTGCTATCGAAAGCTCTCGACTACTCGCAAGTTTCTATCTCTTTCTTCGCCAATTTCATATCTCTGAACCTCAGTCGAAGAATCACACCGCTCACAATCAGTCTTACAAAGCCCACAAAAATGGCATCAAGAAGCCTCGAAAACATCGTCACCACTCCACCAAGGGGGTATAAATTCTTTTTTTCTCTCTTTTTATCCATTTTGAAGCTTTGAATTGTTTTAATGGTGTCTTTTGGTAATGAATTTGTTAAATTTTTGGGTAATGATTGAAGATGGACCCAAAATTCTTATGGAACCAGAGGTACGCGAGGAAGCATGACAGGAAGAGCGATGAAGAAGCTTCTGCGGAAGAGTAGATCCTTGAACTTCGATTTAAATGCTTCTTATTTTTGTTACTGTCTAATGGAGAAATCAGAGTTTGTATTTGGATCATATTTGTTATGGTTATGAATGACTTTAATGGAGTTCTATCCACCCCTTCTCATTTTGATTATATATTTTTTTTTATTTGGTTAACATGCTCTTGAGTGTTACTCTATGTATCTCACCATAAAAAACCAATTTACCTATTTTTTGTTTTCTTCGGAACTCCTATAAAGGACAAATTTGATGGGGTGGAAACGGTATTAGAATTGTGTGATACTGTGATTTCATCAAATAGTTGGTAATTCCTTTGATTGAGCTACTTGATTGGAGATCAACGATCATAGCATTGAATTTGTCTTTCACGTACAATTCTAATCGTGATAGAAGCTACCCTATCATGAAAAAGTTGGCTTTATGTTTTCCATGCTACAATTTGTTATAATTCTATTTTTAGTCATTACTTATAATTTTTGTTAATTTTCATTTACACATTTAAATTACATTTTGTTAACATTTTTTATTCATTTTTCAGGCTTTGGCATAAAATATACATGTTTACTTCTTTGGGATAAGAGGGAGTGTCATAGTGCAAGATCATCGGTTCAAAATAGAGTTTATCATTGGTGGGCTGCCCGAAAATGGATGGGTTTGGACAATATAGTTTTTAATAAGTTCAAAGTATGGGCGGACTAAAACTCGGTTGTTTTTTATTAGTGCGGGGTAGAGCTGTTCATGGGCGGGCTACCCGCCAGGCTCGACCCATCCGGCTCGAAAAACGGGCGGGTATGGACAATGTTTTTTAAAAAAAATTAAAGTTTGGACGGATAATACCCGCCCGCTAAGATAAATAGGCGGGTAGCGACACCAAAAAATACCCGCGGGTATACCCGCCAGCCCGCTTATTTTAATACATACTCCCTCCTATGTAGCTCAAATGTCCCATTTGACTTTTCACAGTTTTTAAGGTGAGTCAAAATGGGACCCTTTGAGTAGGAGAGAGAGTGATATAATGGGTTTTTAATGAAAAGATTAGGGATTTAATGATTCCCTCCATTTTTGAATATTTTTGGTGGAATAAGTAAATGTTCAATATTTTTGTCCTTCAAAAGTGGATAAATATTTTTATAATAGTCGAAAATTACATAGTTCGAGAGTACATTACATAAGTGGAAAAATAAAATTACATAGAGAAAACTACTTAATCTCGTCAAGCCTCCTTAAATCTTCAACGGCCTCGGTGTAGTTCAAATCTTTCTTGATTATGTGGGTGCGGATTTTTTTCCGATCGTCGACTTCAGATTGTCCACGTTATAAAAAGAACTATGCGTTAAATTTCTCAAAAATGCCACCATATGTTAAACAACCAAAATTTCATTATATTAAAAAAAACCCATCATCATTGTACAATCCCATTAAAAACCAAAAAAACCAATTTCATTGTCCAAAAAAAACAAATCAGAAAGCATAGATGGCTGGAACAGAAAGGGAGCCAAAAACCAAAATTAATTGTCAAATGAAATGAATGGCGCCAATATCAAATGCTGAAAAGAACAGAAGGGAGCCAAAATGAATGGCGCCAATAGTCAACATATTTCACCAACAAACAACATTAAATACACCAACAAAAAACAGCATTTAATACACAAAAAAAAACGCAAAAATGGCTGGAACAAAAAATTTATCCGGTCAACAAAAAACACAAATCATGCAACGCTTGTTGAGCAAATTAAAGAAAAGGGGAAAACCGATGGTAGGTACAATTAACGAGCTTGCAACTGAGCACCAAGTAAGCAGGAAGACAATCACAAGACTTTGGCAGGAGGTTCAAAAACAAATGGAGAACAACAACACAACAATTAACTTGAACAACAAGCGGGTTGGGAGACAAGCACCAAACAAAATCCAATTTGATGATGAGAGATTCAAGTCAATCAAATTTGAGCTTAAGGGAACTCAACACTCTGTAGCAAAGCAAATGGAAGTGTCACAGTCAACTGTGTGTAGGTGGAAGAAGGATAGGATAATTAGAAAGCACACAAACGCAATCAAACCAACTCTCAATGACAACAACAAATTACACAGGTTAAGCTTTGCACTATCTAAGTTGCAATACAATGAAAACAATGATTCATTCCAATTTAAACCACACACAAACATTGTTCACATTGATGAGAAGCACTTTTATTTAACACGAGAATCACAAACCTATTACCTAGCACCAGGTGAGATTGAACCACATCGGGAATGTCAATCAAAAAGATTCATCCCAAAGATTATGTTCATGTGTACAGTTGCAAATCCTATTTATTTATCTAATGGTGATGTATATTTTGATGGAAAGATAGGAATATGGCCTTTTATTACTCAAGAACCTGCGAAAAGAAGTTCAAAGAACAGAAAGAGGGGGGAATTGGAGACCAAACCAGTGCAAAGCCACACATGAGAGATATGCTTATCACTAATGTCCTACCCACAATAAGAGCAAAGTGGCAACACGGAATGTCGAAGCGCATTTTTATCCAACAAGATAATGCAAAGCCACACATAGCACACAATGATAGTGAATTCATGGAGGAAGCAATGAAAGACGATTTTTTTATACAACTTGTACAACAACCACCCAATTCACCTGACATGAATGTACTAGACCTAGGTTTTTTTAGGTCAATCTAGGCTTTGCAATATCAAAACGCAGCCTATAATGTACCCCAATTACTAAGTGCTGTGAACAATGCATTTGAAAATTTAAGTCACAAGTGTTTGCGATTTGTCTTCATTACACTGCAAGCTTGCATGATTGAAACAATGAAAAAACAAGGGGGTATAGATTATCATATCCCACACATGAATAAGACAAAGGCTTCTAGGGAGGGCACATTGCCAGACAACCTCAGTGTAGACAAACAGTTAGTGTTGGACTCTTTGCATCATTTGTTCACAAGAATAAGTCCACAAACCATGACCCAATTAGTGGACATGATAGGGTATCAAGGGGGTCTTGATGAAGCCCAGCAGCAAGAAGACCGGCAAGAACAAATGCAACAATACAGAGCATCAACAAGCCAACAGCAACAACAAATGCACCAATACATAGCCTCATCAATCCAACAGCAAGAACAACAACAAGACCAACAAAACACAACCTCAACAAGCCAACAGCAACAACAAATGCACCAATACATAGCCTCATCAAGCCAACAGCAAGACCAACAAAACACAACCTCAACAAGCCAACAGCAACAACAACAGCCAGACCAAATGCAACCATGATGGTGATAACAGAACAACCAACAGCAACAATACAGAGCCTCAAAGAACAATAAACATATTTTTTGGGAAACGAAGGGATAATCCACAGCAATCACAGAAAATGCAAACCAACAATCCACTTACCATTTCAACACAAGAAGCCATGTATTTTTTGGACAACTTTTTGGAGATCTTAAAATAGAATGTTTCACAACTAAACAACAAGTGTAAAAATTTTGTTGTTGTTTAAATTGAAACATTTGTACTCATGGTTAAAGTAATGGAAATGTTGGTTGTTTATTTTATAAACTCTCAGAGTAGTAAACAAATGCAAATCATTGAGCAAAAAATGAACATCTTTGCGCTTTAGTTTTGGGAAAACATTCCAAACCCTAATTTTCAGTTCATATTTTTTCAGTGGCAATTTTAAATGCTCTCAAAAAAAAAATCATTGAGCATAAGAGAAAAAAAAGCATTGAAAAAACCCTAAATCAATGAAACATCATCATCAGCCATAACACACCCACAAGAACAAAAACATACTCGAAAATGGCCCAAGTTTATCAAGCCAATCTTCATCCTCGCAGTCAGTATTAGAGAAAACAGCATCAACAGAAGTATACTCTCGATCTGGGTTAAGATCAGGCTCTGGAGTGTAGATGGGCTCTCCTTCAGAGTCTAGTTCTCTACCCCACTTAGGATCTGTCTCAACTGAAGAGTAATCTTCCTCATATGAGTCAAATAAATCATCATCATAGTACTTAGGGTTTGAGAGAGGAGATTTGGGGATTTTGAGAGGGGAAACATCAGGTGAGGAGAAGTTAAGTGTTAGCTACATTTCATTCATACTTTATCCCCATTGTTTAATTGAATTATGTTGAGATTTGATGCAGCGATGCTTGTTTTATATAAGATTTTACGCTTGGTTTGGTGTTTTGTTGTTTTGTTGAATTTCTGGTAAAATTCAAGCACTTTTGATGCATACGTTGCTCATTCAGCTCCCAAAAATTGAAGAAGCAAGGCCTCGATGAGCCAAGTCAAGAACATAAGTCGAAACGAGATCCAAAATAGGCCATTTCAAAGCCACTCGACCAAATCTAGGTCGAGCCAAGGTGGCTCGAGCATCCTTGGACCTACACTTGAGATCAGAAGCTGATTAAAGCCATCCTGAAGGCCGCTCGACCAGGTCGAGCAATATGGCTCGGTCAAACGAAGTGTTCTTTAACTTCCTGTAGCTTCTGATTAGTTGCAGAACCCAAGACCAAAGCACAAGGCATCCGCTCGACCAGGTCGAGCGAGCTGGCTCGGGTCGAGCGGAGCAAATTTCACCTTCTGTCCACATTCTGATGTTTCTGTTAAAGTACCTGATGGTTGCTCGACCAGGTCGAGCGGGCTTGCTCGGGTCGAGCGAAATGGGCGGCAACAGCTTTTCGCGATCTTTATAAAAAGCATTTTGGTCCAATTATATTTGTTTCCTTTTTTTTGCTGCTGAAAGGATTTTGTTAGCCACCCTACCCTATCTTTAGGGGTGGCACCTCCCTCCTACACCTTAGGGGTGGTGGAGCAATCATGAAACCACCACCCCCACATGCCTTGAAGCTTATAAATAGAGAAGAGGAAGAAGGAGTGGAGTATCTCAGTTTTTCATCTCAATTTGCATCTCAGATTTCACCATCACTTAGAGTAATTTTTATGTATTCTTCATTTGCTTAGCTTTTATTTCAATAGAGAGTTAGTGTTTAGTATAATTTCACTTTCAAATCAAACACTTGCAATTTCATTTTCAATCTTAGTTTCATTCCTTATTGTAACACTTTGCCATTTGGATTTCTTCAACCATTGGTGTATTGAATTGAAGCTTTTGGAAGGAATTACTTTGAATCATCCATCCATTTTGTTCATCAAAGAGTAATTTCTATCTTTATTTACATTGAATTCAATTCATGTTATTTAGTTATTGTTTGCTTTTACTTTCATATGTTTATGCTTGATTGTTCTTCAATTGATTGCATTCATCTTGTTAAGATACAATAGTTTAATTCATTCATCCATGATTCTTGGCTTAATTGCAATCTATAATTTCAATATGAATATGTGTGAGTAGTTTGTTTTGGTTTAGGTTAGGCATGATCACCATGTATGTAGTTTGAATTGTTATCTTTACCTTTGGCATTGGTTGTGTTGTTTATGGTTTAACATAAGTTTTGCTATCTTGTTTAGTGTCGTTGAATTGAGGGCGAGAGTCGATTTTTAACGATAATATATGCTTAAAAATTGAATCATCTCCATGAGAATAGGTAGATGTTTTGATTGGAAATAATGAATGTGTGCTCCATGTCTTAATCTATGCTTAGCTCCATGAGAATAGGTGGTTAAGTATGTTTTAGGAAGCTAATGTTGCTCGAGAGAGAACATTAGTATTTAAGATACGTTCTTCCTCGTAACAACCCATAACCATGACCATAGGTTGAAGATAGTATGGACTACCTTGGTGAGAAAGCCTAGCCTATGCCTCTCTAGTTAATTGATCACTTTATCTTTGCCTTTGTTCATTGTGCTCTTAATTACTTTTATGCTTTGCTTTTCATTCCGTTTTTTTTAATTGCTTGCTTTATTTAGTTCCATCTCCAAACACTATTTTATATGTTTTTGAGCTCACTAATCGATTGAGAAGATATTGACTTAATACCCACTCCCTATGGATTCGACCCGTACTTGCCGTCGTACTAAACTATGCCGTGCACTTGCGGTATTATATTTGAAGGACGTAAAGTCCCGATCATTAAGTTCAGGTGAATCAATGGTGGGTTTAGGGTTCTTCAGGGGTGAGACTTTGGAAGGTTTAGGGCTGTCGGTCATGGTGAAGAAGGAAGGTCAAACCCAGAATGCAGGAGGTTGAAGACGAAGAGAAGAAGACGAAGAGAAGGAAACTCAGATCTAGGGTTCTTCAGTAGGTTCTAGAATGACGAAGTGAAAGAGGGGTTTTTAATTGGGATGGGTAGGGGTGAGATATAAATTGGAGGGAGTGATTAAAATGGTGTTAGATTAGGATAGTTAATTTGATTGTTTATGGAGATAATAGAAAAAATTAGATGAGTTTATTAAGGTTAAAAAAGTAAATAGGTAAGGTGAATAAGGGTATAAGGGTAAAAAAACCATGCCAAAAATGGAAATGGGACATTTAGGGTGACTTGACCCAAAATGGAAATGGGACATTTAGGCTGAATAGGAGGGAGTGTTATTTATTAAATATTTAATTTTATTAATTATTAAACAAGCATTACTACATGACCCATACCCAACTTTAGTAATTAATACTCATACTCTACTTTAGCTTATTACTCTTGTACTAGCCCTATAGTTTGCTTCTTTTAAACTTTAAAGTTTTTAATTATACCGTCTACATTCAATATTTTAACCCTCAAAGTACTCAAGCAGTAGAATATCAAAGTTCAAACAAGTAGCCGACTCCACCGTCTATATTCAATATTCATGTGATTTGTGTATTTTGAGACTTTATATATTTTGATTATTTTAGAAAATGTATTGTATTTTAATTGTTACTAAAACTTAGCTTTATAATGTTATTTCTATTTTTAATTTTTATATAAGAAATACCCGCCTACCCGTGGGTCCCGCCCGCTTTAAAAATGGGCAGGTAGCGACAAAAAAATATGTCCGCAAATGCGGGCGAGGTGTTCAATATTTGAGCCCGCGGGTAGAATTTTTAGGTGCTACCCGGTCCGCTACCTGCCCAACCCCGCCCATGAACAGCTCTAGTGCGGGGGTATACTTTAGTTCTACGTATTAGTAGTATTAAAAAGCTTCTAGGTTCGTCACTTATAATTTTCACATATTACATGTAGGCATTAGGGTTAGGAGAAGCCCGATTCTTGTAGGTCATACCTGTCAAGAAAAAGGGTTGCAGCAAGCAAATTGAAACCGCTAAGGCGGGTGGTCTTTTAAAATTTTAGACCTGCAGGTAGATTTTTGGAAGTAAGTCAGGTTCGTTACCTGCCCCTAAAATTTTAAACTATGAGTGCCCCTTATGCTATGACAGATTGATGGATGTTTGGTGATTTTAGTAGTTGTTTCAAGGATTTAGCTTATTGGTCAGTTATTTGGTCAAATTCACTAGGAATTTCTCAGTTCTTTTTTAGCATTTTGGTTTTTGGAGTGGCCATCTTTGTTTTAAGGAAAAAAATTTGCACCTTCAGTCTGTTTAGTGCCCTGGCCCCTACCTTTATTTACCTATTTTGTTTGTATCGTTGCCCTGTTTGTAAAATGGAGTATCTGTTATAGTATACACACGGTCGAATTTGATGAATTTGCTTTGGATGTGTGATCTTATTTGGGACTTCTTCAACTTCGTTGATATGGTCCGTGTTCTAGGCGGGTGATGTATGAAATGCCTTAAAAGTAGGTAATGTGTTTTCTAATTACTCCAATTAGCAGCAAAAAGACATTGATTTATGTATTTCCAGAAAGGCAGGCTCACATCACATTTCTCTCTAATTGTTTTAAACCGAATCAAATTCTGAAAAGGCAAGAATTTGCATTCAATTTAACTTTCTAAGGGGAACTGCTTCCAAGTAGGGCTGAACAAAGTTTGGTCTAAACTGTAAACCAAACCGGACTAAATCGGAGTTTTAGTATTTGGTCTGGTCTGGTTTTTTTTCAAATTAAATTACGGTTTACGGTCTGGTCTCAGTTTTTTCTTTTTAGACCAGACTGGACCGCAAATTGTACTATGGTCGAAAATCATCATTTTGTATTAAAAAATTAAGTTGCCACCAAAATATTTAAGATGTGGTTATTTTTATATTGCAATATACACTTGAATGATGTTGATGTTATCAACTAATTACAAATTATTATATTTATTAATTGTAGGTGAGAAATATTTGCATAAATCCATGTATTAATTTGGGTAAAAATATAAAAATAAAAAACCGTAGACCAGACCAGACCGCTGTAAAACGGTTTGGTCCGGTCCGGTGTAGAAAATTTTCAGACCGAAATTTCTGGTTTGATCTGATTTTAGTGTCAAACCAGACTAAACCGGACCCTGTTCACCCCTACTTTCAAGTTCAGCTCTGGGTTGAAAGTATGCACCCAAAAATCCATGATGAGAGAAAAAAAAAGAACAAAAATCTCAAATTGCTCTAATAGCAAATATAATAAAAAAATCTAAATAGACTACTTAGACATACCATTTTCCGAGAGAATATAGTTTGGCCATATAGCATCTAAAAACACAAAGGAAATGCCAAATGATTAACATAAAGATTATCAATTCATTTCAAAGCACATTAAAGAAATCTTGCAACAACTAAAAACAGATTGAAAAATCTGCAATTTAAGATTGCACCAATAGCACAACGTGAAAAATTAAATTTTAAATTCTAAGATTTTACAACTATACAAGAATATAGTTCTAGAGTTCTTCGAATCACCTCCCAGTTGCAACTCAACGGGGAATCTGTAACAAAAAAGAGCCACGACAAAGAAAACTCTCACAACTATGCATCCAAATAATGTGGTACAACAAGAACAATACCGAGAAAGACGTTGTGATAAGTTTTGTGATCGAATTGCTATTCTATTTCTATTAGTCACAGTATAAAATAATCAAATTCTTTTGGCTAACCATAATCAAAAACCTATCCAAAAGTCATTCCTCCCGAAAGTAATGCCATTAAAGGTGGAAAAGGTAAACCTCGTAGAGAATGTTAAAGCAACCAACACAAGTATAAAAAACGTGAAGGTTATATTAACTAAGGTGATTATAATAACTGTAGAGGTTATAACCAATGCAATCCTAATAACATAGAGGTTATAATAACCGCGACATGTATAATAATTGTGGAGGAGGAAGCAATTCTCGAGCAGGATATAATGATTATAACAAAGGACATCAAAATCTAGGAAATTCGTATAAGGGAAAATCACATCAATGATCTCATAACAAGCTCGAAGAAAAATGTGTCAAATGTGAAATCAAAGATTGGGCAAACGAATGTCATACTACCAAGATCTAGTAAACTCTGTATAGCATTCCAAAATAGTAAAAGAAAGCATAAGAGCAACTTTGTCAATGAATATTCTTTTCCACCAGATATCGATATAGCTAGTTATTTGGTGGAAGACATTCAGAATGTTTAAGGCCACATAAAATCACTTATGTTTTGTTTGTTTATTATTATCATATTCAATTTATGCATTTTTAAATGTAAATTAAACAGTTTTTTAATATAATGTATGTTAATAAATGATAAATAAAAGCAAGTTTTCATTTTTTTATAGTGATGATTATTTCACAATTTGAATATTATGAGTTCCATAAAAAAGACACTTAAAGTGTCTGATTGATAGTGCAACTACAAATGGTATCCTGAGCTGTGATATTTTTTACTCAATTAAAGCTAATGAAGGCGAAACCTCTACACTATTTGTCATACCCTAAATTTAGCTTGGTGAGGATCAATCTTAGGATGAGTGACCTCCTGGGAAGTTATCCCAGGTACGCACGAGTAAGGCCAAAATGCGTTGAAAAAACTTGTGTTGGTTACATCGTTGCTGATAATGCCAACATGATAGGCTCAGGAATGACTTGTGTAATTTTTACAAAATGAACAAAGGTCATCCAACATGACACATTATATTCTAGTAAAAGTTAATGGAACTTGTTGAGTTGTGAAGATTTGCGTCAAAATGATTATTATGTGGAAACCACAAACGAAAATAACAAAGAATGCATATCTCATAGCACATGAGCTTGCAAAATAACAAATTCTTGAACTATAAGTAATTCCATTTTTCTTCATGGCTACATTACACTTATATCAGTCTAATTTCAAACTTATTGGTCATCCAAAAGGACAAACAATAAGAAAATGTTTAACTAGAATCATCCTGAAACAAGTATGAAGTCAAAAACCATTATATGATCAAAAGGACATCCGTTGAAAGACATACGGACTCCACAATCATATGAGCATCCCTATGAAGCTTATTCAATTGGAAAGTTGATTATTCAACCTTCTAAATATAAAGTAGAAGCTTGAAAGAATCCAAGGATATATTTGCGAGCCAATTCACCCATCTTGAAAGTCTCACGAATTCGTGTATGAAACGGTCTCGACGAGACATGCACCTCATAGGTCAAATAGTGTATCTCATATACATTATGAGAATATATATTCCTTATTTAAGATTGATTCACCTAGAAACAGTTTGTCATAAGAATTCTTTCTCATTGGATATTACCATACAACTCTAAAGTCCAAAAGCCAGATTTAAAAACCCATGAGACATTGAGTACAAAGCCTAGTGTTAAATCTCATGTTTTCCTCTTTTTAGTCTTTTACTATCAAAATTAGATTTCGCACTCGCTTCTTTTTCATCAAATTCCCAATAGCTCCCCAAACCCTAGTTGCTACCAAAAGCTCTCGACGCAGGTTTCAATCTCTTTCTTCGCCAATTTCATATCTCTGAACCTCCTTATTTTTTTTATATCTAATTTTAATGGCGTTAATTTAACTAATCATTTTAGGCATTTTGTGGAAGAAATGGCCAAAAGTCGAAGAATCACACTGCTCACAATCAGTCTTACAAAGCCCACAAAAATGGCATCAAGAAGCCTCGAAAACATCGTCACCACTCCACCAAGGGGGTATAAATTCTTTTTTCTCTCTTTCTATCCATTTTGAAGCTTTGACTTGTTTTAATGGTGTCTTTTGGTACTGACTTTGTTAAATTTTTGGGTAATGATTGAAGATGGACCCAAAATTCTTAAGGAACCAGAGGTACGCGAGGAAGCATTAAGAGCGATGAAGAAGCTTTTGCGGAAGAGTAGATCCTTGAACTTCGATTTAAATGCTTCTTATTTTTGATACTGACTAATGGAGGAATCAGAGTTTGTATTTGGATCATATTTGTTATGGTTGTGAATGACTTTAATGGAGTTCTATCTTCCCCTGCTCATTTGATTATTTTCTTTTTCTTATTTGGTTAACATGTTCTTGAGTGTTACTCAATGTATCTCACCATAAAATACTACTCCCTCCGTTTCTTTTTTATTGTCCACTTTCCTTATTTGGTCAGTTCACTCTAATTGTCCACTTTCTATTTTTGGCAAAGATTTTTTACCTAAAAACCCTAACTACCCCAACTTATATTATTTAAAATACCCCACCTACCACCTTTTCAATTATTATAATCACTTAAATACTCCAACTACCATCTTTACAATTATTATAATCACTTAAAATACGCCACTAATATTTTTCTTAATTTGCATGCCCACTAGAAAGTGGACAATAAGAAGGGGGTGGAGGGAGTATTTTACCTCTTTTTTGTTTTCTTCGGAATTCCTATGGGATAAATTTGATGGGATAGAAACGGTAATAGAATTGTGAAATAGTTGATAATTCCTTTGATTGAGCTACTTGATTGGAGATCATAGCATTGAAGTTGTCTTTCACGTACCTATTCGTGATAGAAGCTACCCCGTCATGAAAAAGTTGGCTTTATGTTTTTGTTGCTAAAATTTGTTATATATCTATTTTTAGTCATGACTTATCATTTTTATTAATTTTCATTTACACATTTAACTTACATTTTCTTATCATTTTCCAGGCTTTTGCATTAAATTTACATTTTTACTCTATTGATTTTTACTTTATTTGCATGTGAAACTACTTCTTTGGGATAAAAGGGAGTGTCATAGTGCAAGACCATAGGTTCAAAATAGAGTTTATCATTGGTAAGTTGCCCGAAAATGGATTGGCTTGGATAATATAGTTTTTTTTAATAAGTTTAAAGTATGAGCGGACCAAACTCGACTGTTTTTGATTAGGAGTATTAATAAACTTTTAGGCTCATCACTTATAATTTTCACATATTACATTTAGGTATTAGGGTTAGGAGAAGCCCAATTCTTGTAGGTCCTACCCGTCAAGAAAAAGGTTGCAGCAAGCAAATTGAAACCCCTAAGGCGGGTGGTCTTTTAAAATTTTAGACCTGCAGGTAGATATTTTGGAGGTAAGTCTGGTTCGTTACCGGCCCCTCTAAATTGAAACTATGAGTGCCCCTCATGGTATGACGGATTGATGGGTGTTTGGTGATTTTACTGGTTGTTTCAAGGATTTAAATTGTTCTTATTTTGTATCTTGCGGATATGTCGACCCAAGAACAAATGGAACAATAATCTGAAATGGGCGTCTATGTTAACCGAGAAAACACCAATGAACAAGATTTTGCTTTGGAGGAAAGTATCTGCCAATATCACGAGTCCTCATCTGGGCATACGTAAAATAAATTCAATCTGCAAATTATAATTTGAAGTATAGTCAACAACAGATTTAAAGACTCATTTGCCGGTACAAAATCTTGCATGAACACATGCTGATAAAGTTTCTATTATAAATAAATATGTCAGGCATTATCTTGTTCATAACATAATCTGACACTATTACAACATACAAAATTAGAACCTATAGTATATGAGTAACCTTATTCCTTAAGAACTCTAGAAAAATCTGAGATAGTGGTCATGTATCTAGTCTTCTCGTAAGATACTGAGTAAGCTGAAGAACGCAATACAACCAACCTTGGAAGCTACTAATCATGGCTCGGTTCGAATGTGACTCGGGTCAATCACTACTAGGTTCGAGTAATCTCGATTAACGGTTATATGTTGGTTAAAAAAATCGGTTGCAACTCGGGTTCAGTTATCCCATTTTCGGTTGTCAATCGGTTCGGGTGATGTTAGTTCGATAAACCTGAAAAAGGAACACATTTTCGGGTAGATTTACTTTCGGTTTCGGTTTGAGTTTTTGGGTCGGGTCACATTTGAAATATAAGAATGTAGGCTTTATGTTTTGAGGTTGTCTCTCTTAGAGACAGTCTCTCACAAGAGTAGTTGTGTGTTTAATCAGTTGAAAGTGTAGATTTTCTAATTGGTTTTTATACTAGTTGTATAAGTCAGTTGTCTAAGAAATGTTTAATAATACTAGTTGTGGGGCTGCGTGCCCAAGTTACACTATTAAATTTTATCATGCTTTTTTTATATCATTTTATTAACAATAGTACGAATGCAATTATATTAGAATATCAATATATTGCAAATGTGTGAATAACGATTGAAGATGTATAACATCAAAACAGGGCATGAAAACGTATTGAAGAGCTTTATACACTTCTCTATTTTCTATATACACTTCTATGTCGACTAATGGTTGCTAGACATACGTTGTTGATGGGTGTTTTGAAGCTTGAACTCTACTCTTTGTGCGGCTTTGTTATCGAGACAAATGGTGCGATGTTTTCAATTAATCAAGTCATGTTCTGATATCAAAGGGGTAATGATGTCTGACGAGTATTTGATTTAACACCAAAATCGGATCAAAACTGATCATAAAAGCAACATTATTGTAGCAATATGCCAATATGTCTTCAAAGGATTCCTATTTAATTTAAAACTTTACTTTAAATATTAATTAATAATAGTTCATATAACTGATACGCATGATTTATGTACATTTTATCCCCTATTTTCGAATCATATTTATGTCATCCCTATGCTTTATTCTTTTGATTTAAGTCCATTTATGTTTATTTTGAGGATTTTGCACTTTTTGGTACGGTGTTCGTTGTTTTGTCAATTTATGTAGGTTTTCCTTCTTACCGAGTCATCATAAGCATCAATCATGTTTATCCTCTTACTCTCAGAGACTTTGTGACCTTAGGAACCAAGTTGGTGACTAAAGGGAAGTCAAATTAATTAAAAGAAGGTCAACCAAAAAAATGCTACATTTTTCGATCATCAAATGCAAGACGGTCCACTTATAATGATCATACCCTTCACCAAACTTGAAATTTGATATATTTTTATTGGATATTAAACTTGGGTTCGTTAGCTTCGAAACGACTGGTCACATGCCCAATTCTGATAAGAAACGACCAAGTTATGGCATTTCAAAGACGTAGTGCGCATCAGGTACAAACCAGTCGACTGGTCGACCAGGACCAGTCGACCCGACTCTTTCAGATCTGCAGATCACTGTTTGCTTTTTGGCCCGTGATTTCTTGCCTCAAGCTTCCTCCAATCTTTCCCCTTGCGTGCTTCAGACCTCCTACTCCTGTGCATCTGGTTCTAATGATGGAGGAGGTTGCTTGTTAGACCATCTCTACAATCATCATGAAGGCAAGTGGATGAGCACTTGAAATTGCCTATAAATACCCCAAGGTTCTCAAGGGAAGAGACACCCACATTCAGCCCATAAGCTGAACTTTACTCCTTTCTCTCTTCACTCTATGAAAGGTCATGTATTTGTAAGCTTTAATACTTCATAATTCCAGAAATTTGTAGTTGTACCTCACTCAAACATTCTCTTTAGCTCTTTTATCTTTAGAACTCAAGCATTCGGTTTGTAACTTAATCATTAAACACTTGTAGTTTGTGGTAATCTTCCTTTGGTATTAATCAAAGCATTTTCCAGAAATTATGGGTTTGATTTATTACTTGGTATGAAGTATTTTGTGGTTAGAATATTGAAAGCTTTTGATCATTTCTTGTGATTTCCATCCCCCTCCTTAGTAGAGGGAAGTAAGTACTCCTTAACTTAATTTTCTTCTTTGTTGTTGTTTTATTATGAATGGCATGATGTTTTGTATGTTTATTTTAGTTATCAACATGAGTGAGTAGTTTCCTTCTAGAGTTTGGAGATGTAGTTAGCTAATTAATTTGCTTATGGGGTAATGGGTTGATCACAAATATGTACATGAAAGAATATGTGAGTTCTATGATAAGGAATCGAAAGTCCATTTCGATCCCCTTCCATGGACAATTTATGTTGCTTGATTGTTTGAACACTTGGGATGTATGAATTCATGCTAGTAATGAGTAGCCCGGAAGCTAACTTTATTAGGATTCCTTCGAGACCTAGCCCGTCCTTAGGATGATGAACCATGCCTATCTTGTACAATTCTTTCTTGTTTAACGTAAATTGGAGGTCATAAGCATGTATGGTCGAGTTATACGCCCAGAAGACGAATCTCCTAAACCATATTAGTAGCTATATAGTTCCTATGCCCAGAAGTTGTGGAACTAAATTAGAAAGACATTTCTCATCATAAAAATGGTTAAAAACATATTTTCAACTTATCCCTTTAGCATATTAAGAGGCTAAATTTCCCAAACTCTAGTCTTTTTATCCATTGTTTAAAACCCAAATTTGAAATTTGTTTCCGTCATAAAACTCTAAAATCATAAACCTTCTTGTCATTAGACTCTTTTTTTCACGTAAATATTTCCCTGTGGACCGACCCCTTACTTACCGTTAATGCTAGTCATAATTAATTGCGTAGAGCGGACTTAGTTAAATTAACGACCTACGAAACCGCGTCTATCAATAACTAATAAGGAATACAGGCTAAATGATAAAGCCTAACTAATGAAAATTACCGCCTAATTCTGAAAAAATGCTAACCCCCCCACTAAACCATCTAAATGAAAATGAATCAAAATCCTATAACGTCCACTAACTTCTAAATAATTTGATAACCTCCTCTCCTCACCCTTTTTTAAAAACTAAAAACAAATTTATCTTCAACAGACATCAGAATATGTTCAACATGGGCTTTGACCGAATTGGGTTTAATCTAGCCCGAAACTACATTAATCTAACCCGAGATCATGCATTAAACATCCAAATACCTTGCGTACATAGATCAAATGACCCTCAAACTTTCCTCATCTTCGACCAGTGTCCTCATAAGCTTCGAAAACAACTTCTAACTATGTAATTATGTATCAATGAAGCCCGGTAGACATGGTTGAGGATCGGAATGGCTCGAAACAAGAGCGAATCTTTTCCCTTTGTGCATTAATCTCATTTACAGTTATGTAATAAGCAAAGTTCATCCCTAAATGAAAAGAAAACACGTAAAACCTTTCCTGACCAATAGAGACAGACTCCAATCGTCCACTGTTATGGTTGTTGAAACTCAACAACCATGTGAATGGGAAAAAGATGGAGAAGATAAGAATTTTAGGAGAGGAGAAGAAATCTAGAAGAGAAGTTTTATTTCATTTTATTTTCTTTTCTCTAATACAACATTGTATCCTTTTATACTACTAAGACTCACTAAGGTTTTATGAATTGCGTTGCATTCTTGTCAAACCTTGATTAGTTGCAAAAAGCTTTACCATTACAAAGTTAAATACTCTTATTTTTCTCTATATCTGATACAAGATCACCAAATCAAAACTCAATCAAGAATGGAATTAATTAAGAAAATCAATCATATAACTAAATACACAAAATATAAAAGAACATTACATGAAATCAATCAATTTAAAAAACGGAAGATAGTGAAATGCAAGTTAGGGTTAACTTAAAAAAATAATAATAATGTGGTTGGGAAGTTATTTACTTCGGAAACCAAGTAGGATTCATCAAATTTAACATCAAATTCATCCGACTCACCAAGATGTATAAATAACCCATTTCAAAACATTTTATCAGAGAAAGATAATCAGATACCACAAGTTTGCTAAGTTTGTTTTTGAAGATCTGCTTAGTGTTCCCAAAAGATGAATGTTGACACTCCAAGGAATGGTTATATAGAACTATGATGGGTCGATATTTCACAAAGCTCAAATTGCTAATGGAGAAAAGAAATACAAAATCGAGAGCCAAGATGAATGTTGACACAAAATAATGTCTTATTTCAAGAGAACAATACCAAGATTTTCCAATTGAGATTAAATGAAATCTCAAATAGAACAAGCATGAAGATCAAGCACTCGAAACTTGAGTCATTAGCCATCAAAATGATGGTTTGAACTTGGCTTTGATCGAAGCTTCATCAGTCTCGCTCGAGACTTTACATGGGACATTCAAACACCATAATTAAATGACCCTCGAACTTCTCTAAACTTTTATGAAAGCTTTCACGAGCTAGGGAATGGAGCCCAAGTATCAAATCATGTGATTATTTGTCAATGAAGATCGGTAAACATGGTTGATGATCGAGATAGCTTGAAAATTGCTTGAATATACTCGAATATCAATTTTAAAGCACAAAAAGAAAAATAACGGCACATGAACTTAAATTAACAAATATTGGTCACATTTAATCTCAAAATGCTAATTAACGACCTTGATACACAACAAAGAAGGCACAATAAGTGTAAAATACTACACTTATCAAAATGTTATGTCATTTTTATCTAGCCAATAAATGAGTTTCATTTAACAAACTCACCTAAGTTGTGACACTTGGAATTTTTCAAGCTTTTTAGTATAATGTATAATAAGATCACGTATAATCTTAATATGGTGACTTATAATTTTAAAACAAATGATCATTTATAATTTTAATAGTAATTAATTAAAAATTAAATTGATATATTGTAAGGACATTATAAGATGATCTCTTACAAGACCAGTTGATCTTATTTTAACTAGCTCTACCTTTTGTAGAAAATTGTAAGTAAATGAGAAAAATTATATAAAAAAAATCTCAAAATAAGCATCGGGAAAACTTATTTCCCAAAATAAGAAATTTTAGACCAATGCTAAGGTATGGAGTTTGTTTGCGGTTAGTAACAGCGGACAATTTCTAAAACTGAGTCAAAATGTCAGCAAAGTAATCGTCCGCTCTTATAAACAAAGGGCGATTTGACCTTCATTGACTTTTGGATATGTAATGGTCCGCTATTAATAACAGCAGGTGATTGTTTTCTCATATACCTTAACCAATTTTTTTATTCGCACATGGCCCGCTGTTACTACTAATAGCGACCGATTACTTGAATTGAGTTAAAAGTCAGCCTAAAAATCATTCATTGCTATCAACAACGAACAAACTCCATACCTTAGTATTGGGCTAAAAGTGCTTATTTAGGAAAATAATATTTAGGAAAGTAACTTTTCCCAATACTTATTCACAAATTCTTACTTGAGACCGTCTATACAATAGACGTCTCAAGCAATTTATAAATTTTTTAAAAAAACTAATTGGTGGTTTGTAAGTTAAAAAGGAGATATGAGTTAGACTCTCGAGAGGCGTCTATACTGTAGACAGTCTCTCAAGAGGTTGCCTGATACTTATTTTGAACTAGCCCATAAAGAAAATGCAGAGTAAAAGTACAATTTAAGCTTTAATGAATTGGACCTGAAATGCGTATTTCAGAAAGACGGTCTCTCAAGAGACTAGCTATTTTGCTTATTTTGTTCAAATTTTCACCTTTGTAACACTTTAATAATGGGCCAGATATAACCAGACCTCTGTAAGCCCAATCTAAAAACCCACGCTAGAAATCTCCTCATTTCCCCTTACCATCAAATTTCTAGGGTTTCAAATAAAAGGAACTCACCCTTCTTTCATCACATTCCCAGTAGATCCACAAACCCTAGCTGCTACCAAAATCTCTCGACTGATTGCAGGTTTTTATCTTTTTTTCCGCCAATTCCATTCCTCTAAACTTCTTGAATTTGCTTATATATCTGACTTTAATGGCGTTAATTTGACTAATCATTCAGGCATTTTGCGGAAGAAATGGCCAAGTCGAAGAATCACACTGCTCACAACCAGTCTTACAAAGCCCACAAAAATGGCATCAAAAAGCCTCGCAAACATCGTCACCACTCCACCAAGGGGGTATAAATTTCTCCTTTTTTCTTTCTTCTATTTGGAAGTTTTGAATTGATTTAATGGTGTCTTTTGGTACTGATTTTGTTTATATATATGGGTAATGGTTGAAGATGGACCCGAAATTCTTGAGGAACCAGAGGTACGCTAGGAAGCATAACAAGCAGAGCGATGAAGGAGCTTCAGCAGAAGAGTAGATCTTCGATTTCCGATTTAAATACTTCTTATTTTCAGGTGTTATGTTTAAAAATTTATTCTACTAAGAATATAGACTTTTTGTTTTTGCTACTGCCTAATGGAGACATCAGATTTTGTATTGGATCATATTAGTTATGGTTATGAATGACTTAAATCGAGTTCTTTTTCTTCCCCGACTCATTTTGATTATTCTCTTTTTCGTATCTTATCACTCTGTTCATGAGTATTATTTGAATTGCGATATTGTGTGGTTTCATCAAATATTTAGTAATTTCTTTGGTTGAGTTACTTGATTGCAGATTATAGCATTAAAATTGTCTTTTACGCACAATACCCATTCGTGATCTTATATCATAGTTCATGTGTACAGCACTACTGCTTCATAGATTCATAGATTTGAAGGTTTTATCATAAGTAACAGTAAGCAACAATATCAAAGTAGGGCATGAAAAGTATTGAAGGTATTATACACTTATTTTAAATAATGCTATTAATACACTTTCGAGTTGCATTAATACACTTATTTTAAATAAGTCACACAAGAGTACTGCTGATTATAAATTGAGAATTATAAGGTACACCTACATCATCTACTGTTAATTGAGTGTTATTTTGATTTTGATTACTTGCATTATTTTATTTGGGTTGTTTTGCTTCATCCAAGATACACATTTCTAATTTTATTCATAGGATAAGGGAGAAACAAAGTTTTATTTATTCAACCTATTTTTGATGCTATTTTTCAAGTGAAAGATGATGAAGAAAAGAAGTGATGTTTCTTTTAAGTCTTTGATGCTTGATCTGTTGGCTGGTGTTTGTGGTGTTGTGTTCTTTTCTTTGTAGCTGCCTGTACTATTGTGTTGTTGCTCTTATTTTATGTGCCTTCTGGTTGCTGTTTGAGGTCTGTTTTGTTGTGGTTTGGCTTGGTGTTGCAGTTGTTGTGGTAGAGTAGTTTGTTTTCAGCTGTGGCTGTAGAGGCTGGTGGCTGGCTGGTTTCTTCTTCATTTAGTCTTTTGGTGTTGGTTTGTGGATGTATAATTCAGGTTTTGCTTGTGCTGGCAACAACTATTTGTGGTATATTTTGGTGTTGTTGTTCCATGTTCTGTTGGGATTTCTTTGGTGGTGTTGTGTTGCTGTTTTGCTGCGTACTGCTTCTGATTGATGTCTTTGCCTGCTGCGTTTCTGTACATTAATGTCTACATCTTCTGATCGATGTCTGTGTACTGCTGTCTAGGTGCTGCCTGGACGATTGATATCTGGAAGGTTTTTTTGATAAATATCTTCTAAGAAATTAATAGCTTACAGTCCAAGCTCTTAATCGGTTGCTACACTCACTTAAACACATCCTTGAAAACGTTTGTTGTATTTCTAACAGATTTCTGCTGATATTCCTTTGATAGATTTATAAATATAAGGTTGTTCAGGATAGGACACTGGATGAGCACAAGAGGTTTTTTTCAAAAAAAAAAAAGACATGATAATATTGAAATAATGATGTAATCAAGAAATTAAGAGAATAATTGCGTAATTAAGTAGAGAGAGTAACTAGAAAGAGTGGAGAAGAAATGAGTTGTGAATGGAAAGATTGAAAGTGATGGGTATATATAGAAAATTCTCCGACGACTAGTAAACGGTTAGTTTTTGACCGGATCCAAAGAATCGCATGGTTTCGGTTCCAAGGAACCGTTGGGCCGGGTGAACCATTTCGGTTCGGTTCTCGGGCAGTTCCTTGGGCCCGGTGGTTCGGGTGAACCCGCTTGCGGTTCTTTAGCCCGGTTCTGATGGTTTTTTCGGCGGTTCTACGGTTTCGACATCTTTTTTTCGACGGGTTCACGGTTCCGCTGTTCGGGCCGGTTCGAAACCTTGTTGCGAATGGTTTCGGTTCTGGGATCTGTTCCAAGCGGTTCACGACCGGTTCGGTTCTGGGTAACCCGCTCCGTCGCCACACTACTTACAAACATTCACACAGTTCAATATACTTTTTTAAAAAAGAAAAGAAAGGCCAACATTTAGAATAGATCAAATCCCCATACAAAGCAACCTTAAGCCAGTTTGGGGCAAATCAACCCAAACCTCATTGCTAACACACACCAGTAACAGCGCAACGAGCAAGTCTATGAGCCACCTCGTTACACTCATGAAAGCAAAAATGAAACAAATAGGACCCAAATCGTTATCATAACACTAAACAATTATCAATAAGATTGAACTTGAAAACCACGAGAACCACGCTCAACAGCCACCGAGGCAGCCCAAAATATAGCCTTGGCTTTAGTAGCCTTACCAGACCCAACGTGTAACTCCGTCTTAGACCCAGCACATATAAAGTTCCCTGCAAAGTCCCTGGCAACGAAGCCTAAACCAACCTTCTCCCCAACTCTAGAGAAAGCTCCCTAAACTTTGATTTTAGTAGGATCTGAAGGAGGACACAACCAATGAGCAGAAAGTCTAGAGCAAGAATCAACGAAGCACTCCACCTTGATGGCCTTTTGATACTCACTAAGCCAATCTAAAGCTTTCCGAGAGCACAACAATAGAGGAGAATAAATAGAATCAAAGACCACTTAATTTCTCGCCTTCCAGGTTTGCCAACAAAAAATAACAAATTTCTCAACTTCCCCTGATCCCTTAATAAACAAAACCCAATCAAAACCCAATCGATAAGTAGGAGAAACAGGCGAGGAAATCCAAAACTCTATCGCCCAAGGGCATTTGCGAAGCAGCTGCACCAAATTTTCCTCGCGCACACACCTCGGACATAAAACATAGTCGGGAATCCCCCTCTTTCGAAAATTCACCCCATGAGGAATGATATTCCAGCATGCTCGCCAAGTAAAATCTCAAACTTTTAGTTGCACTTTAAGATTCCACGGCTTGCTCCAAATAGGATCCAGACCTATAGAACAAGAGGCAAACGAATTAGAAGATAAAGCAAGAGAATAGACATCCTTAACTCTAAGGTTCCATCCCTACTATGAACGTGTGTCTGTGTATTTCTTTGAAGTTTTATTTCTTTATAGTTTTTTAGGTTCAAATCTGTATTATTTTAATGCAAATAAGAACCCTAAGATCACTCTGGCTTGCATTCAAATGTAATACTTGTGACAAAATATTACAATCTAACCTATACACAAATGTTTCTCATTTATTTTACTAGTTTTAAAGTCGATATGTAATTAAAATAATAACAAGAATTGCAAATAGTGATTTGGGATCCATATGATTTTCAGGAAAAAATACTTGATTTAGAGAGTTGATGCAATAGCATATATCAAAGCACAAAGCCTTAATCACGCCTTAATGCATGCTGGAATTTCAACTTATTGAACAAACAAAAGCATTGGTGTATCTAAAACACTACGTTCATGAGGATTTGAAATTTGAATATTTGCTCATAGATGATCCCAAAAAACGTTGAGACAACCTTAAAAACAGATTGAACAATCTGCAATTTATGATTGCACCAATAGCACAACGTGAATGATAAAAAATTTAGATTCTAAGATTTTACAACTATACGAGAATATAGTTCTAGAGTTCTTCGAATCACCTCCCAGTTGCAACTCAACGGGGAACCTATAACGAAAAAGAGTCATGACAAAGCAAACGCTCACAACTATGCATCCAAATAATGTGGTACAATAAGAACACTACCGAGAAAGACGTGATAAGTTTTGTGATCGAATTGCTATTCTATTTCTATTAGTCACAGTATAATTTAATCAAATTCTTTTGGCAAACCATAATCAAAAACCTATTCAAATGTCATTCCTCCCGAAAGTAATGCCATTAAAGGTGGAAAAGGTAAACCTCATAGAGAAGGTTAAAGCAACCAACGCAAGTATAATAAACGTGAAGGTTATATTAACTAAGGTGATTATAATAACTGTAGAGGTTATAACCAATGCAATCATAATAACATAGAGGTTATAATAACCGCGACATGTATAATAATCGTGGAGGAGGAAGGATTTCTCGTGCAGGATATAATTATTATAACAAAGGACATCAAAATCTAGGAAATTCGTATAAGGGAAAATCACATCAATGATCTTATAACAAGCTGTAAGAAAAATGTGTCAAAGATTGGGCAAACGAATGTCATACTGCCAACATCTAGTAGACTCTGTATGGCATTCCAAAATAGTAAAAGAAAGCATAAGAGCAACTTTGTCAATGAAGATTCTCTTCCACCAGATATCAATATAGCTAGTTATTTGGTGGATGACATTCAGAATGTTTAAGGCCACATAAAATCACTTATGTTTTGTTTGTTTATTATTATCATAATCAATTTATGCATTTTTAAATGTAAATTAAACAGTTTTTTAAATATAATGTATGTTAATAAATGATAAATAAAAGCAGTGATGATTATTTCACAATTTGAATATTATGAGTTCCATAAAAAAGTGTAACACCCCGGCTCAATGAACCACCGGTGACTACTCATGGAGACTGTAGACTGGCCCCACAGACTAACACAAGTCTTTCCAGCGCACTTTGTCCTCACTCGTGCGCACCCGAGAAACTTCCCAGGAGGTCACCCATCCTAAGATTGCTCCACACTAAGCACGCTTAATTGTGGAGTTCTTAGCAAATGAGCTCCCATGAAAAGAAGATGCACCTTGTTGATATGAGTAGTCTATCAATCCCTTTTCAAGCTAAATCTGGGGTATCACACTCACCCCCACTTAGGAATACAACGTCCTCGTTGGACCGTCATTTCAGGATCTTTTCCCCTGCTAGGTGCACTGAACACACAATCAGCCACGGTCGCAGGGTTGCTCTGAGACCATTTGTAACACCCCGGCCAAACGGACCACCGGTGACTACTCATGGAGACTGTAGACTGGCCCCACAGACCAACACAAGTCTTTCCAGCGCACTTTGTCCTCACTCGTGCGCACCCGGGAAACATCTCAGGAGGTCACCCATCCTAAGAATTGCTCCACACCAGGCATGCTTAACTGTGGAGCTCTTAGCAAATGGGCTCCCATGAAAAGAAGATGCACCTTATTGATATGAGTAGTCTATCAATCCCTTTTCAAGCTAAATCTGGGGTATCACAAAAAGACACTCAAAGTGTCTAATTGATTGTGCAACTGCAAATCGTATCCTGAGCTGTGATATTTTTTACTCAATTAAAGCTAATGAAGGCGAAACCTCCACACTATTTGTGATACCCCAAATTTAGCTTGGTGAGGAGCAATCTTAGGATGAGTGACTTCCTGGGAAATTATCCCGTTGCTGATACTGCCAACATGATAGGCTTAGGAATGACTTGTGTAATTTTTACAAAATGAACAAAGGTCATCCAACATGACACATTATATTCTAGTAAAAGTTAATGGAACTTGTTGAGTTGTGAAGATTTACGTCAAAATGACTATTATGTGGAAACCACAAACGAAAATAACAAAGAATACATATCTCATAGCACATGAGCTAGCAAAATAAGAAATTCTTGAACTATAAGTAATTCCTTTTTTCTTCATGACTACATTACACTTATATCAGTCTAATTTCAAACTTATTGGTCATCCAAAAGGACAGACAATAAGAAAGTGTTTAACTAGAATCAACCTGAAACAAGTATGAAGTCAAAAACCATTATATGATCAAAAGGACATCCGTTGAAAGACATACGAACTCCACAATCATATGAGCTTCCCTATGAAGCTTATTCGATTGGAAAGCTGATTATTCAACCTTCTAAATATAAAGTAGAAGCTTGAAAGAATCCAAGGATATATTTGCGAGCCAATTCACCCATCTTGAAAGTCTCACGAATTCGTGCATGAAACGGTCTCGACGAGACATGCACCTCATGGGTCAAATAGTGTATCCCATACACATTATGAGAATATATATTCCTTATTTAAGATTGTTTCACCGAGAAACAGTTTGTCATAAGAATTCTTTCTCATTGGATATTACCATGCAACTCTAACGTCCTAAAGCCCAATTTAAAAACCCATGAGACATTGAGTACAAAGCCCAGTGTTAAATCTCACCTTTTCCTCTTTTTAGTCTTTAACTATTAAAATTCCCAATAGCTCCACAAACCCTAGCTGGTACCGAAAGCTCTCGACTGCTCGCAAGTTTCTATCTCTTTCTTCGCCAATTTCATATCTCTGAACCTCCTTAATTTTCTTATATCTAATTTTAATGGCGTTAATTTAACTAATCATTTTAGGCATTTTGTTGAAGAAATGGCCAAGTCAAAGAATCACACTGCTCATGATCAGTCTTACAAAGCCCAATAAAATGGCATCAAGAAGCCTCGAAAATATCGTCACCACTCCAACAAGGGGGTATAAATTCTTTTTTTTCTCTCTTTCTATCCATTTTGAAGCTTTGAATTATTTTTATGGTGTCTTTTGGTACTGATTTTGTTAAATTTTTGGGTAATGATTGAAGATGGACCCAAAATTCTTAAAGAACCAGAGGTACGCGAGGAAGCATAACAAGAAGTGCGATGAAGAAGCTTCTGTGGAAGTGTAGATCCTTGAACTTCAATTTTAAGTGCTTCTTATTTTTGTTACTGTCTAATGGAGAAATCAGAGTTTGTATTTGGATCATATTTGTTATGGTTATGAATGACTTTAATGGAGTTCTATCCACCCCTTCTCATTTTGATTATATTCTTTTTTTTATTTGGTTAACATGCTCTTGAGTGTTACTCTATGTATCTCACCATAAAATACCAATTTACCTTTTTTTTGTTTTCTTCGGAACTCCTATAGGACAAATTTGATGGGATAGAAACGGTATTAGAATTGTGTGATACTGTGATTTCATCAAATAGTTGGTAATTCCTTTGATTGAGCTACTTGATTGGAGATCAATGATCATAGCATTGAAGTTGTCTTTCACGTACAATTCTAATCGTGATAGAAGCTACCCCGTCATGAAAAAATTGGCTTTATGTTTTCCATGCTACAATTTGTTATATTTCTATTTTTAGTCATGACTTGTCATTTTTGTTAATTTTCATTTACACATTTAACTTACAATTTCTAACATTTTTTATTCGTTTTTCAGGCTTTGGCATAAAATATACATGTTTACTTCTTTGGGATAAAAGGGAGTGTCATAGTGCAAGATCATCGGTTCAAAATAGAGTTTATCATTGGTGGGTTGCCCGAAAATGGATGGGTTTGGACAATATAGTTTTTAATATGTTCAAAGTATGGGCGGACCAAAACTCGGTTGTTTTTTATTAGTGCGGGGTAGAATTGTTCATGGGCGGGCTACCCGCTAGGCTCGACCCATCCGGCTCGAAAAACGGGCGGGTATGGACAATGTGTTTTTTAAAAAAATTAAAGTTTGGACGGGTAATACCCGCCCGCTAAGATAAATGGGCGGATAGCGACACCAAAAAAATACCCGCGGGTATACCCGCCAGCCCGCTTAGTTTAATATATATTATTTATTAAAAAATTAATTTTATTAATTATTAAACAAGCATTACTACATGACCCATACCCAACTTTAGTAATTAATACTCATACTCTACTTTAGCTTATTACTCTTGTACTAGCCCTATAGTTTATTTCTTTTAAACTTTAAAGTTTCTAATTATGCGTCTACATTCAATATTTTAACCCTCAAAGTACTCAAGCAGTCGACTATCAAAGTTCAAACAAGTAGCCGACTCCACCGTCTATATTCAATATTAATGTGATTTGTGTATTTTGAGACTTTATATATTTTGATTATTTTAGAAAATGTATTGTATTTTAATTGTTACTAAAACTTAGCTTTATAATGTTATTTTTATTTTTACTTTTTATATAAGAAACACCCGTCTGCCCGCGGGTCCTGCCCGCTTTATAAATAGGCGGGTAGCGACAAAAAATATTCCCGCACATGCGGGCGAGGTCTTGAATATTTGAGCCCGCGGGTAGAATTTTTAGGTGCTACCCGGTCCGCTATGTATTAGTAGTATTAAAAAACTTCTAGGCTCGTCACTTATAATTTTCACATATTACATGTTGGCATTAGGGTTAGGAGAAGCCCGATTCTTGTAGGTCATACCCGTCAAGAAAAAGGGTTGCAGCAAGCAAATTGAAACCGCTAAGGCGGTTGGTCTTTTAAAATTTTAGACCTACAGGTAGAATTTTGGAGGTAAGTCAGGTTCGTTACCTGCCCCTCAAATTTTAAACTATGAGTGCCACTTATGCTATGACGGATTGATGAATGTTTGGTGATTTTAGTGGTTGTTTCAAGGATTTAGCTTATTGATCAGTTATTTGATCAAATTCACTAGGAATTTCTCAGTTCTTTTTTAGCATTTTGGTTTTTGGAGTGGCCATCTTTGTTTTAAGGAAAAAAATTTGCACTTTCAGTCTGTTTAGTGTCCTGGCCCCTACCTTTATTTACCTATTTTGTTTGTGTCGTTGCCCTGTTTGTAAAATGGAGTATTTGTTATAGTATACACTCTGTCGAATTTGATGAATTTGCGTTGGATGTGTGATCTTATTTGGGACTTCTTCAACTTCGTTGATATGGTCCGTGTTCTAGGCGGGTGATGTGTGAAATGCCTTAAAAGCAGGTAATGTGCTTTCTAATTGCTCCAATTAGCAGCAGAAAGACATTGATTTATGTAGTTCCAGAAAGGCAGGCTCAAATCACAATTTCTCTATAATTTTTTTAAATCGAACCAAATTCTGAAAAGGCAAGAATTTGCATTCAATTTAACTTTCTAAGGGGAACTGCTTCCACATAGGGCTGAACAAAGTTTGGTCTAAATTGTAAACCAAACCGGACCAAATCGAAATTTTTAGTATTTGGTCTAGTCTGATTTTTTTTCAAATTAAATTACGGTTCATGGTCTGGTCTCGATTTTTTCTTTTCAGACCAGACTGGACCGCAAATTGTACTATGGTCGAAAATCATCATTTTGCATTTAAAAAATTAAGTTGCTACCGAGATATTTTAAGATGTAGTTGTTTTTATATTGCAATATACACTTGAATGATGTTGATGTTATCAACTAATTACAAATTATTATATTTATTAATTGTAGGTGTGAGATATTTGCATAAATACATGTATTAATTTGGGTAAAAATATAAAAATAAAAAACCGTAGACCAGACCGGACCGTTGTAAAACGGTTTGGTCCGGTCCGGTCAGGAAATTTTCAGACCGAAATTTCTGGTTTGATCTGATTTTAGTGTCAAACCAGACTAAACCGAACCCTGTTCACCCCTACTTTCAAGTTCAGCTCTGGGTTGAAAGTATGCACCCAAAGTGTAATTTTGTTAAGCTTGCGGCTCTGTGACAGTAATGTGGATTACTTGTAATGACCTGAATTGTTGTGCGGGCTATGATGCTACAACAAATTACATTATTGTTTGTCATGGGTTGTATTAGCTTAAGTTATCCTGTTGCCTACATTATGTACCACAAAATTTCCAAATGTACTCATCTCACTTATGATAATGTAGCAAAATGAGTGGAACGAAATAGTATTAATTCAAACTGCAAATTATAATTTGAAGTATAGTCAACAACAGTTTAAAAGACTCGTTTGCCGGTACAAAATCTTGCATGAAGACATGCTGATAAAGTTTCTATTATAAATAAATATGTCAGGCATTATCTTGTTCATAACATAATCCGACACTATTACAACATACAAAATTAGAACCTATAGTATATGAGTAACCTTATTCCTTAGGAACTCTAGAAAAATCTGAGATAGTGGTCATGTATCTAGTCTTCTCGTAAGATACTGAGTAAGCTGAAGAACGCAATACAACCAACTTGGAAGCCAGTAATCATAGCAGATGCCGTAGTATGTGTGCCTAATGTAGCAAGTGGCAATAAAAGCTTTGTCACACTAGTTGGGCATTTGGCCGTTCTAATTATCTTTGAAATAATTCTAATACAAGCAAATATTAATTGGCCTAGCTTAGACTGCAACTGGTTCTTTAACTGTAGAAGAAGCATGAACTTTAACCTGTTTGAGAAAAGAAAATACATTATTACTTGATCATGATGGATAGAAGTACAATATTTAGGGGCTGCCACAGATTTTAATTGTCTTAGATAATGTTCTCCTTTCATGCATTCAAGTGGATATCAATTCTTTGGATAACATTTTATGAGAAGGAAAGGGAAGGGAAAGAAACAGAAAGGGATTATCGAGGGAAAGGGAGGGAAGGAAAATGGTACTGTTTTCCTTCTCAATTTCTCCGGTGTTGGAAGGATTTAGTTTACAAATAAAGTGGAGGACTCTTCCCCTGCCATTCTTTTCCTTCCATTTCCCTCAATCCAAACAAGGCCTAAGGAATTTTTAACTGAAATTTTTTTTATCATTCTTTGAAGTATCCGTGCATTCCGATAAGTAGACAGAATAAAGCGAACCCCACATCCACCCCTCTAGCAAAGTTATTCAAATTAAAAATATAACTAAGGAATTTTTAACTGAAAAAAAATTTATCATTCTTTGAAGTATCCGTGCATTCCGCTAAGTAGACAGAATAAAGCGAACCCAACATCCAACCCCCCAAAAAATGAAGTTGGTAGCTTATATATGTAATCATTTGGATTGGACAAAATAATAGAAGTATACATTGTGTCTAGTTAACACCAAGGCTTTTTCTTTGTCTTAAAAGTAACACATTTCAAGAAATTATTGATAAGGGAGATATTTTCAGATGAAAGGTCAACATAATTAATTCTACCACTCTAAAGCATAAGGGCTCAAATAACGTAATGTGAAGAACACAATTTAGAGTTGATCCCTGATCATGATATATAAGAATCGGTCCTCACCAATCTTTCTGAACATATTTTAGGAGAGACCAGAGCTTACCTTAGCAGCTTTATATAGCTCATCTATCACTTCAGAGAGTGTGGGGTGTGCATGAACAGCAAACTTCAAGTCCTGCAGAAATATGAAAAAGAATTTAAGCAATGTCATAACTCATTATTATTTAACAATCGGGACATGCAGGATTCAAGTGCTCATCATTAAACAAAGCATACAACCAAACTGCAACAAGCATTGCCAACCAAAACATCCTAAGAAAAGGAATATTACTTGTATATGTGTCCCCATCGCGATTGCATTAGATGCTTCATGAATGAGGTCTGCTGCATGCAATCCAAATATATGGACTCCAAGGATCTCCCCAGTGTCTGGCCTATATATCAACTGAAAAGGCCACAGAAATAAAGATCGGAGAATTGTAAGGAAAAATCAATAGTTGTATGTAAAGGGACATAATAATTTACACATATTGTTCGCCCTACCTGGCGACCCTTGGTTACTTTAGTTTTTCCTTCTAGAACAAAACTGTCATCACTCAACTACAAAATTACATAGGTATTACCAGTTGAAGAAACTTTCCGCCTTATTTCTAAGTTGACAGTCCATAACTATAACAGGCATTGTCCAAAAAAGATTGATTTCTAACAGCTACTTGGATATCACTTTAACAAATAGATCACAATACAAGACTCTGTTCTTTGGGTTACTTTCGTTTTTCCTCCCAGAACAAAACTGACATCACTCAACCACAAAATTACATAGGTGTTACCAGTTGAAGAAACTTTCTGCCTCATTTCTAAGTTGACAGTCCATAACTATAACAGGCATTTTCCTAACAAGATTGATATCTAGCCAGCTACTAGGATATCACTTTAAAAAATAGATCACAATACAAGACTCTGTTCTTCGTCACCTACAGTACTGTTACCTTCAAAAATTCAAAATGCATAAAACCTTTTATGAATTACAAAATATGGCCTCCCAAACTTTTGATGGCTATTGTTCATGATTATACTGTTCAAATATTTGTGGTTCCAAGAAGTTCATACACAACATACCCTAATATAAGGAAAAAAGAAACAATGGAAACCCAAAAGCAGTTATGAGCACGATTTCCTGATATGCATCATCAGTGCATAACTTGAATGTAATGTTATACAGACAAGTAATCACAGAAATATGGAGTACTTAAAATGTGGCAAGATCCAGCTGATGAAACATTTCATAGTCAACTACAGTCCAAAACAATAATTACAATTGACTGTTCCTAATGAGTAAACATTTCATATTCAACTATAGTCCATAACAATAATTCCAATTGACTATTTCCTAATGAGTGTGATGATCCACAGTCATCTATTTTTCATGATCTCTTACTTAATTTCTGATCATATCCTATGACCACTGACCAGAAGATTAGAACCTACCAAGTGTCAAGATAAGGAAAAATTATTTTTTGTTATTCCAAGATGTTAGAGAAGTAAAGACTTGTCAAATTGCCTCATAAAAGAAGTTGATTATCTAATTGGAAAAGTTACCGTGAATAATACAATCTTTCATTAGTTTCCCTGCAATAATACCAACTTTTGATTAATAGCTAATTTACCAATTTTTTGTCAAATAATCTCTTATAGTTTGATTTTTAACATGTTAGAGATATTCTAGGGTAACACCCCCTAAGTTGGAACAAATCAGGGTCAATCAAAAGTTGGTATTATTGTAGACAAATAAGCAAAAGGTTGTACTATTTTTGGTAATTTTTCCTATCTAATATTTGTTACATTTTATCACTTCATTTTGTCCATTAGTGTAATTCATAGCCAGGTCATACCTTATAGAAAAGGGTCAATGAATTACCTTCACATCAAACTTGGCAGGGACTATGTGACGGGTATGTAGAGCCCTAGAGGTTTAAGACATTTAAGGTCGACTAGAATTTTATCAAGTTTGTACTATAGCACATCTTCGACAATTACCAAATTTTATATAATAAAGAATCTAACAAAAAGATCAAGGAATGCAACCTTAGCAAGTCCCTCCGCTTCATTTTCTGCCAGTGCCTTTGAATTTGCCTTGAAACTTGTCTTGGCTACGCTTATTTCAAATCCCTCCTTTTCAGCTTTCTCCTTGGCTTGAGGCTGCAAAATTTTACATCTAAAATTACGGGTGGCCAGATAAAACTGTAACAAGCCATAGCTTATGCTAAAATTAAATCTTCATGATGAGGCATTGCAATACAATCTGTACATGATATGAACAGGAAGCATGGACAGGACAAAGTGACACCAGACTACATAAATCATGTATGCCTCAATCTCTTTGATACTCCCCCTGTCCCACAAAATTTTCCCCACTTTCCTTTTTAGTCCGTCGCAACAAATTTGCCCCATTTCTATTTTTGACTATGGCCCCACACTCCTTTAATTCTCATCCACACATTTTACTTGCTTTTTCATCTCATCCACACATTTCTCCACTTTATCCATTTTTCTTAAATTTCCTACTAATTTCCAATGAGTTACTCTTGTAAGAGACCATCCCTCAGCAAGACGGCCTCAAAACACGAAGTCCATATGCTAATAATTGTATTAGTTGTGCTACTCAACCCATGTATGGAGAATGTCTCACGGTGAGACCGTGTCACACAAGAATTTTGATTGCTGATGGGGCAATTTTCATGCGACAGAGGGAGTAGCTAACATGAAGTGAAAGATAGAGATACATAAAAACTAGGATTCCACAAGGTTACAAAACATTCATATGCTGCTCAAATTAGTCATTTCTAGAGGTGTTCAATGGGGCCGGTCGACCCAACGGGTCAAGGGTCGGGTCACATTTTAACGGGTCATTAGCGGGTCGGGTCAATAATGGGGCGGGTCATCAACGGGCCTTAGTGTAAAGGGTCGGGCCGGGCCGGATAATTATAAGTATTAATTGCCGAAAAAAATTTATCACTTTTTTTTATTTTTTAAATAATATTATTATATACATAAGTAAGTCGACCCAATGGGCCATAAAGTATAATAAAAAAGCTATTCTATGAACTTTTTAAAAAAGGGTCAAAGTGGGTCAAATTTAAATGGGCTTGACCCGCCCCGGCTCGTTTATCATTTGACATGACCCGCCCCGCCCCGTTGAACACCTCAAGTCATTTCTGACCTTCTAGGTTCCAAAAACATATTCACGTTTCATGCTCTTAATCTTTACAGATGCATTTTAAAGAGAAAAATAGTAGCTTGCATATTCAACAAAGACCTCTTAAACTTCAAATAGTATCTGCTCATTGCATCTGACAGCTTAGCACTGGCGTTCCTCTCCCTTAACAAGGTTAATCCAAAATTAAAAAGTCTTGTACTATGATACTATCAACTCCAGCTACTAGCTCGACAGAAGTACTAATTACAGCTTAACTTCTACAAGCTTTTGTGTTGGATAAGAATCGCAATCAAAGCAAACATATTTATTGAAGTTTTAGCAAATTCTACGAGTTTGTAGCATACACTACACAATTGCAAGCAGAAGAATCTTATGTTAACTAGCTTACCTCGGTCAATCCAACCATGCTAATCTCTGGATGAGTGAAACATGCAGCCGGGATACTTAAATGGTTGAGAATATGATCTCTTCCAGTGACCTGTTCAACAACTGTTTCAAGGAAGTACACAAGATTAAATCAAAATGTGGCAAATTGAAAATGTTGCAAAGTAGACACTAGACGAGAATTTTAACAGCAACATAGCATACTGATCAATGAGCAAAAAGCACCTGAGATTCCTTGGGCACTAGCAGCATGAGCCAACATCATTTTACCATTTGCATCACCAATACAATACAGGTTAGGCACCTAAAAGCAAAAAGGAAGTATAAAGATCTAGCCGTTGGAAGTTGTAACTTGAAAAGGAACACAATGAAGGCATAAGTCATAATAATACCAGCTTGCCATTTCCATCTATAACTCGCATGCGCTCATCAACAGGAACAAATCCTCGTTGAGTAACAACATTGATCTGCAAAGAAATGTTAATTAAATGTCCGTATTGCAGTAGAAAGTTTCTCATTGATGAGCTCAGGTTAATAAATAATTTAGAAACCGTACATTTTCTAAACCAAGACCCTGGGTGTATGGTGCTCTTCCAGTCGCAATCAGTGCTGCATCAACCTGTTTGAGAATAACATAATTTTCAAAATTTCAGCTATACTAAGGGTTTGTTTGGATAAAGAAATAAAAATAAAACGAAGGGGAGGAAGGGAGAAGATAGGAGGGGAGAAGCGTGAAGAGTTTAAATTTCAAATCTCTACATTGTTGGAGAGATTTGACTTTCACAAAATATGAAGAATTGTTTCTGACAAAGAACGAAGCAATTCATCCCTCCAATTTCCTCCCCTCTATTTCTCTTCCGTCTTCATTTTCAATCCAACCGGAGGAAAATGCTTATGTCCATATTTATTCCCTTTATTTCCATTTCCTTCAATTCAAAAAAGCTCGGATACCTACTAATAGTAAATTCTGCTACTAAAAAAAAATCCAGCTTGAGGCAGTAAATTAGTTAGAACAGCACTCAACATTTAGAATTCTAATAACAAATTAGTTCATCCTTATCAAGAACAAACAAAATGTCATTCACCTCCGTTAACCATTTACAAGAGCAAAGCTACCCCCCACCCCTCTCACCCCTCCTCCCCCCACCTGGTTCAACATTAATGAGACTCACCTCCAATGTATCCTTGGGTTCCTTGGTCTTGGCATCAGTAAGCTCTATAGTGACTGGTTTACCATCCCTTGCAGGAGTGATCTGTGACAGACCAGAAAATAGAAATTAGGGTGAAATAAAATTCAAATACATGCAAAAGTAACACAATAAGTACCTTTGTTGCAAAAACCCCAGTGTGATAATCAATTTTCCTGGGATTAATAAGCACTCTCTGCGCTAATTTTGAAATTTCTGGGTCAAACCCAGGCATAAGCTGATCCAGAGCTTCTATGAAAGTGACCTGCAGAACATGTAAGATCCAGATTATTTGATACCAAAAACAGACATATACAGCAGAAAAGGCGGAACAAATTTCCAAGACCAAACACATCATTACGAGCAAAGAGACACTAAAGGCAGAGTCAAAATCAAGGGGAAAAGTTGGGATGAGATAAATTAGTATCAAAATCTGGAAAAACATTATGGTGAATAGTCTGTTACTCTGTTTTAGATGTAAGATGAGATAGCCAAATCCAGAAGCTAGTAAAAACAAAAAAAACGTGCAAATGAGGGCAAATAGGAAATGCTACCTCACTTCCGAGAGCTGTATAGACATCACTGAACTCCAGACCAATGTAGCCACTCCCCACGATTGCTATCCAGTCAGGTACAGACTCCAATTTTAGTGCATGATCACTGGTAATGACAGTCTTACCTACATTTCAATAAATACACTCATCAAAATCTGAGAGCAGATTTACTGTTCTAAAGAATAAAAATAAGCAACTTAACTATGTTCGAGTACTATTCACATAAAATAAAATCTATAGCATTTATGCATTCGTTACCACTGATTTAATGCTATGCTCTTCAAAACTTCAAAGCCATATACTAAGCCTCACATATTCATTGCGGATTTATGGCTGAAACAGTGCTAACAAAATGGTATCTTACGTAGCATGAAGGGAATAATGTATGTATTAGGTTACGTTATCCTTGCAATCATGAATTGTTTCAGTTAGCCTGCATCCAAGGAGGAATTAACTTGGGTACTTGATAGTACTCGGTACACCCCATCAGTGAAATTTAATTTAATACAATTACTGAAACTAAGCAATTGTTCATGAAGCAATCAGAAACAGATGTCTACTTACAGGAGAATGTAAGGTGGGAGAGGGGGAAGCATACAGTACTGTCAATCTAAACATGGGAGAGCTATTACCATCAATTTCAATGCCTTTAGGTACAAAAGGAACTGATCCAGTTGCAATAATTATATCCTTGGCAGTTACAACTTTATCTTCTCCATATTTTACCTTTTGCGGACCCTGAATAGACCATTAAAGAACATTAGCACTTTGCCAAAATCTCAAACAAGAGATTGCAAATTAATAGTGAAGAAACTAAGTCTGCTCAATTTCTAAGCAATATCAAGATTTCTTTGTTCTTTTGACTTCTGAAAATAAATTCCTATATTTGCAGGCAGATTCAAGAACTAAAGAAAACCTACATGATAGCACAGGATCACAACTCACCAAGATTGTACCAAAGCCTGTCAATATATCCACTCCAAGTGCCTTGAGTGAATTTGTCAGGTTACCACGAATTTTTGAAGCAAGGTTGGTAGCATGATCAGCAACTCCTTGTCTATCATAATTAGCAGCTCCAACCTGTTGCAATCCAAAGAGGGAGAAAAGTAATTCATAAGGCTCTTGTGAAAAAAATCAAAAACACGCTCTTCCTTTCAATTCTTTCACTTTATTTTTAGAAGAATTAGCTTATGTTGTATGCATGATAAATGTATGTAATGTAACCAGTTAATTGCTTTTGGTTTACATACTTGTGAGAAAATTAATCAATCTGTTAAAATTAGAGTCTACATTCCAAAACAGAGTGACAAGATGTTGATGGTAATGTAAGACACTCAATGAGAGCTGTCAAAAGATAACAAATGATGATTTTTCAAGTATCTTTAATGGCATGGTCAGTTATGTAAATCAATAGATACTAGTTGCATTTTTGGAAATTTATCCTCCAACGCACAGCTAGCCAGGACCCCTAAAAATCAACTTATATAAAAACCTTAGCTCCCAGTTTTACATACCATGAAAATGGAGTCTAGAAGCGGTATCATGCTCCAATCAGCAGAACTTATATACCACATTGTAGCCACTAAAACTAAATAGCACTTCAATTAAAATAATATAATCGCCAAAGATTAACTCCAACATTTTTTTCTTTATAATGTATCATAAAAATATATAGCATCGATAATTGTAGTAAAAAAAATAAGTTGGGTTCAAAGAAGAATCTAAAAGTCTCACAGAAGTTCAATAAGTTATACTATGTTGGAATTGTTGGATACTTGGATCCTTTGTATAAATCAAAAAAGCATGCAATTGAATCACCGCCCCTAGACCCTGGTCCACCTTTCCCAAAATGGCAATTGGCAAGAAGCAACATTCCCTTACAGAAACGACATTAGGTGGTTGCAAGTTGCAAGATTACTCTTGTAAAAACAAAGAGGTTTTTTCCGATTAACTCTTGATAGAAAATATCTACAATTTCACGGTTCAAAACAATTATTTTACTAAAATCCATTGGAATCCAAAACCAAAGAATTATAATGTTTTGGTCAATTATGAATCCTTGTCAAAATCCTTATTCTTATAAACTTTCTGGCCGTCTTCAAAAGCCACAAAGCCAGAAATAAATTATAATTGGTCAAAAATGGATCCCACTCCCGCAAACATGAAGCCGTAAGTTCATGGCATAGTTGTTGGAGTTATAAAAGCGTGAACTTTTGCATGAAAACATCCCCTTCCTTGCAAGTATCCCTACACCATCTTCATCCATTTGATCACTTGGATTAATGTTGTTTTTTATTGGGGTTAATGCCTCAAATACAAAAGTGAAAAAAATCATTACAAAGTACCTGTATTCCAAAGGATTTCAAATGCTGCTCATTTTGAAGCTCGCGCATCCTTCCACTGACCGCTAGCAGTGCTTTAGATGGGACACAACCCCTATTCACACAAGTCCCTCCCATCACATCTCCTTCAATGATTGCAGTTTTGAGGCCCTGCAAATTGGCATTTGTCATATGATAACAATCTCTTCCAATAATTGCAAAGTAAGCATTTAACCAGCAATGATGTTCCAATCAATGATAACCAGAAACGAAATTCGATTCGATACGAGAAACGAAAACAAAAATCACGAACGTTAATTGTGGAAGTTTGGAAACGTAGAAAAAATAGGTACACTTTTAATTAACAACAAAAAATAAAACGAGTAAAAAAAGAAAGAAAAAAGAATGACTAAAACAAAAAAATAAGGAAAAAAAGAAAATAAAAGAAGGGCTTTAGTATTATTTTTTATTATTCCTCCTCCTTTCCCCCGAATACACAATTAAACAACGGATCTTGGGAGATGAATATCACTCCTTATTTGATCTAAAGTTTCTCCTCTAAACACATTGTTAGGGCTTGCTCTTTAGGACTAGTAATAGGTGAGCTCACTCAACTAAATTGAAAAAATGAATATATAGTGAAATACGAGGGTAATTGTGATGTGTTAAATTCAAACGGACTAAATGGAAGTGATTAGTAGTTAGGGAGCATATCTTTAATCTAAACCCATAAGCTAGGTTATTCCACTGGAAAATTTTATCATAATTCTTCCTTCACTCCCCGTCCTAACAATGAACATAACTGTTCTCCCTAATTTCTACTAATACCCTATACAAGTCATTTTACGATATCAATCTAACATTACGTGACATATTATCTTATCATTAATACAACTATTGAACTATATAAGCCATTGCATTACTCCAAAAAAAACAACAATAATTACCCTAATGTGACTCCCATGACAACAAAAATAAGTTTTTTGGATTGAATTTGATTGCTTAAAAAAGCAAAGGTACATAATACGACTCTAAATCCAATTTGGATAAATACATAAACGATTTTAAGAAACTGAAATTAACTAGCAAGGTTTTCCGCTTTCATGATCTACCAATTCACAAACCTACATCGTGCAAACTCAACAATCACTCCGAAAGTAACCACATTGTTCACCCAATAATTAGGTAGAATTACATGAAACTTCATATCAATACCATCTAAAATTAACATCAAATTAACACGTTTGGATGAAAATGAACAAAACAATCACCTCTGTACAACAACACATCATGATATCAAAATCTAAACATTAAAATGTCGCAAAGATACCTTCTCAACGGCATGAAGAGCAGCGCCATGACCACCAACACCAGCACCTATAATAACGAGATCATAATCAAATGTCTTAGGAGAGCTACCATTAGTGGATAAAGCAGCGGAGATACAACTCGGAACTCGGCGACTGAGAACCTGAACTCGGCGAGAAGTAGCGGAGAAACTCAGAGCTTCTCTGCGAAGTCCACAAAAGCGAAGATTGAGATTGAGAGGTTTCGCAACAATGGAGGGGAAATCGAAGTTATGATTTGATCTAGGATTGATTGAGGAAGACGATGGAAGGGAGAGAGAAAGTGAGGATTGCATTGTTGGTGATGAGAAGGAAGAGATCGAAAGAATGGAGAGATTGAGATGTTCGTGAGCTTGAGGAGGAAAAATGGAGGTTTTAGAGAAGCATGTTAAAGAAATACTCCAAGGTTTGTGCGGGCGGAGATATCAAAGGAAGGTAGATAAACTACTCACTGACCCACTCTTTTTATGTCCGATGTCTCTTTTTCGTGTTTTTTTCCCTGATGGCGGACATAATAAATTATTCCCTCCCTTAAAACAAAATTCTCATATCAAAAAATAAATAAATAAATAAAACAAAATTCTCATTTGTCGATTTTAGATTTTAGGATGATTTATTTATTGTTTTCATAAAAAAATTTTTTTTGATATCACATATGTTGTGTCAAGCTCCAAATTTTATCTTGATAGAGGTGAGTTCGATCACCTCGTAGCATGCTCATTGGCTTGTAGGTTTGAGAATGATATAGTGTGTGCAAAGGGTATGGAAGCATATGTTTTGGGTCACTCAATGAAGTGATAGATGAAGATGAATTGGAGTGCCTTAATGAAGGTAAGACACGAAGATCAGGAGGTCTTGAAGGTCGCTCAACTGGTCGAGCGATTCCTAAGAAGATCATCAGAAGGGTCAGTGAGTGTGCTCGATTGGTTGAGCAAGGTTGCTCGGGTTGAGCGAGCATCAGTACCTCTTCAACGCGCGATTCTATTTTATGCGGAAATGTTTGTGGGCTTTTAGCCATTTGTCCTAGGGTTTTCCAATATGTTATATGGCTATATAAAGAGTCTTGGAACGTTATTAGGAGTAGTAGAGTGAGTCTAATACACTAGAAGCAACTAAGGTTTACAACCAAGAGAGTTCTTCATTGATTGTGTGAGACCACCCTTAAAGGTGGGGTTTTTGCTTTGTGAGTGTGTTCTCAAAGCTTGTGTGTGGCTTCTCATTGATGTATGTTTATATATTATTGAAAGTAAGTATTGTTTGAGAAACTTAGATACCTCATAAATCTTGTGTCTTTGTTCTCTATTGTTGTTGCTCTGTTTTTGGTTGGTTTATTCGCATTTGTTTGTGATTGTTCTTCACCAAATATCATAGCCCATTCACATTAATATATTTTGGAAAAAATAACCTTACTCATCCTCTTTTTTTTTTTAATAATGCTTATAATCCCAACATATTTTTCACTAACTTCATTTTAATATTTTTCTATTCCTTATAGTCCCTAGATATTTCTCACTAACTTTATAAAAATATTTATTCCAATAACTTTCTTTTTATATTTATTCGATGTTTATGGTTGTCATTATTCCTCAATTAAATTTATTATTCAATAAAATAATATTTTGACTATTTAAAAGATTATATATTTCATAATGACCTTCTTTTATAAGAAACAACGCTCCAATCACCCTTAAGTCGCACTTTTTCAAAAAAAAAAGGTCAAAATTAGTAATAAATTCAACAAAGAACTTAACATTTTGTCCAAAGTTAAAAGCTCGGTCACCATGCAGATTTAAAAAATGTGTTGTCTACCACATGCAAAGGTCAACAACTTAAGTTTACCACATGAAATTTCCATTTTATTACCGACACAATATATATTTATAGTTTAAAGTGATCATTTATAATTTTAATGTAATCGTTTATAATCCTAAAGTAATCGTTTATAATCTTAAAGTAATCAATTACAATCTTAAAATGATCATTTCAATTACAAATTTAAAGTGGTCACTTTTATAGTTTTAAACCGAATACCTGTAATCTTAAAGCTAATCAACGACAATCTTAAAGTAATCAGCTACAATCTTATAGTAATCACTTACAGTTTTAAAGTGATTAATTTTATAATCTTTATAAAGTTGTCACTTATAACCTTAAAATAATCATTTCAAATTTAAACTAATCAATTAGAGAAAAAGACAAATTGTATAGATTTGTATCACTATGAAATAATTTCTCAGGGAGATCACTCAAATGAGTTGACCTGATACTTAAAGATGTTATTTTGATACTCATTCAACTTGTATTGTTACTCTTTCCTTAAAATTTCGCACATAAATTGCATTTTTCTTGATGAATTTTGTCATCTTCTTGGAGCTTAATCCCAAGTAATTTTAATAGTTTTCAAATTCATGTTCTATAAGTTTTTTTTACCTATTTTAATTATTAATGTTTAATATCACCATTTTGCTATTGAATTTTGAATTATTAGGGTTTATTTTTATAAAATTATTGTTTTCTTGCTTATTTTGTCGCTATACCTTATTTTTGAGAAGCGTTATTTACATATTTTAATGTAGTTTTAGATTCTCATGCTTCATCTAACACTTTTGGTTCAAAAGCAGAGTTGCTCCTATTTGTTGTTGAGGATGAGAATGATGTCATACCTCTCGAAACTAATGAAGTCACTCAAGAAGCTTTGTCTATTTATACGTGGCAAGACTCTAGGATTTTTCAGTTATGGCTTCTTCGCATACTATAAGCACCTGCTTGATAGAGGATAATCAAATATTTGACATAGCCTAAATCCCTATTTAACACCCTATAAACACCTACCTAATATACTGTAAACACCTCGTTGACATACTCTAAACTCCTGCTTGTTGTAACATAAATTCTTACTTGACATAGCCTAAACTCCTACTTGATTTAGCATAATTCTCTACTTACATACCCTAAACTCCTTGACATGCCTTTAACTTTTACTTGACATACCCTAAACTCCAAGTTGACATACCCTAAACCCCTAATATGGTGACCGTATTGATTCTTCAATTCACTAAACACCAATATAAGTTAGCGCTTACTGAAATTGTTAAAGAATAATTCTTCAACTTTCTCCAACACTAGTTGAAGTTAGGGTTCACAAAAATTGATTTTGATGACTGTCAATTAATTCTTCATTCATTAATTTGGAGATTCATGTAGGATTCACATTTGTGCCCCTTATTTCAATTATGCCAAAAATTTATAGTTCTTTGATTTCATAATATAATGGACCCATGTTTATTTTTTATTTTGATTTCATAGTAATGGACTCATAGTATAGTATAGTTATCTTTTTATGTTTAAGGGTTACGCCTAGACGATACGATGCACACCTGCGGAGTCAACTTCAGCCTCACTCGACCTTAGCCCTTGCAGAAACTGCTCCTATTCTACCCTGAGTCGAGGGTACTCTTTGGCCACGCTTTCCTTTATGGGTATGAGTTGCCGCCGTCCTTCCCTCCCAAGACCCTAACCATAGTTTTCTATGGGCGGGATACAATGTGTATGATGATGATGATGCACGTGATGTTTGCTACCAAAAGTTAATCGAAATAACGTATTTTTTGTGTTATTACTGATAAGGGTATAATTGTATACATTCGACTTCCAAACCCCATTCTAAGTGGGAGCCACTCAATGACATTGGAATAATTAAATTTTTTTGTAGTATGTGGACATTTACATTTAATTGATGTAGATGACGATGATGAATCAACAAGTTTTCATAAAGAAGAGGGTCACAATTAACACTATTTCGGGTTTGTAATTGTAGCAGGGTCGGCACTCTCGATACATAATTAACATTAATAATTATATTTAAGATAAATAATACGGAAGTGTGAAATACCGAACTGCTAAAAACCATTAAAACTTTAAAAAATCAATGCATAAGTCCCGATAGAAAATAAATTAAAGTTGGGCTCGATCGAAACGAGCTAAACTTTCCTCGCAAAATACGCCAACCATGATACGGATGCGTAGATCAAATCGGCACGGTAAAGCGAGTACAATTTCCTCAACAAGCTTATGATGCGATAGTTAAATCAGCTTACACAATAATCATCAAACACAATCTAAAAGTCTATTACTCTTTATTGACCATTATTAAGCCATTAAGTTACATTCTCAATACTTCGAAGTTCACGCTACTAAATACTTGGTAACCTTAATACTTATTCAATCAAGTTCGATTAAGCCTCATAAATTTACCGCAAGCACATCACAAGATCACAACAATAATGACTACGATATATGTAAGGGTCGGTTAGGTGAGAACCGTAGTCCTAAACCCTAATGCTGGTGGGAGTCGTCACTCCTCTCAATCTGTATGCTCGAGACTTCACAGGATGGGTTTTCTGACCGCCCGACACGATTTTACGCGGCTAACACGGACGAGGATTTTACATGCCGGTCCATGGTTCGACGTTACCTTACTATCAGAGTCATACAATCAATATCAAACAATATCAAACAAGACTCTAAATCGAAATAGTTTACATTCTTATAAGTCTGTCAAAATTCTGACAATCTTACTCTCTGGATAAAATACTAGTTACCTAGTAAATTAATATTAATTAAATAATAAATTTCCATAACTATACTAAGATTCTAGAGGCTAAGCTAAGTCATTATTATGTCATAAATAATCATAAAAGTTAAGGATAATATTTCTAAAAACTTAATAACATATTTTATCAAATAACCAAGTAAAATAAAAAAAAAATTAATCTGAATAGTTATTAAGGGTCCAAAATATAAATGAAATGAGTCTTTGACTAAAAAGGAGTTCAAGAAAAACAATGTTAAATATTTTAACAAATTAATTTGACTGTTTAACCGATAAATCGATTAATAATTACTTATATTTACTTAAGTTTAAAATAAAAATTTTATCAAAATACCCAAATGATGAAAATCATTTTCAAGAGATAAGTTTATTTAACCAATAAAATCCTTGACTATTATTTTAAATAAATAATACGATAATTTTAGCCATAAATCGATATAAAAAATAATAATAATAATTAAAGTCCATAAGGTCCACGATTATTTAACTAAGGGTCATTATGTGATTGTTATAGAGTGTCCCAAAAACTTACAAGTCAAGAAGAATTCATCTAATATTTATTTTCTTTTTAAATTTTATTTACAAAATTATTAATAAACTTTTAACTTATTTCAAACTTAAATATTCTTAGCTATTTTTTATTAAGAAAGTATTTAACACCTCTTCCTATAAAAAAATATATATTTTTCTTACCAAAATTTCAATTAACGTTATTTTAATAAATAAAAAAAATTCAAGGAACATATCTAAAATCATATCCTAACTTTTAGCCACTATAAAGTACTTATAAAATATATTCTTTTTAATTAAAGTTTTTAAGTTACAAATTTTATCTACTAAGATTTCATAATAAAAACATCACTAAATATCATTTTTAAATATTTTCTTAAAGCATAAGTTCATAAAGCATACATGAAACTTAAAATAATATTTCACATAATAAACTCATATGCATCTACCTTATCATATTAACAAAATTTTCCATATTTATAACTTTTCTAGAGTGACTTAAAAGTATTATTAATTTTACTTAAAATATCACTAAACTTGATATAACTTTAATATAACCATGTAAAGCTTAAATATCTAAAACAAAAATTCATGTTAATCATGCTTTTCAAATCATCAAGTAAACATGACTAAATATCACATAATGAGAGAGTTAAGAAAATGTGTACCATTTTTCTCCAAAGGTGCTACTAAACCAAACAAGAAAATAAGAATAGGAAAATAAGAACTCAAAGGAATGAGCTCCAAAAGAGAAGGTCTTCAAGTCTCCAAGCTTCAAAGAAGTAGTTCTTCAATTACCCAAAAGAGATGATATCTAAGCTCCAAAATGATAATACTTGACTTTTCAAAAGTTGATGACTATTGGATTAAGAAGTGATAAGATCAAGCTCCATCTTCATTTGATTCTTCAACTAATAAAAAGGGTATAAAGTTAGTAAGATGTTAATGAAGTGAAGATATAAGAAAGAAAGATAGAAAGATTTGATGAAGGGGTGTAAGTGATCTCATGGATAAGGGGGGTATTTATAATGGGTGTGGACAACTTTGTAGTTCTTAGATTGCATGAACAAGAGTGTTATGAGTATGGAAGAAGACTAACTTGTGTAAGAGATTTAGAGGTGTAAGTGAATTTGTAAGAGTTGGAGTGTAGGAGAAAGTTAACTTGTATAAGAAAATGCTTGTGTAAGTGATAAAAATCATGAGTTTGAAAATCATGAGTTTGATAGAAATAATTTTTGGTTCATCATATTTTTGTTCTAGTTTATCCAAGTGAATATATTTTAGAATAATGGGTAAGTTTGATTAAAGTTTGATTATGAAATATGATAGTTTACTTAGAAAGTTTTGGTTAAAACCATACATAGAGTTCATAAAAAAATTGTTAAATTTTTAGGTATAAAATAATTAAGTCAAAGTTGTAAGGTTAAAATAATAAGTGGTAAAGTTAGTTTAAAGAATTGAAATTAAAACGTAACGTTTTAACAAAACCGTAAATAAAATATTAAAATTTTACTTTTCTTAGTATAAAATAATAAAAAATAATATTTTAGTGCTTCTAAAGAAATTTAAGAAAACATTCTTCTTTTTTTTTTATATAAGTTTAATATTTGGAAGAAATCACAAAATCGAAAAAAAAGATTTAGGATTAAAGGTGATTTGAATTAGATAACCAAAGGATTAGGAATTCGAATTGAAAATTCGGAACAATTAATTAGAAGATTAAGATTACGAAATTTGAGCCTGTTACAACTCTTTCCCCCTTAAGATAGTTTCGTCCCGAAACTAGAACTTACCAAAAAGGTTAGGGTAACGCGCTTTCATGTCGACTTCTTTTTCCCATGTTGCTTCTTCAACTCCGTGGTTTGACCACAAAACCTTGACTAAAGGAATCCTCGAATTTCTAACTCTTTACTCGATCTAAGATCTTGATTGGCCTTTCCTCATACACCTAAGTCTCCTCATTCTAAAGCGTATCGTGAGCTAGAACATGAGACTGATCATGAACTTACTTCCTCAATCGGAAACATGAAACACATTATGAACTTTGCTAAACTCGAGGTAAAGCCAACTCATAAGAAACTTCCCACTCTCCTCAAGATCTCAAACGGTCCAATAAACTTAGGACTCAACTTCCCTCGAACTCCAAAACGCTGGATACCCCTCGTAGGTGAAACCTTAAGGAAAACCTTGTCGCCAACCTCAAATTGCAACATCCTTCGACGATTATCAGCATAACTCTTTTGTCGGCTCTGTGCTGCTCTCATGTTTTGTTGAACAATCTTCAAAGCATCAATCGATTCCCAATCACATCCGCCTTCTGAATGGTCCTATCCATCAAATCCCAACACAATGGTACTCTACACTTCCTTCCATAAAGAGCTTCATATGGTGCCATCTTAATACTAGATTGGAAACCGTGTTGTAGGCTTAACTCCACCATTGTTAATTTATCTTCCCAAGAGCCTCCAAAGTCCAACACACAACATCTCAAAAGATCCTCTAAAGTCTTAATAGTTCTCTCGGCCCCACTCATCAAGAGTGTGGTGAAAAGCAGCTCAAGCACAACTTACTCCCAAAAGCTTTATGCAACTTTTCCCAAAACCTCGATAAAACTTCGATCCCTATCTCGAGACAATAGTCCCTGAACACCATGAAGTCTAACAATCTCTGACATAGGCATCTCGCAATTGCTTGGCTCCCCAATTATTCTTCATCGGCACAAATCTAGCTAACCTTGGTCAATCTCACAACAATAACCCAAATAACATCATTCCTCACTGGTCCTCGTAGCCCTACCACAAAGTCCATAGAAATCGAGTCCCACTTCCAACTGGGAGTGCAATGGTTGAAGCAACCCCAACACTTTTGTCTCTAACTTTACCCCTCGCGCATAAGGCACTTAGACAAAAAATCAGAGACGTCCTTCCTTAGACCCTTCCACCAAAATAACTCTCTAATCTCTTCAATCATCTTATCTCGACCTGGATGCAAATGAAATAAACTTTGATGACCTTCCTTAAGAATCTCACTCTTCAATTCAGCTTGATTTGGAACACACAATCTACCGTTCATCCTCAACTCTCCTCTTTCACCTAACTCAAAAGCATCAGTCTCATTTTCCTCAACTCTATGGATCAACTCAACAATCTCTGGATCCTCAAGTTGTGCCTCAATTATACGATCAAACAAAGTGGGTTGTATAGTCATTGCTCCTAAATACTGGCCAACCTCATGTCGGCTACAAATCTCTAATCCTAAACTCTGCATCTCACGGTACAATTCCCATGGTACTGAGATAATGGCATTCACAGACACTCTCGGTCTCCTACTCAAAGCATCAGCTACCTTATTCGCTTTTCCAGGGTGGTATATAATTTCAAGATCATAATCCTTAATAACCTCAAGCCACCGCCTTTGGCGCATGTTCAATTCCTTTGGTTGAAGACATACCTCAAATTTTGATGATCGGTAGATCTTACATGGTAACCCATACAAATAATGTCTCCACACTTCAAAGCAAAGATCACGCAGAAGTTCAATGTCATGCACTGGTAATTCACCTCATGTGGCCTCAATCGCCGATGCATAAGCTATGACCTTTCCTTCTGCATAAGTACACAACCCAATCCTTCAAATGAAGCATCACAATAAACCTCAAATGGCTTGCTACAATCGTCATTGCTAATACTGGGTTGTAGTAAGTCTTTTCTTTAATTCCTCGAAAGCAGTCGTGTGCCTCTCATTCCACCGAAATCGTATCCCTTTTTTCAACAACTCAAACATGGGACGAGCAACCTTAGAAAAGCTTTCAACGTATTTCCTATAGTACCCAGCTAATCCCAAAAGTCTCAACTTCACATTTCTGAATTGGCCAACTCATATCGCTTTAATCTTCTCAGGATCTACAGAAATTCCACACTTAGACACAATATGACCTAGAAAAGAAATTTCCTCAAGCCAAAACTCACACTTACTAAACTTTCCATACAATTTTTCTTTTCTCAAAAGCTCTAAAATCATTCTCAAGTGCTCTTCATGTTCTTCCCTATTTCTCGAGTACACCAAAATATCATCGATAAAAACAACCACAAACTTATCTAAATAAGGACGTAAGATACCTCGATCAAATCCATAAATGCCGCAGTGCATTTGTTAACCCAAATGGCATCACCAAAACTCATAATGTCCATATCGGGTCCAAATGCGCTTTTAGGAACATCCTCCTGGCTATCCTCAATTGATGATATCCGCATCTTAAATCAATTTTCGAGAACACGAGCCTCACCGATCAAACAAATCATCTATCCTAGGCAAAGGATAACGCTCTTAATGGTGATCTTATTAATCTCCTATAATCAATACACAATCTCATCGCTCCATCCTTCTTTTCACAAAGAAGGAGCTCCCTGTGGTGACACACTAGGTCGAATAAAACCTTTCTCCAATAACTCATCCAATTGCTTTTTCAATTCGCTAACTCACCGAGCAAAACGATACTGAGTCTTGTAGATAGGGTAGCATCGTGAATTAGATCAATATGAAAGTCAACCTCTCTCCTGAGGTAAACCGTAGATCCTCGGAAAACATCGTGGTATTCACAAACAATCGGGGTTTCTCAAGACTTAACTTGATATTCTCCTCACTACTAGCAATAAAACACAAATATCCCTTATCTCCATGTTTAATCATCTCAATGGCTTGAATCGCGTAAATGGTTTGAATGGGAGACATCAATTCTTCCTAATCAAACATTCTCCACCGAGTCTTAACCCAACAATCTTCTTTTACACAAAATCTCCGCGATGATGACGCCCCAACCACCATCCCCAAAATAATATCATATGTACCCAACTCAAAACTATTAAATCCAAGGTGATGGTTGTCCAAATCTCAAGAGGGAAGTTGGGAAAGATACGGTCACATATGAATGGTGAACCGCGAAATGTAATTTGAAGATTAAATTTTTGGGGTTCAAGAGAGATAGAGGATTTATGAAGGAAAGAAGTGAGATAAAAGATCGGCTCGCCTTGAATCAAAAAGAATATGAGCCAAAGAGTCTCCTACGGCAAAGTGACCAGAAATAACCTTACCCTCAAACGCCTGATGAAGATTGTCTACATGCTTGCTAATAGCATGCAAACCCGCAGTCCTCTCAGTTGAAATACTCTGAACATTTCTCGAAGAACCTGGAGCTCCATAACTACCAAAGACTTCCCCTAACCGATCCCTTCTAGCAATTAGTGGAAACATGACCCTCCTTTTGCATTTAAAGTGATGATCTTCCCAAAGGCATGAACCACTCTGATCCTTACCACATGTTTACACTTCCAAACTGTGGTTTGTGTTGAAGCTGTTGGTTGGAACGACTTGCGATCCCAACTGGTCGGCCTCTTGTTCCTGTTGTTGTTGCCTCCACCAAATTTTCTTTTGTTGGTATTGTCCTCCTTATCAAGGATCCTCTCATACTCAAGCGCTCGATCGTAGAGATCTCGGAAGTCAGAATACTTCCCGATCCCCTTTTGGATCTTAAGATTAAGACCCTCAAGAAGCTGGATGCACCTAACACTTTCCTTGCTTACTATATCGAGCAAATCGAGAGTTTCATTGAACTTACAATCGATCGATCAGGCCATAAGACCCGCTAAGATGTAAGAACTCATTCTCCTTTTTCGCTGGAGTGATGGCGATAGAATTGTTGACGAAGAGTTATAAGGAAATCATCCTAAAGGTATCACCATAGTGGCCTTGATGTAACGCCACCATAACTCCTGACCGTATAGGTAGAAGGAAGCCAACTTTACTTTTAGGTGCTACGACGCTTAATGACCTCTAAAGTTTCTCCATCTCTCAGAGCCAATCCCTCAAAGCTTAACCGGACGCCTCCCGTGATAAGGCTACTGGATGATGTGCCATATTCTTAAAGTACTTCCCGTCGTCATTGGCCTCTTGATCCTGATTTTCCATGAGGGTGAGCAGCCGTTGTCCCTTCCATTCGCTAGTTGTGCTTCTAGCTCTAACTCTAGCCTCGTGATCAGATGAACCTACGCCATTTCTAACCTAAAAATTTTTTTAAACATGTGATCAACTTTCACATTAACTTAATTAATCTGACACGTAATTTTACACACAATCACATAAGCACATAAAAAAACAATTAGAATTTTTGAAAATACTTGTTTCGAAAATCCCCTTTTTTTTATTTTTTTAAAGCCGTTATCGAGAACATCCTTTCACATGGAACAAAAATTCCAAGATTTGAATAACTTTAGCTCGATACCACGGTAGGTGGTCGACTCTCATACATAATTAACATTAATAATTATATTTAAGATAAATAATACTAAGTGTGAAATACGAATCGCTAAAACCATTAAAACTAAAACCGCTTAAAACATAAGTTAAAAGAAATATTACAACCGAGAGAATATAACATAAAGTTTGCTTAAATAACTATAAAAGAACATAGTACAAGATAGTCATCAAAGTCATCAAGTAAAATCAATGCAAATTTAAGTCCCCGATAGAAAATAAATTAAAGTTGGCCCTGATCAAACCCGAGCTAAACTTTCTCGCAAAATACCGCCAACCATGATATCGGATGACTACCGATTAAATCGTCACGTAAAGCCGAGTACAATTTCTCAACAAGCTTATGATGCATAGTTAAATCAGCTTACACAATAATCATCAAACACAATCTAAAAGTCTATTACTCTTTATGACCATTATTAAGCCATTAAGTTACATTCTCAATACTTGCGTAGTTCATCAGCTACTAAATACTTGGTAACCTTTTAAAACTTATTCAATCAAGTTCATTAAGCCTCATAAATTTACCGCAAGCACATCACAAGATCACAACAATAATGACTACCGATATATGTAAGTGGTCCGTTAGGTGAGAACCGTAGTCCTAAACCCTAATCGGGTGGGAGTCGCCACTCCTCTCACATCAAGTATGCTCGAGACTTCACAGATGGGTTTTTCTGACTCGTCCGACAAACCGATTTTACGGCTCGGCTAACACGGACGCCGGGATTTTACATGCCGGTCCATGGTTCGACGTTACCTTACTATCAGAGTCATACAATCAATATCAAACAATATCAAACAAGACTCTAAATCGAAATAGTTTACATTCTTATAAGTCTGTCAAAATTCTGACAATCTTACTCTCTGGATAAAATACTAGTTACCTAGTAAATTAATATTAATTAAATAATAAATTTCCATAACTATACTAAGATTCTAGAGGCTAAGCTAAGTCATTATTATGTCATAAATAATCATAAAAGTTAAGGATAATATTTCTAAAAACTTAATAACATATTTTATCAAATAACCAAGTAAAATAAAAAAAAATTAATCTGAATAGTTATTAAGGGTCCAAAATATAAATGAAATGAGTCTTTGACTAAAAAGGAGTTCAAGAAAAACAATGTTAAATATTTTAACAAATTAATTTGACTGTTTAACCGATAAATCGATTAATAATTACTTATATTTACTTAAGTTTAAAATAAAAATTTTATCAAAATACCCAAATGATGAAAATCATTTTCAAGAGATAAGTTTATTTAACCAATAAAATCCTTGACTATTATTTTAAATAAATAATACGATAATTTTAGCCATAAATCGATATAAAAAAATAATAATAATAATTAAAGTCCATAAGGTCCACGATTATTTAACTAAGGGTCATTATGTGATTGTTATAGAGTGTCCCAAAACTTACAAGTCAAGAAGAATTCATCTAATATTTATTTTCTTTTTAAATTTTATTTACAAAATTATTAATAAACTTTTAACTTATTTCAAACTTAAATATTCTTAGCTTTTTTTTTTATTAAGAAAGTATTTAACACCTCTTCCTATAAAAAATATATATTTTTCTTACCAAAATTTCAATTAACGTTATTTTAATAAATAAAAAATTTCAAGGAACATATCTAAAATCATATCCTAACTTTTAGCCACTATAAAGTACTTATAAAATATATTCTTTTAATTAAAGTTTTAAGTTACAAATTTTATCTACTAAGATTTCATAATAAAAACATCACTAAATATCATTTTTAAATATTTTCTTAAAGCATAAGTTCATAAAGCATACATGAAACTTAAAATAATATTTCACATAATAAACTCATATGCATCTACCTTATCATATTAAGAAAATGTGTACCATTTTTCTCCAAAGGTGCTACTAAACCAAACAAGAAAATAAGAATAGGAAAATAAGAACTCAAAGGAATGAGCTCCAAAGAGAGGTCTTCAAGTCTCCAAGCTTCAAAGAAGTAGTTCTTCAATTACCCAAAGAGATGATATCTAAGCTCCAAAATGATAATACTTGACTTTCAAAAGTTGATGACTATTGATTAAGAAGTGATAAGATCAAGCTCCATCTTCATTTGATTCTTCATGTAATATAATGGGTATAAAGTTAGTAAGATGTTTATGTAGTGAAGATATAAGAAAGAAAGATAGAAAGATTTGATGAAGGGTGTAAGTGATCTCATGGATAAGGGGGTATTTATAATGGTGTGGACAACTTTGTAGTTCTTAGATTGCATGAACAAGAGTGTTATGAGTATGGAAGAAGACTAACTTGTGTAAGAGATTTAGAGTGTGTAAGTGAATTTGTAAGAGTTGGAGTGTAGGAGAAAGTTAACTTGTATAAGAAAATGCTTGTGTAAGTGATAAAAATCATGAGTTTGAAAATCATGAGTTTGATAGAAATAATTTTTGTTAAAACCATACATAGAGTTCAAAAAAAATTGTTAAATTTTTAGGTATAAAATAATTAAGTCAAAGTTGTAAGGTTAAAATAATAAGTGGTAAAGTTAGTTTAAAGAATTGAAATTAAAACGTAACGTTTTAACAAAACCGTAAATAAAATATTAAAATTTTACTTTTCTTAGTATAAAATAATAAAAAATAATATTTTAGTGCTTCTAAAGAAATTTAAGAAAACATTCTTCTTTTTTTTTATATAAGTTTAATATTTGGAAGAAATCACAAAATCGAAAAAAAAAGATTTAGGATTAAAGGTGATTTGAATTAGATAACCAAAGGATTAGGAATTCGAATTGAAAATTCGGAACAATTAATTAGAAGATTAAGATTACGAAATTTGAGCCTGTTACAGTAATTCTAATGAAAATTTTAACTACTTATCTTCATAATTTCATAATTTCTCTTGAAAATTTCTTCGATTAGTAAGTTTGTTCTAATTTTTCTCCAAGTAAGTTGATTCTACAAATGTCTTCTCTATTTTTGTTAAAGGCTTTTGCATTTTTGTGATCTTTGCTCCACCTTATGATATTGGAATTTGATAAACAGGAAAGTAGCTTCTTACATTATACTGTATAACCGTATCTATAAATTTTTGTCCAACTTTTAGCATCCAACTTCATGCATATGTTACCTTTTTATCCTTTTTGTTCGAAGTTAAAACTTTCTTTTTTGAACATACTTGATTTTCTTGTTAGTGTTAGCTATATATTGTTGATACTAATGTAGTTGGAATATGTTTTATCCTTTTTTCCAAGGAGTTTAATTTATTTAATGACCTAATAAACATATACCACAATGAATTTTTGCCTCTTTTAATTGTAGTATAAAGAAATCATCCCCTTATCAAAAGACATTTTAGTTAATTGTAGAATAAACAAGTTTATATAATAAACTAAATAGGATAATATGGTTATTCCATATGGCAAACTTATGTTAGAATATCATTTTCAATCTTTATTAAATAATTGTATGATTATTGATATTTTATGATTTTACGATGAGTTAGACACTCTCAGTGAGACGACTTTAAAATAAAAAGTCCATATGCTATAAATCCATCAGTTACGTCTCGGTGAAACCATCTCACACGAGAATTTGTGTTTTATGTATAGTTAACTAATAATTAATTAATTAATAGAAAGGCAGTCTCAATTAAAAAAACCCTGGCACGTGCAAGCAACTCGATTGAAGTGTCGCAACTCGCAACCAGTCATCCTCTTTTCTTCTCACTCTCGTCGTCTCTCCTCTTTTTTCCCGAGTCAATTTTAGTTGTCTCGCGACACCAAATTCCCTCACTTCTGCCATTGCCGCCCACTAGCTCATCCTCTCAACTACCACAGAATCTGCCATGCTACTCATCTCCGAAGCTCCAACTATTGCTTAATTTTACTCCTCTTCATCCCATTTCCCTTCCCTTTCAATCAGTAGTTCAAGTTCGCAGATCTAGGGTTTAATGGATGCTGCCCATGATCCCAAAAATTCTATTGAACGGCGGCGCGTGAGAGATAGAGATGGAGATAGGGATCGAGAATTAGGTGTAGATGCTGTCGCTGGTTCCAGAGAGCATCAGGTATCATTTTAATGGCGCTTTTTTTTGTTCTTTGTTTGTTCTCTCATTTGGAGGTTGAAGAGTTTAAATTAGCTTAAAATTTGCTTCGATGACTGCATGAATTGCCATCTCAAGTACGTTTTCTACTGCTTTTTCTGTTTAACCGTTATTAACATGGGTAAAAAGTAGTTCTGTACTTTTGTTTAAGGGTGGATTCAAATTTGGGGTGTTTGGCAGTGGAGTATGGACTGTGGAGTAGATTTTAGTGTTTTTGCGAAAGTAGTAGTAATGTCAAATTTAAGTTTTTGGCAATTAGTGGTGCTTATTAGGTTTCATTTCAAGTTTTGTTACTGTAGCTGTTTACTTTGCTACTTTGATGCTTAATTCAAGTAAAGAGAGGCAACTGAGGCTCAAGATTCACCATTCTGGTTTTTGAATTTTTCCAAACACAGAACATATCAATTACAATCTCCTTACAATACTCAAATCCGGCCCTTTTCAGTTATCTTTTACAAATCTTGGCTTTTGGTGGGTATTTAATCTTCTCTCTTTTGGTTTGTTTCTATTCCGTAGCTCCTTGCTTTTTTACCCATTACAATTTACAACCTTTCTTCAACTGATTGCTTTTTCTCCTCCACCGCCTTCAAGAAATGACCTTGTGATTCCCATCTCTCGCCCTCAAGTAATTTTTTAAGTGTTCACATATCTTCATCAAAGCTACCGTGAATAATAAGATCTTGCCAATTTCCCTACAATCATACTACCAACTTAAGGGTTTTTTTCCAAGAATAATACTAACTTTTTTTTTTTAACTATTACCTTTATTTTTTCAATCAACCTACGATAAACAAAAATTGGAATTATTCTAGGGAAACACCAACTTAAATTGACATTATTTATAGTTAATTAAAAATTGATTCTAGGTACTGAACGAAAATTAGTGAAAGCTTATATAGTACTTATTGTCAAAATATAAGATGTTTTTATGTCACGGTAACACTATTCTATTATGTTTTTTATTATTTCTTTTTTTTTCTGAATTTTTTCTTTAAAGTAAGATTTTTTTTGCCAAAATGTAACGTAGTTTTCTTTTCAAAAAAAATGTTTTTATTTCATAGGCTTGGTTTTCACCAATACTATATATATATATATATATATATATATATATATATATATATATTTATATATATATATATATATATATATATATATATATATGGTCAAGTTCCAGTGAGAACCAAGCTTATATAAGAACCGTGAGAATCAATCTCCCTCATAAAAATGTGTTACTTTTTTACAGAAAATGTTACTTTTGGACCAAAAAATGTTACTTTTGTTTTTAAAAAAAGATGATACTTTTTAGTAAAAAAAGTGTTACTTTTAGAAAAGAATATTTTTTCAAAAAAACAAACACATTAAAAAGTAACATGTTTTTTCCAAAAAGTAACACCTTTTTATGTAAAAAGTAACAAGTTGAATTTTTTTCAGAATCACTTTTTTGCCTCATAGTATCATAAAAAACAGTAACACATTTTTGCCTAAAAGTAACACTTTTATAATAAAAAGTAACAATTTTTTGTAAGCAAGATTGGTTCTCACAGTTTTCATATAAGGATGGTTCTCACTGGAACTTCTTCCTATATATATATATATATATATAGGGTCAAGTTCCGGTGAGAACCAAGCTTATATCCCGATTACTCTTTGATTTCATCGAGGTTAGGTTATTGTTTGTTGGCTTTAGTTTTGTGAATTAGGTCACTTGGTGCAATTTTTATTATTGATGAATTATATTGCTAAATACTACCTCCTATTCAACCCATTAGTCCCATTTGGTTTTTCACACTTGCTGAGACAACATTTTAACTTTTAGTATTTCTAATTGTTTTTAATTAAAAATTACGAAAAGTAGATATTAATAATCTTTATATTGATACGAATCAAACAAGATCCCACATGATTATGTTTTAACTTATAGATTAAGAATAAAATACAAATTAAGATTGATAAGTGAATAGTGAAAAAAAAATCAATGGGACTAATGGGTAGAATAGGAGGGAGTACTTAATTTATTGTGATTAATGTTCATATGTGTTTGTTAATTAATTGTTGTTTGATGGTTTTAGTATTATTGTGATTAGTGTCATCTTGTTGGCTTAGAATAGAATATGGGGTGAACAATGTTAACTAGTAATGTGTAGAGTTTTTGGTTAAAATTTTGATTTGAAATATTTGTATGTTGAGTGTTAAATCGTTTGATTTTGTAGATGTGCTTAGAAAATAGCGTTTAGGCGTTACATGTATTAAGCAGACAAGGTAGAAGCCGTTGAGAGAATTACACAAATATAAATATGGTGCTCGGGCTTGGACGACGAGCGTAATGGAGTTGAGATTCTAGTTTTGATCGAATTCAAAGATAATGTGTGGTAGAAGTGTAAAGGTGTACAAATAGAATTATGTAGCTAGAATGGTATATGGAGAGGAGATTACTTTGATTGTAAGTGCTTATAGGCCTCAAGCTGGTATTAAACAACAAAAGAGTTTTGGATGGATTAGATTATCTCTTGGAGAGTATTCTTCCTGATGAAAAAGTGTTTGTTGGAAGGAATTTCAATGGATATAGTAAGACATGCGGACAATTATAACTTGGTGCTTGGTGGATTTGGTTATGGGTTAAGGAATATGAATGCAGGGTGTATTAGATTTTGCCTTAGCTTATTATCTAGTGATCACAAACTCTTGCTTCAGGAAAAATGATGAACACTTGATTACATACTCAAATTGATTATACTTTGTACGTATAAGAGAATGTGTTTTATGCCAAATCATTGTTCTTACGAAATTGAAGTTGGCATCTCAACATGATTGATAGTGTTGGTAATAGGGGTGAGAGAAAAAGTGGTCGAGAAGAAAAAGAGGCAAAAGAATTTATGGGGAAACGTAATACGAATAGTGATCACAATATTGTTAAACAAAAACAATTGGATGGGATTTTTAGAAAATGCTAATTAAATGTGGGAAAAATATGACTCGTAGCATCCAACACATTACAAAAACAACTTTTCGAGTTTCTATGGTAGAGAGAAAGGCATTAAAGGAATTGAGGTGTCGTGGTCGTGGAATGAAGAGGTGCGAATGTGCGATACAAGATTAAGGGTTAACATAAAATACTTAAGCGGTTCATGATTGTATAAATGAAGAGGATCAATCAATTAAGACAGAGTTGCAAAGAAGCTAGATAAATTTTAAAGAAAGCGTTGGCGGAGGTAAAATACTCGACATATGAGGACTTCTATAAGAAGTTTGACACAAAAGAGGGACACTTTCTTATAAGTTTCAAATGCTAAGTCTAGGTGGAGGCGAGACTTTGAGGAAGTTAAGTACATCAAGGATGAGGATGTGCAATTTTTGTTTAGGCATGAGAACATTTAAACGAGATAGCGGAGATATTTTTCTAAACAGTAATGTGTTCCTTGGAAAAAGATAATAATGGAGGACGAGGTATAAAAAGCTCTTAGGAAATTGGAAAGTGCTAAGGCTAGTGGCCCATATAATATTCCTTGTGAGGAGTGCAATTATAAAGGTGAAAAAAAATAGTATTTTGTGTTTAAAAACCTTTTAAAAATAATTTTGAAGACAACTCGAATGCCATAGGTATTTTGAGAAAGCATACTCATAACCTTTCCTTTTTATAAAAACAAAAGCGGGCCATGCTTAATTATGTGACAATTATTGGGGGATCAAACTTCACGCCACACGATAAAACTATGGGAGAATAATAGAGAGGAGGCTCTCTCAAGAAATGATAATCAAAGAAAATCAATTTGGGTTTATGCTAGGATGATCTACTACCGAGGCAATTCACGTCCTTTGAAGGTTGATGGAGAAGCATTGGGAAAGAAAAAAGGATTTGCATATGGTATTCATTTCTTTGACACAGATTTATAACAACGTACCTTAGACCATTATATAGATGCTGTCAAGGCAAAAGGAATAACGTTGGGGTATATGAAGGTGATATTAAGGCGTGTATGATGGAGTTACGACTAGTATCCAGGGTAATTAAGCCTTTTGTAGTAGAGCTAAGTTTGCATCAAGGATTTCTATTTGTGATGAGATGTCCAAATTTATTTGTAAAAGTGTTTCTTGGTGCATCCCTACCAATATAAACTTGTGAGGAAGTCATTGCAAGGCTAGAGGATCAAAATGTGACTCTAGAAGGAAAATAGGATGCAATTTTAGTGGGGAAAGCAACTAAGGGAATGCCATGCAACCATTGGAGAATATTTGGGGCGCAAACAACCAAGTATAAAGTTTTAAGACTTAAAGGGTTATTGATGAAGATGTAGTAATACATTGAGTTCAAGCTGAATGGATCAAATAGAGAGTATGCATTGCCCATTGAGTTGCCCATTGCTTCTAGGGTGGTGTGGTAAGAGATTTTCGACTAGATTAAGTGGTAAATCCACAACTAATTGCTAGTACGTTAGACAGTTTTATTGGTGTGAGGGATATATGTGGATTGTTGAAGTAGGCAATGTTGCGAGTTGCGTCTATGTATGGCAATGAATTTCCCTATCCAAATATTCAAAGAGGTGGAAGAACTTTGGTGACAATTCATTGTTTATATGGTTTAAAGAGGTTTAAGGGAAGTGGGTTTGTGGACGAGGAATGAGGAAGATAGTGAGTCCACACAAAGAAAACGTTGACATTTACCCGAACGTCTTAATTTTGATATATTGGGTCGTGTATGTGAATAAAACATCAATATGCGGAATGTCTAAGACTAATCTACAACTAAGCAAATCAATCACTCTCCCCCATAGCTTCATGGGATGGCTCATAACCTTACGATAATTAAAAGAGTCATGCACATCCCTTTAGTTTAGGGTAGTTGTACCTGGATGGCTATTATTGATATGGCTTCTCTGGTTGGTATAGTCCAATTTCTTTATTTTTCATTTGCCTTGTCATGAAAAATCAGTAATTCTTGGTCTTTAATCACCTTATTCTGGTTGTTTTGAATGGAACAACCTAAACTTCTGGGCGATAAATTAGGTGAAGTCACTGAAGTTTCGAACAAAAAATTGCCTAACTCTTTAATCAATCTTAACTTTATAAATTTACGTTCTTTATTATGCAGCATATATTGATTTGCTTTATTTTATCATAATTTATTATTAGTTTTTTTCAATTTTTTTGAGATAGTTTCTAATCAGAATATATATGTTCCCTTCAGCGGGTCAAATTCTATCGTCTGAACGAGGATGGCAAGTGGGAAGATCAAGGGACTGGACATGTCACTGTTGATTATTTGGAGGTTTTTCATATCCTCATGACTTTCCTGATATTTCACACCTATTATATAGTCACCAAGAAATGTTTTTTTTGCAGAGATCAGAGGAGCTCGGTCTGTTTGTCATTGATGAAGAAGATCATGAAACCTTGCTGTCACACCGGATCATTCCAGATGACATCTATCGAAAACAAGAAGGTATGATCATGAGCATATTGGTTCAATACATGTTTAATTCTGATTTCTGCATGAAGCTTAATGACCTTGTGCTGTTTTAGATACAATTATTTCTTGGAGAGATCCTGAATATTCCACTGAATTAGCCCTGAGCTTTCAGGAAACTGCTGGATGTTCTTATATATGGTACTTCTTGCATACTTGAGTTTTTTTTTTGTTTTTTTTCCCCAAATTTTGTTGCAGTTTTGGCTCAAGCCTAATGTGTCTAATTTATGCAGGGACCATATTTGTAATGTGCAAAGGAATCTACATTTCAGTGCGCTTAATCGTAAGTCTTTTTTCTTTAGTCTTTAAGATATGTTTCTTTGCAACTGGTTTTGAAGTAGATTCCCATGGAAACTAAAGCAATTCTGCAGTAGAAAGTTTTAACTAGATGATAATATGTATAGATATTGGACTTAATTGAAAATTTGTCACACTTTGGAATATATCGGCTTAGAGATGTTTATAGAAGTATTGAGTCATTATTTTTGTGCTCTGAAAAAGAGCTTTTGTGATAAGAAATAACAGGTTGGATGGGATTCCCTTGGCGATTCATCGGGTTAGCGTTCTAGTGGGGTTCATATAATTACAAAGCAATATTTGATGGCAATTGATATTCATGCATTTCTATAAGTACCGCGTAAGCTGGTTTTGTGCCAAAGATGAGCTTTACTTATGAATAGACTTGCGAAGGGAATGTGTGGGTTTTGGTGGGAACACTCATTGCTCTTTAATTATCGGAGGGTATTGAGATTGTTTAAAAAAGCTCGCCTGGGCGTGCCTTATGTGGACGCCTTGGGCAGGTGATGGGCTAGGCCCCTTGATGGGGATGGGCGAGGCAATTCCTTAAGGGAAGTGCCTTGGAGAACCTTATGCTTAAGAGCCTAAGGGAGAAGCCTATTTGATGTGAGCACAATTTTTTCTCTTCTCTTTCCTTCTTTCTTTCTCTTATGGTTTTTATCTAGGGTATTTTATGGGGTCTAATTACTTTTTGATGAATTTTGAGGTGCTTTACACTTTAAGGCTAGTGCCTTCGCATGGTTCCTAGAGCCTAGCTCTTAGCTGCTTACGGTGCCTCACGCCTTTTCAAACTAAGGTGTTGAGGCATTATGCTGGTCATAGTTCTGTCAATACAAAAGCTGTATGATGTAGCCACAAATTTGTGCTTCAACTATGTACTATTTCGGTTTATGATCATTCTTTGAGAGCATTTGTACATATGTCAGTGGATGGGTAAAGAATTTGATGTATTGATCAAAGTAATCGTGGGGCTAAACTTCTGTAGTGTGCATCATGTTTCCCGTTTGACTGTATTTTAAATCATCGATCTTCATTCCTTAACTAAATGTTAGGCCATTGAGATCTCAGTGGACTTTTGAATCGTATTGAGCTTGGTTGCCCTCTGTTAGCCAGAATGGTAGAGGTTTTATGGTTCCTTTTGATTTCAAGCCTGTGCTGCAATTTTTCGAGTAAGTTGTTGTGACATTAAGAGATGTTTGTTCCTTGTATTGCACAATTAATTCCTTTTCCGCGTGTTGCGTGGAATGATTCACTTTTCTTTTATGCATGTATGTTGTGGAATTGCTTGTAGTATTGGATCATAGAACTTAGACTTGTTTCAGTTTCAGACTCTTGATGATTTGCAACACAAGGTACACATACAGTCAGAGAAAGGAGAGGTTGAGCTTGAATTCTGTACTTTTTAGGTTGTCCACTTATTGTTTTAGAATGAAGTATGTTTTGGATTGATGTAAAGATGGCACAGTGGAGTAGAAATTTAGCATGAAAATAGGAAATGGAATATGTTTGCTGTTGATTATTTTGTTGGGAGAGCACCTGGCTTGGGGGTGTATGGCTTTGTGGATTTTTAGTTTTTTTATTATTTATATTTTTTTTCCGTATACAGCCTGTCCCCATAAATTTGTTCCCTTTGTGTAAAGAATTCCTCACAAAAAGGGGAAGGGGATGTGCTCAAAGGGATTGTAGTATTGGCTTATAGAACTTAGACATGTTTCAGTTTCAGACTCTGGATGATTTGCAACATAAGGTACTCATACAGACAGAGAAAGGAGAGGCTGAGCTTGAATTCTGTACTTTTTAGGTATCCACTTATTGTTTTAGAATGAAATATGTTTTGGATTGATGTAAAGATGGCACAATGGAGTAGAGATTTAATATGAAAGTAGGAAATGGAATATGCTTGCTGTTGATTATTTTTTTGGGAGAGCACCTGGCTTGGGGGTGTATGTCTTTGTGGAGTTTTAGTTTATTTTTTTTGTTTTTATTTTTATAAATTCTATATTTGTTTGCGTATACGTCCTATCCCCATGAATGTGTTCTCTTTGTGTAAAGAAGTCTTCACAAAAAGGGGAAGGGGATGTGCTCAAAGGGACGGTAGGAGTAATATTTTAGTTCCTTGGCTCTGTGATATAATGTATAGTTTGACTAGCTCATATCTTGATTGTTTGTTTTCTTGCATCCTTGAGTGTATATTAGTAGATTGTGGGTACGATTAATTGTCTTGACATACTTTTTATCAACTATTTCTGTATTTAATGTTATTTGTAAATTGTAAATTTTAGATGATACATTCCACAATGTGAACAGTGAGTTACGGGAGCTGCCTGCTGTAGAGTTGTCTACACTTCCTTTAATATTGAAGGTGAAATCTGTGGATTCTTTTCTTTTTCATGTTCTTGTATTGATTTATACTTCCGCCGTTTTCTTTTAAGTTGCATAGATGATGGTTGACTGATTTCTTAAGAACTTGTAAAACCGTTGTTAATACCACAAGTTGTTGGGCCCATGTGCCTTTTAAAATCACAATCATTGTGTTTGATTGTGGTAATGACTTAATGTTGAAAATATTTATAAGGATAAAATTGGAATTCCACTTATATAAAGTTTCCTTAAGTGAAAGTATGCAGAATAAACAAAACAATCAACTAAGAAAAATGTGCAGAGTGATAAAAAAACAGAAGTATAATATAAATATCTTAAACTGCTTTGAGTTTAATCTCTATTTCCATCTTGGTGTTTAATAAAAGCTCATGTTCTAAATCATAAATGAATGAAAATTTGGCAACTGAATGCAACTTGCTTTGCTAGCAGGAATATTGCTTGCATTTGAGGATCATTCCAAGCAGTGATTGACCTTTAACTAGTATAAGAATCATATTAGTTTTATCCTTCCTGAACAAAATCTTTAGTATCTCAAATCTTGTTTTTGTAATTTTCTCCTTTTGACAAGATTGGGTTACATAAGTCACATCAGATCTTATACAATGAAATCTTTATTGATCGGTGCTTTTCTGGGCAATTGAATTATTTGATATAAGGGAAATTGTACACCAACCATGGCATGTGTCTTCATTTCAGTTCAGCCTCATGTTTCATATCCAGTTGAGTTGACAATTCCTTTTCATTGATTACATAAAAATAATTTTGTGATTGTTTGTTTAGTTAAAGAATTAGACCAAAGAAATATTATGACTTTTACAGCTTGTGCTCAGTCTAGAGTAGGAAAGATGGATGTGGTTTATTATTGTTTGTCTAAGTTTTGCCACTATTTGTGGTGACGCTCAGTTGTATCCATTAGATAATCATAAAAATTAGAGTTTCAGTAGAATTTTAATTATCAGTATTCAGTATTTAAAAATATGCGCTTGTTGGCATAAGGATTAGATACTTATTAGCCAGTAGCCACAGTAACAATTGTATCCAGTACTCATTTTTTGGACTCAAGATAAGGCTTCTTAAGACATTGTTTTGCAGGCATGAGAATTCTGGGGTCGAATAATATTAGTCTTCCTTATGGTAGCTTTGGCTACAAATGAATCTAGACCTCACTTGACCCCTTTCTATGGTGGCAATTATAAAGGTTTGATTTTAAGAAAGAAAACTAGCTTCATAGCTTCCCCTCCCCACAAGGATTGATTGTACCCATAGTTCAAAAACAAAGCCGCATTGTATTATATCAACCGACTCTTCACAATTTTCCAATTTACGGACCTGATTATAGGTGTAAAAAACCACATTTAAGGACAATTCATGGGATATCACATGGTTTTGGTCGATATAGGGTGTTGTGAGTTTGTGACTACCACAACATCCCTTTATTGAATCACTGAGTATTACCACAATGGTGACCAGAACCGCATTTTCGTACTATGATGTACGCACGTCTGTTGATCTAATGGATGATTTCTTATTTAAATGGGACCTCAAACTTTCAATCTTAGTATCTGGTTCACTGTATTGATGTTTGATCCTCTCATTTGAGCATCCGTAGGTTGGTTCGATAATTGAATTCATATATACTCTCTTATTCATTGAAGCACTTGCCTTTTAGTATCCAATATCTCAGGGGAAGAATCTTGCATCTACATAAGGCTTACATTTACAAAATGTTTTGCATAGGTTTTCGACTGTCAAAGAGAGATGAGTATTGTTTGGCACCTAGTGTGCAGGCTAGTTGCATGGATTCATGGTGTGCTGTTTGAAATTCATGTTTGATTTATAAGGTTTTATGCTCAATGTGAATGGGTATGATCTAGACTGATCCTTTCAGTCGGTACTACTTTTGATATGTTTAATAAGAGAATAAAAGCTGTAGAAATGAAATATAATTGAAAGTTCAGTATTTCCCTTGCTCTTTTTTTAAATTTTTGATCCTATGATTTTGTACTAATGACTTTATTTTTTATTTATTCTTAGCAGATTGTGGTAGAGAGTGGTATCACAGATCAAATGCGAGTGACAGAACTTATTTTGCATGATGTAAGTTTGAAACCTCCTCCAGGTCCATTTCATTTCTCTTTCAGTAATGGAAATAGGCTGGTACTCTTATTTCCAACTTCCAGCTATGGCAATGTGTCTATTCATTTGCTTACTCATCTTGATGATGCTCTTCTATTATTAAAATGGGGCTTTTGCATTTTGTGAGATAAGTTCTTTTGTTCGTTAAGTTTTTTAAGGATCTAGTATTCCTTTATAAAAGCATTAATTGAATAAAAATTGAGTGTATTTCAAAGCTTAAACTATTTGGGCGGAGAAATGCAAAAGCATTAGAGGTCGTATTCATTAAGGAATTTAGTGTGGTTTAGTTCCTAGCATTGTGCTGTTTATAGTCAAGTGGTACAATTGTTGCGGTCTATATTTTTGCCTCTGTTCTTCCAGCTCATTCATTAAGCTCCGTTTGTGGTTGTTTGTAGCTAGAGTTTTTCAGGAAGCTGATGGATCTGTTTAGAATTTCAGAGGACCTTGAAAATCTTGACAGCCTTCATGTGATTTATAAAATTGTCAAAGGGATCTGTAAGTATTCTTTACCTTTATTAACTAAAGTACTCTCTCATTTCTTGGTTTTTTGTCCTCACTTCCTTGCATTGTTTATAATTTATAACATTAGTGACATGGTGTGTTTTAATTGTGTGATTACTTGTTTCCTATCTGCAGTAATGCTCAATAGTCCACAGATTTTTGAAAAGGTTTTTGGAGATGAGTTCATCATGGATATCATTGGATGTCTTGAGTGTAAGTTTTCTGAGCATTTTGATTCCATTGCGTAAATGATTGATCGTTCTACGTTGGCACCTTCTGATTGAGCAAAAAGCAGTAGTTTCAGTTCTATGTATCTTAAAATTAGTTTTTGTGCATCAGATGTGTGTGGGAATTTTTACAATAGTTGGAATCGACTTCATGTGCTTTCCTTTTTTAGTTTGTGAAAGTGCTTAGCTTGTTTTATGTAAAATTTGTTTGTTTTTAGATACTTTATTGGAGCTTTTGCGGTGAAAATTCTGTCCTTTGTTTGTGATACTTCGGTTTAGCGATGAATTGTATCCCGACTGCCTTAGCCTTCGCGCTTATCTTTGGGATCTTTTGCTTTATGCCTGGTTCCTGGTTGATATTCTGATTCCTGCTCGAGGATATAGTTTTTTTGGGTGCTTGGCCGGTTGGTCCTCCTTTTTCTGAAAACACATATAGATGACATTGATTCCTTGGTGTATTTCTAATATTTATCATATTTTTTATTCAACAAAGAGACAATCCCACTGGTTATGCTTATTTGTGATCTGGTGCATCTCTGTTTTAGCCTCTAGGATTATATAGTAAATATTTTCGTTTTGAAACTGACTTTATCTGTTCAAAATTCTTGGCCGGTTCTTGTTGCTTTTCTTAGCTATTACGTATCTTATTACTAGATTTGTGTTTATAGAAACATTGATATATATCATATTATTATACAACTAAAAGACAATCCTGCCGGTTGTGCTTATTTGTGATTTGGTGCATCTCTGTTTTAGTCGTTAGGATTATGTAGTAGTTATCATTCTTCTAGATTGACTCTCCCTTTTGCTTAATTTATCTTGCCTGGTTGTTCGTGCTACATCTCTTGTTACTAGATTATTGTGCTCATAGGAAATTTTTAATGTGCTTCATCAACTAAGTTTTAATAGGCTCGAGGTGCTAAGGCTCCCTAGAGTCTACTCTAGCCTCTAGGTAGGCGCCGGGCGAAGACGCTAGCTTTTGGGTGTTTAGTATAAAATAAATAAAAAACCCTAAAAATTACTCAGACTAATCTACAAAAGGAAGCGAAATAAAAAAGAATAGAAAAAAAAGAAAGAGAAAACATATGAGATGGGTGTTCACATAATACTATATTCTTTTGAGGGTTAAACCATGTTCTAAGCCGCTGTAGGGCGCTTGCTTTTAGGCGTTAAAAGTCACTATGTGGTGCTCGCCTTAAGTAATCAAGGACGCTTAATTCATCACCGACCGCAGGTGCTAGCCTTAGGCATGTCTAGGCTAGCTTTTTAAAACTTAGTTCATTAATTGTCATGAAAAGTGTGTTTTTCTTATTATTGTGTACCAGTTGATTGTATGAGTCTCACACTGTAAACCTGGTTTTCTGAAAACAAAAATGCCAACTTCACACAGTTCATGCTGTGTATGAATATTTTCTTATTTAATCTCTTTAGCAAGAACATTTAACAGATTGACTAAAATCTCATGTTAAATCATAGATAGTGGCTGACCCTTGTAAACTGTTTTTTGTTTTTGTTTCTAGACGATCCTGATGTTTCTCATGTTCGACATCGTGACTTTTTGAAGGAGCATGTGGTGTTCAAGGAGGTTAGTCGAACCATCTCATAATTGTGTTTCTCTTTTAAAGTTGATGAAGGTGTATGAGTTTGCAAACTTCTAGATAAGTTTCTTTTGAGTACTATATCAATTTAAAATTGTGATGGTTCCTTTATCTTAGGCCATTCCAATTAAAGATCCCATGGTCTTGTCAAAGATACACCAAACATACAGAATCGGTTACTTGAAGGTTTGTATTTAAATTTCTTATTCTCCGCTTGTTTGCTTTCAATATCTCCAAAAGAGTCATAACTGTATCTCAGTGTATTTCATTTAGGATGTGGTTCTTCCGAGAGTATTGGATGATGCAACTGTTGCAAGTCTTAATTCTATAGTACATGCAAATAATGGTGTTGTAAGTATTACTTCCGATTCTTGTGCTATAATACTAGATTTTGACCTTCCCTAAGGTTGTTATCCTGGCTTGTAGGTAGTTTCTTTGTTGAAAGAAGACAACACATTCATCCAAGAACTGTTCTCAAGGCTGAGGTCACCCAGCATCTCTGTGGAGTCCAAAAACACTTTGGTATTCTGTTGACATTTAAAATTGGAAGACAATTCTATGTGACAATTTATATTTCTCCCTTGTAAATGCCCTCTGTGTGCTGTAAAGTCTGTTAAATGTTTCTTCCTACATATTTTGACCTTGTAAATACCCTCCATGAGCTATTAAGTTGGTTAAATTTTTTATCCTCAATCAATTTAAAAATATGGATAGAATTACTTTTTAGCCATTCATAGATATTTTATGAAGTATGCTTGTAGATAGGATGACAAGCTAATGCATTTAAATAGGCATAACCTTTTGTTTTCTAAATAGATTAATAAATTACTACCAAATGTTGAGCAGGTGTGATTGTGTTATTCTTTCTAGTTTCCAGCTTTGTGAGGTGAATGATACACAATTTTTTTGATTAAATTAGTGTTGTACTGTGTGCTTTAGTATTTATGCGTGTAGCTGCTGAATATGTTAATGCACCAACTAGACTAGCTTTGGAGGGAAGCAAGTTATGTACCCCTTAATTTTACTGAAAATCACCTTTTTGAGTATCCCCTTTGAGATTGGTAAATGTCTTATATGGAGTTGCTCCACACTATCAAGTGTGAACCAACCTAAAAATTGCTAGTATTTCCCAATGATTGTACTTGATTGGACTAGTCAAGTGAAAATTTTTACTATTTTTGTATTTTTTTAAGGTTATTGCTCTCTAAAATAGCGTAGACCTAGTGTGTACAAGACCTTCTCTTGAGATTGCCCTTATTCCTTTTTGGCCAAGTTGGCACCACATTCATGAGCGAATTAAAAAGAGGAAATGTCATGATATGACAAAGAAATGAGGTGGAAAAAAAGGGAAAAGTTAAAATTGTGTTATCAAAAGCAACTGGGGTAAAGTTAAAATGATGGATATCAAAAACGTTTTGTTGTAACGATACACTTCCAAGAAGGCTTGAGCAGTTTATATTTGTGGCATAATTCTTATGGGCAGATCCACACTTCCAAATAAAAGGTTTTATTTTCGAAATTTCTATCTTGCTGTAATTTAGTCATTGGAGGAGCTGGTTCACCAAGGTATTGATTATGGTTTTGAATTATTCTAATGTTCAAAGTCATACTCAAGGTTGGATTCAAAAAATTTCCAGAAACTAAAACCTGTGCATCCAACACTTAAAAATTCTTGAGTGGGTTGATGCCCTTGCACCTGCTTGGATTTGGGGTTCTATTGAACCAATAGTGTAGAAACAACACCACAATGTATCATATCAATGAGTCATAGAAGATTTCAAATCTACGGTAACGATACTACACGGGACATAAAGATGTAAAATATCTGTATTTAGTGTGGTTCAAGGGACATCTTATGATTTTCACCCGATATATGGTGGTACCAAAACTGCATCACCCTTGTTATTGCATCGGTTTGACCATTACTACAGGCTTGATTGAAATCGCTTTTTTGCTTTATACTTGAACCCACCTTTGGAACTTAAATTTTAATTTATACAAGCATAATATTAATAATCAAAACATCATAAAAACTAAATGCCTAGCAGTCACTATAGCTTTCCACTACGTTATTGTACTGCCATCGATTGGATTGATTTTATTTTTTTGTGGGTGTAACAGAAAGCCCCTGTTAGTTACTTAATACTTTTTTTTATTGTGTTACTTTCCAATCTCCCTGCAAGAGTGTATGGTTACCTTTTATGGTTCGATGGGTGCAGGTTTATTTTTTGCATGAATTTTGCACTTTAAGCAAGAGTTTACAAATGGTTCAGCAGCTTCGGCTTTTTAGGTATGTCACCATTATGATTTTATGCGTTGTTCAGGTATATTCTTTGTTGTTTTTGGTTGTGTTTGATGCTTTTGATTGAGGGTTTGTGTGGAGTAGTGTTTGACTCTTATGAAAATTCTAACACGTCAACCCACCAGCTCCTTGTTCTTAAATGCTCTTATTTCTTCTAAGACTTGTATGCAGATGGGTGTTTTCTTTTTGTAAAATGTTCTTGATGTATATTTTCTTTCCGGAAATTCTTGTAGGGATCTTGTAAATGAAGGCCTCTTTGACATCATGAGTGACATTTTGCAGAGTAAAGACAAACGACTTGTCTTAACTGGGTAAAGGATATTTTGCTTTCTTTTCCAGTTGCGTTGTACATGGACCATGATTAGGAACTAGGAAGCTTTTACCATGGGAATAGAGCATAGCTAAAATTTGAATAAACTTGACCATGAAACAATGAAATGCTGAATAACTTTATCACACTAGCTTTATGGCTCTCATTGGTTTTGTAAAACATTTTGTGACCAGTTTGGCTTTGTTTTATTTATTGTTTATGCAACGTATCTAAACATGTTTGCCTTTTCTGTTTATACTATTAATTAATTATTAATGAGTAATAACATGCCTTTTGATGGATGCAGGACAGATATCCTTATACTTTTCTTGAATCAGGATCCTAATCTTTTGCGTGGTTATGTTGTCCGACCTGAAGGATCTCCCCTTCTTGGTCTCCTGGTATGCAATTCTTTCATGGTGTATTTTTTAATGCATTTACTCTTTGGATTTACGATAAGGAGATTCATTTTTAATTGTTATACTAAATTTAAATTAGTTTACTTTTTATGCTTATAGTAAAATGTTAAGGCCTTGTATATTTGTCAGTGTTGTTGATCTATAGTGGATTTGCAATGTAAATGCCTTGCATGTTAGTTATGTTGAAACTATAGTAGATTTGCTCTGTGCTTTGGGGGTGATATAAGGTACATTACTTGTTATCCGGTGACATCTCTTATGGTTCTTTGCCTGAGCATCAGGATATCGTTGGAAGAGCTTAAACTAAGCTATTTGATGCACAACATTGCTCTATATGCAGTTGATGAATTGTCAAAAGCTGTTTGTTTAAATTTTTTTTGCAGACACTTCACACTTTTTACTATTTTTCTGTGTATACAGAAAGTTGTGTCATCAAAGATGCTTTGATGGAGTGCTCTAAAGTTGGGCAAAAGATCTTCATTGTTATATCAACTTGAAAAGGGTTTAGAGTAATTAAAGCATTATTATTGACCTATATAGTAGGGATCAAGTTTAAGCTTTTCTCTTTACTTTTGATGATTCTAATTGAATAATCTCAAAATATAGTACTTGAGGAGCCTCAAAAAGACAGGTAACTGTGATATACCCATTCTGTTGGTATGCCACACCTGCAAAGATGCAAAGTAAAGAAAAGAGAGAAGTGAGAGAGAGAGAGAGAGAGAGAGAGTAGATCGAGAGAAAAGATATGAAGTAATGCAGTGTTCGAGCCCCTGCCGCTCCTAATTCTTATTATTTTCAAATACAATCAATACGCACTACCACAACTACAATATGCCTTTATATAGACATATAACAAGATACAATATCTACACTTTACTAACTACTTGATCCAGCTGTCATAAAAAAACCCGCCTCCCCTTTATACCTGTTTCTTATTTATCCTTTGATATGTTTTCAAAGCTGTTGCTCTCTGACCCATAGGCATGAAAGTAACAGAAGGAGATGCGCTTGGTGTTTGCTTTTTTTTTTTTGAATGCCCAAGCTCAGATTGGTATTGTTAGTTAAAGTGTGATCGACATATTAAAAATGGGAGATATCTTAGTGCCGAAGTACTGTAGACATAAGGTATATGATTAAATTTATGTTGCAGAGAGAGCATATGTTGTTTCCATTGAAAAGAAACGCTGCTTTCTCTTTATTGGCTTATTCTAGATTTCTTAAATGTTCTTCCAATGTATTTTGGATTTTTGAATAATCATTGGAATTTAGAATTTTTAAAAATTTTCTATCATTCTATACATGTTGACATAATTCCTGGGTCGCAGATTAATTATAACATTTTTGTGTTTTGCTTTCATCTCAAATTCTGTTCTCGTCATTTTAGATAAGATACTATACTATATATATCTTCTATCACACTCAATTCTCTCTCCTCAAACTTTGTCTTTTGAGAAGTTCTGAACTTAGTTGGGAATTTGAAGTCCAAATTTTTTATCGGTTCCCATGTCCTTGGATCAATTTTTAATTTAAGACGCTTAGTTGCATATCTGGCACATGTATGTGTCCTGACATTTTAAATTTACTAAGTTTGATACTCATTTCCATATCCTATGTCTGCAAGACTATTGTATGCGAGTTGATAGGTGTAAGTGGAAGAAGTGTGGCAGGCATTTTATAAAGTAAGAAAACAGAAATCACTCAAATTCAATGGCATTGTCTATCTGAATGTTAATGGGTTTGTTTAGAAAATTGATATTAGGTGATGATGGCAGAAATGAAGATGATTCACTGAATGTGGAACAATATTAGTAGAAAGAAAATGAGGGAAGTGATAAGATCATAGGAGACAAAGAGGTAACTTCAGCTGATTAGGAGATGCAAAATATTAAGACCATAATTGCCTTACTGTTAAACAATTGTCAATTACTTGTACTTCGTTATTTTTCTAACCTTTTGGGTTCTTCAGTCTTCCGTTACATTTTTTTTTTTTTTTGTTTTTTCTTAGTATATGAGTGTGAGTGTTCGTCATTTCTTGATGAGATTCAGTCTTAGTGTTTGTATAAGCATTTTACCCTTACATTATTTTAAGGGGTGTTCCCCTCCTTTGCACATGGGGTCTGAACTTTCCCACTTCAGGTTTTGGGTTTTTGGTCAACACTACCATCACCATTGTGACCCCACCACTGCCAGATCCAAGTTTCCTAGAGTACCACCATGTTACCTCCATGACTATTGATCAAAAATCCATTGCCCAACCTTCTGATATACATACAGTCACCACCATTATTCTCTCATGTGCTCAAATATCTTCAAGCTAGAGATAAAATAGACTATAGAGGAAAATTGAGAATTATCCATAAATTCCATCAATGTCAGGTAAAAGAAAGTAGAGGAAGGATAATATGAACAATAAACAAAAAATTGTGTCTCTGTCCTCGAGGAAGTCAGATCTGAAGTTGTGGTGGCAATCTGCAGTAGTGAAATGCGATACATTTAGTGAAAGAGGATGCAATAATGGTGGTGTGAGAAACTTCACATATGGTGGGATACATATGATTGAAACTTTGTTGATGTGGTTGATTATTGATTGTTGTTGAGGATAGTCACATATGTGGATGTTTCAATAGCGAAAGTTTAATTTGAAAGTGTTGAACATATTTTACACAAATTTTCATTAGTTACTTGTGAACTTTACGTCTAACATATAGCTTGACTTTGGTTATGTGAACTCCCTTCATTCCTTATTGATGTTCCCATAAGGAATGTTCACGAGAATTAAGAAAAATTAAATCTTTTAGATGATGGATATATTATTTTTATTGAATAATAAAGTTGATGGAGAAAAAGTGAAGACTATAAGCATTAATAATTATTTAAATTAATTAGTGGAAAAAATATGGAGACCAGAATTGTAAAAAAATTTGTGATACAAATAGAAACATCATTAGATGAACAACAATGGAACGACCCAAAATGACAAATATGAACATTCTTTAATGAACGGAGGGAGCATTTAGTGATGTCATGTTCGAGGAGCGGTACAACACCACCACAATGTTGAAGCTTTAATCCCAGCATTTTGGTGTCTATATAAAGAAAATAGATCATTGCGAGAAATTCTCAGTAACAAAGATTATACTTGGTTGAGAAATGATTATTACAACATTTTAATTAATGAATTATTGTACATCTTTAACTCTTAACATATATATGCAAATTCATTTGTTGTTTGTAGTCTTTTTGTTTTATCCTTGATGGTTCCAGAGAAGTTATTCCCGATTTCATATATTGTTGAGTAGTTGTGTATCCCAAAATTGTTGAGAAAGGAACATTATTTTGGTTATTCCACTCACAATGTTGAGTTACTTGACTATTGGCATAACTCTCCTAAACTTTTGAACTCATTACAAGTTTATGAGCAACTATTGTTTTTTTTTTTTGCTCTTTTTGTTGCCGTATCAACCATAAACAAAAAATGTATTGAAGGTTTTAAGCTTTTGAAATATATGATGTCTCTATTCCAATTGAAGCGATTAACAAGGAACTGTTTTTTTTAATCTTATTCAGGTGCAAGGTATGCTTACAGATTTCGGAGATGATATGCATTGCCAGTTTCTTGAAATTCTCCGTACTTTGTTAGATTCATACACATTGTCAGGTTCACAGGTACTGTATGATTCTTTTTTCCTATTTACCATGGTTCATTTAATTCCACTTTCCATCACTATATGACGTCATATATTTCATTGATTACTTTCTAGAACTTAAATGTCTAGCATGCTCACTGTCTTTACATTAATCATAAACTATTGCTGCATTTAAGGTTGATCTCCCTGTCGATTTCTTTATCATATTTTAGAGGAAGTTGGTTGTGCTCATGGAATAGGGTTAGAGTTCTCAGTCATATGAGTCTTTTGGTTGAGTTTTCATTTATTAAAAAAGACTCCCTCCAATTCACTAGTAATGTCACATTTGCTTTTCGGATACTATTCATCTCTTACTCTTAATTTGTATTTTATTATTAATCTATAAGTTAAAACATAGTCAAGCGAGAACTTGTTTGATTCGTCTCAATGCAAGAATTATTCATATCAACTTTCCGTAATATATTAAAAATTAAATAAGTGAATTGGATAGAGTGCGTAAAGCAAATTTGACATTACTAGTGAATCGGAGGGAGTAGCATCTAAACATACTGATTACTGATTTAGGCTGCTAAAGTTTTTTTAGGTAAAGTGGTTCACTAAAGTGGTTTCCTCAATTTTCCATGGCATCTTCTCAACTAACTTTATATGTCACTTTGAATTTGATACTATTTACAATTAAGGGTCTTGTTTTGAAACAAAGCAATCTTCCCCTTTGGATTTTTGTGATGCATTTTAGTTACTCAGACACTGTTTTTTGACTATCAAGACAGTATGGATATAGTAAAATGATGTGTACCTGGGATGGTTTTTGGACCCTAGGGTATCGAGTTGCTAATTCGAATGTGTGATATTCTCCAAACTGCCGGTTCTTTGCTCTTATATTTATCTGTATCAGTTCAAACCTAGCTTCCAGAAAGCCAGAAACCTTTCATGAATCATAGATTGTTGTATTAATACCTTGTTCCCACCCTGATTATTGATAATCTCAGTGGGATTGTTAGTGTTGGCTTGTCTATTTGTTTGTATAATGTATAGAAATCCAAACCGATACATTAGCTAATTTTTAAAATATTAGTAAAATTATTGGCAATGATGATGGCATTTTTTCTTTTGTATACACAAATGGAGTCTGCAACCTGGTTGAATTTACGTGTGCAGGAGTGATATTGTGATTGTTGATTTTTATTTAGAAATGTTAATGCTGATTTTGCGAAAATACTTTGTCCTTGACGTATTCTTGTAAGACAATTTCTTTTTCATGCTTCTTGCATAATTTTATTATGCTATTTCGTACATGCCACTATACATCATTGTCCTATTGTGTATCTTGCATTGCAGAGAGATACAATCATTGAGATTTTCTATGAGAGACATTTGGGGCAGTTGATTGATGTTATAACTTCTTCTTGTTCGGGGGGAGGGAAGTGTACAGCTAAGACTCAAGCGGAAAATTTTGTTAAACCCAACTATACAAAGCCAGAGATTTTATTAAGTATCATCGAGTTATTGTGTTTTTGCGTTGTGCACCATCCTTACAGAATAAAGTAAGATATCAAGTTTCTTTTTTTGCTATCCAATCTACCATTGTATCTAATGTGCTTCTTAGTAACATAATTTTTAATGTTTTTCTTTTGTGCTGTAGGTGTAATTTCCTTCTCAACAATTCTATGGACAAAGTTTTATATTTGACCAAGAGAAGAGAGAAGTATTTAGTTGTTGCTGCTGTGAGATTTGTCCGCACTGTGGTTTCTCGTAATGTAAGTCACTTTATCTTTCATGAAAATATGAATCCTTTTAAGCATCAATTTGCTAGACGATTTGTTGGTTTTGTTTATTGTTGTTCTTTAAGTCATATCTAACAATTAAGGTTTTTGATTTCGGCTTGTTTCGTTTTACAAGTACCTTGGTTTCGTTTATTGTTGGTTTTGTTTAGCTATTCTTTAAGTCGTATCTAGGTCACTTTATTGATGTTCTTTATTCCAGTGTCGAAGCAATTGCTTCAAGTACCTTGGTTTCATTTTACCAGAAAGGGGATATTACTCTATACGTATAACATAAGATTCACTGATGTTGGATAATACATTTTGTGTGATCAAGGTGTGTAACACCCTCTAAATTAAGTCCGTACAACTTAAAGATATTTTTGTTTATTAAAAACAAAACTTTAACTTAGAGAGTGTTATTGGATACAAAACGACGCAAAAAGAACGTAATAAGATCATTTTAACACTCTCTAAGTTAAAGTTTTGTTTTTAATAAACAAAAATATCTTTAAGTTGTACGGACTTAATTTAGAGGGTGTTACAAGGTGTCACTAAGGTTAAAGGAGATTTCTACCAAATTGATAATGCACCAACACTACCGTCATTGTAGAAAGCTTTCAATAGAATTCTGTGATATATTGGTTAAAAGGGTATTTTAGATATTTTACCAATTAGTTAGTCATAGGGCTTATTAGTATAAATACTGAAATATGTAATAGTTCTAGGAATTAAGCATTGTTGAAATAAAAGTCTATTTGGAGTTAGTAGCACTCGTAGCTGCCCTTACCCACATTTCGTTCTCGTTTATTTTCCTTACATCAGAATTATGCATTTGCTGGCAGAATCCAGAAGCAGTATATAACAAAATCTTTGTAAGAAGATGATGGTAGTTGATGTGTATGTTAAGGTGGATGAGTGGACATACTAAGAAATGGAGGTATAATAACGGGTTTTTGGAGTCACGAATAGTAAAAGACAAAACGAGTGAAGACCATTTGTACAGGTTTGTTAGTGTGCGTAGATGGCCTCTAGTTAAAGAATTTATAAGTTGAAACTTAAAACGGGTAGGCTGAACATATAAATTAGGATGAACATATAAATTAGGCTGAACATTTAAAGACAAAAGGGTTTTTGGAGTCGCGAATATTAAAAGACAAAATGAATGAATAGTGACATGATAAATTAGGAATCTTATGAACATATAACATTTGTTAAGAAGGGATGGATTATGGAGGAGCATAATATTTAGTGGATAATCATTAAAATTGATTTTCTTGGTTGTAATTAATTTTTAAAAGGACCGAATTGAATATAGAAATCGTTATTGTCGATCTCTATGTTGATTAGTTTTGGTTCATGTAACTGATTAGATATGTTGCAGTTAATTTGGCATTATTGTTGATTATTCCAATGCACTAAGAGCCTCTTTTTAAGGAATGATTTGCCTAAGTAGTGTTGGAAAATAAAAAATTCCCAAAATGGTACTCACCAAAATTTATTTCCCAAACTAGTGTTCATTAAGAAAAAAATAAACTAAATCTATTTGATTGTGGTTTGAGAAGTTCCAAACCTAGTAATTCTCTCCCAAGCAAAACTAAACCAAGACTAAACTTATTCCAATTCCAAAAGCCTATTAGTTTTCTTAAACCCCTAAACTAAAAATCTGTAAAACTAATGAGGGGGACTTGAAGAGACCAACGACAACCGCACGCCAACCGTCGGCTTCCCACCACAGCCGCTACCTATACTAATTACCGCAGTCCACGTTCTAATTGTAAATTTTTTCATTGTTCAATGGAGGTGATTTTTAGATTTTCATCTCTATTTTTGATTGTTCTTCATTTAAATATAGTGATTGTCATTGTGAAATTAAGGATTTGCGTATTTGAAAAAAGAAGAAATGTAATTGAGAATTTTATTTGTTCTGTACATTACAATAATGGAGGTATCCAATTCATGAATTTGAACAGTTACTATGTCAAGGATTTGCACAGTAATAATTCTGATTTTTAGTACTAGTAATAATGTCCCAGAATTACAACTTTTATCCTCTTGCAGGTTTGGAATTACCAAACCAAAAAAAATATAGCTTAAGTAAACTATTTTTCATTATATGAACACCATTTTGGGAATTAATTTTTAAAAAACACCAAAGTTGGAATTATTTTATTTATCAACCCCAATTAGGCAAATCACTCCTTTTTAAGTGGATATAGGTGTGTCTTACAAATGTTGTTTTGTTCTTACTCTTGCAATAGCAGGGAGCCCCTTATATCCAAGTTGAAACTGAATCTGATATGCAACCCTATGTTATAATTTATATGAATATGAATTGAAGGAGTTTAGTGTGTTTGTTAAGGCAAGCTCCTAAACATAGGTTTGTTTTTGACTCTACTGAAAATGGATTGACAATTATGCTATCTTGCAGGATGAAAATCTTAATAATTATGTCATAAGGCGAAACCTTCTCAAACCCATTGTGGATGCATTTGTTGCTAATGGTGATCGATATAACTTGCTCAATTCTGCTGTTTTAGAGCTCTTTGAGTACATACGCAAGGTAATTTTTCTTCTGACCTTTCTAATTTGGGTTCTTTTTAATTCTTTAGATGATTATGTATGAATCATAGCCCTGACTCCTGAGAGTATGGAGTTTTTTCAGGATGCAAACATGAAGCCCTTGCTCAAATATTTGGTGGAATCTTTTTGGAGTCAGCTAAGCAAGTTTGAAAATTTGGCTTCTATTCAATCTATTGCAGTGAAATATGAGCAGGTAGTCGAGTGGATAACCATTGTGTCTTTGTTCTATCTTTTGAAATGTGGTCATCTGATTTAAGAGTTTGCAGTCCCTGGAGACTGTTGGAATGCCATCTGCTGCTGTTACGGACACGAGGAAACGAGTTGAAGAACGTGCTTTGGATAAAGAAGAGGAGGACTACTTCAATGAGGACAGGTATTTCTTATATCCCTGTCCAATATTCAGGAGTGATGCTTGCCTTGTCACTAAAACTGTATTTTGATGACAGTGATGAGGAAGATACCGCATCAGCTTCAATGTCACACAATCAAAGAGTGCAACCTCAGAATATTTCTTCTAATGGCTCTGCTCCCAGCACAACTTTAAGGTATCTTGCTTTTGCAATCAGTATACTGAAACTGTTTTACTTCTGCAGTCTTCTGTGATTAGAATTTCTTATGTGAGATGGTTGTGTTTATATACGCTATAATTGTAGCTCTAAACCTGGTGGACTGGTGGATTATGATGATGATGAGGATGATGAAGATTACAGACCTCCACCTAGAAGACAGCCAGATGCTTCTGATGGGGATGAAGATACTCTAGAGTCTCTAAGCGTGAAGCGGAAGCTTGCTCTCGACGAGCCAGGATTAGTCAAGAAGCAACTGCTTGACAAAAACTCTAAATCAAAAGAGAGCGTCTTTACTGCCCTCTGCTCGACTCTTAGCCAAGCTGTTCTTCCGAACAAAAAGGCTGCAACTATTGCACATAATTCCTCCGACAGCTCAGATACAAAAAGCGCTGTAGAAAACAATCACCAGCTAGAGAAAGAAGCTGACGTAGTTAGAAATCACATTGATGAGAAAAGTTCAGGTGGTGACGACAGAAGTGAAGAGAAAGTTGCACCACCAAACCATTCTGATACATCATCTAATAGTCAAGAAAATGGTCAGTTAGAAGAGGAAGAAAAGCCCCGGTTACCTACAAATTCCTCATCCGAGATGACGGTAAATGGATCTTAATCTTATGATGGGTATGTCGGATTTGCTTCTAGATTGTAGAGGAGAATCATACCCCTTTTGGAAGAGCAGATATATCAAAGTGGCATAAGTGATTGGTGTGCTGTTGGCACTTATACAAGTACATTGAAGGGGTGATTTTGTACAGAGCTATAGCAAAGATCCACTATATGACGAGAATATATTATTTCACAAGTGTCGCCTGCCTGGTGTGTTCTGAGCATTAACAAGTTGCTTCTGTATAAACATGCTTTAGCATTGATATTCCGCGAGTCTAAAGGTGGGTTCTGTTCTGTAAAACTTATTTAAGTCCAATCTTTTTTAGTTTTTGGCAATCCTTCATATCTTCCATCGTCTTGTCAAATGATAACGGTCTGAATTAGCAACAAATGGATTGCCCATCACTTTGCTCATTAGTGTTGCAATTTTGTTGAGATCGATGTAATATAAAGGTACTAGTTAGTGACTTTGATTCCTTGATATTAGTTCATTTGCTCAATAGATTTGTACATTATTCCTAGCTACTATGTCATTGCTCCAAGGCCTTCTGGCAGATGAGTTCATCATTCCCGTACAAGTTTCGTTGTTAGTTGTGACTTGTCATGAAACTAGTTTACTTGTTGAAGATGGATGCAGCTAATTATAGTATTACACACTTGAACTGTGATTTTGCTATTTGAGGTCCCTTCATAGCAACTCAAGGGACCTCAAAAACTGATAAATGTTGGATCTGCTCCGTGTAATTAACAGTACTGTATTTTCTTCACTCTACTATTTTTTGGCTATTATTCTCACTGGACTTGGGTGTGGGATTTAAGTTGAGATTTTTATTTTATCTTTTTCTTTTAAGTCCCTATCATGACAAATAAAGGATGTAACTTTTTTATCTTTAAAGTTTCAATTTAAAAGTCTCATTTTAAAGTTTCACAAATTCTGTTTCCTTATGCCAAACAACCCCAAAGTATTTGGACCCTTTTGAACTAGGTCTTTCTCTGCCCCCATGAAATAACAATAACTTGTAACGGCACAATAATTAAGAAAATGGTAGGGATAATTAAACTGTAAAGATAAGATTAAAATGAGAATGTGTAAACTATAAAGTGGCAGATATATTATCCTAAATAGAAATATTACAGAGTAAAAAGAGGAATTAAAATAGAAAACAAAGGGATGAAATTTGCAAGATTTTTGACTTTTGACTTGGTCCAAGCAAAAAAAACTTGAAACTTTGTGGATTGCTTCCGAATTTGGAGGATAATATTTTTTTAAAGGGTGTCCTAAAATTTTATATTTTAATTAAGTTTGCCAACCTCAAAAAGGGGAAAAAACAGGAAGCTGTTTCTCTGAAAAACATCATTCCTCAAAATCAAATGTTGATAATGGGCGACTCAAATCAAGTCTTGCCATAATATGGAGAAGATGAAGCATCAAGTTTGGGTCAAAGGTGCATTGACTGGAAAAAGCCCAGTTCGCGGGTCGCGAAAATCCTCCCTGGTCTCGAAGTCGCGGGTCGCGAACTTTTGTACGGGTCGCGAGTCTAGCCGATTTTTGAAGTTTGAGAAAAGAGAAATTGATATGAGCAAATAATTAAGTTGGTCAAATGGTGTATTTATATTATAGCTCATGCCATTGTATTGAAAGACAATTTCTATTATTGTAAAAGAATAAAATTGACTCAATTGAAATTCCTGAAATTAATATTCCTGTTATTAATATAAATTCAAATTTTGAGTGAGTTTTCTTGCAATTATCTGAATTGAAATTCCTGCAATTATTACTCCTGCCATTATTATCAATCCAACGTTTTATCAAAAAAAAAGAATAAAAGTGACTGAATTGAAATTCCTGCAATTATTACTCTTGCCATTATTATGAATCCAACGTTTTATCAAAAAAAAAAAAGTGACTGAATTGAAATTCCTACAATTAATATTCCTGCCATTAATATTTATGCCATTAATATAAATCGAAATTTTTATTTTTGTAAAATACTCCCTCCTTTTCTTTTTTATTGTTCACTTTCCTTATTTGGTCAGTTCACTCTAATTGTCCATTTTCTATTTTTGGCAAAGATTTTTTACCTAAATACCTCCAACTACCCCAACTTATATTATTTAAAATACCCCACCTACTCCTTTTCAATTATTATAATCACTTAAATACCCCAACTACCAACTTTACAATTATTATAATCACTTAAAATACCCTACTACCATTTTTCTTAATTTGCGTGTCCACTAGAAAGTGGACAATAAGAAAGGGGTGGAGGGAGTAATAAACTTGACTGATTTGAAATTCTTGCAATTATTCTTGCCATTAATATGAATCCAACATTTTATTTCCGTAAAAGATTAAAATTGATTGAATTGAAAATCATGCAATTAATATTCATGCCATAAATATTCTGATAATGCTGGCCAATAAAAAATTACAAATGACACTCTCTTATTCAATCTAATTTTCTTTACTATATAACAAAATTAATATAGTGTATGATGATGTTTTATTTTGCTTGGGAATAGACAGTTTATCAAAACTTATCATTCTCCAAAAAAAAACAGTTTTCTACATTTTTTTTAAAAACATTTTTTAAACTAAAATATTTACTAAAAAAAGAAAGTAGGTTGGGCTTTTGAGAGCCTTCTTTAGAAAAGACGGTCTCTCAAGAAAAAGCCTTTTTTTAATTTTATCTAGACATTCAAATTTTTTTATTATTATCAGTATAATGTAATTTTTCTCTAAAATTTCACTACTTGACAAATATCGTATATTATTAAGCCCAGTCCATTAAAATTTAATGTTTACTCTTACTCTACATATTTTTCCTTATAAATTGTCTCAATTAGAGATGATCTTCTAAAATGATAGTCTTTCAAAGAATGTGAGTTATTATAATACCATTGAAAAGCACCCTATTTTTTCTTTAATTTATAAATTTAAATACAAATCCACGTTGACAACACGAATGAGTTCAAATAAAATAAAAAACGAAAATATCAACCAAACTTTTCTAAATAAAAGAAAATTTGATATTAAACGTACGAACTTTGCCTCATTTGCTTATAAACGTTCGAACTTTCGTTTATTTTTTAGAGGCATGAACTTTGGAAGTCATCCGCTGAGAAAGATACAGAGGCATAAAATTTGATATCAAAATTCAACAGGTAACAGGTTATCCGTATCTTTCTCAGCGGATGACCCCCAAAGTTCATGCTCTTAAAAATAAACGAAAATTCGAACATTTATAAGCAAATGAGTCAAAATTTCGTACGTTTAATATCAAATTTTCCAAAAAAAAAAAAAAAAATCAAGCAAACTTGAAAAAAATAATGGAATGGCGGGTGAATGAAGACAGTAAATTTGAAAGGTGGCAGAAAAGAGAAGAGGTGGCGGCGCAGAGAGACACAGACACAGACAGCTGCACTTCCTCACTAACTTACACGTGTCTCTTTCTTTCTCTCTCTTAATTTGGGCTTAGCTTCATAAATTTATCCTCTGTTTTAGAGTTTCAGTTTGATAGAATTGAATTAAGGTTTAAGATGAGCAGCACGGGCACCAACACAGTTAAGGTAACAGCGACGACTACTAATGGGAATGGGATGAGTAGCAGTACGAGGTTTCAAAAAAGTAAAAGCTCAATCATGGATGAACTTCGAAGCTTCGAGAAGGAACATTTCTTTGATTTGGGTCATCCTCTTCTTAATCGTATTCTTCATAGCTTCATCAAAGCTGCTGGGGTTTTTTTTTTTCTTTTTTAATTTTTAATTTTTGAGCGAACCATCAGGGACAGGGTATTCATCTAACTTGGTTTCCTTATTATGTTGCATGTATAGATCGGAGCTATCCAGGCTGTATCTCGTGAAGCTTATTTTACTTCTCTTGAAGGTATTACCTCCGTTTCAAAATACTTTTAACATTTGTCTTTTTTACGCAGTCTAATACACTAATTCAATTCTTAATATCTATAATTATTTATAATATAAAATTATAAAAATTTGATATTAATAATCTTTACGTGTAGACGAATAATCAAACAAAATCTCACAGTAAGAATTTCGTGTTGGTATTAAGCTTATCTATGTGTGAGCAGGGCTGGGAATCGATTCATCCGGTACAGATGCAAATGGTGGCAAGCAACACAAATTTCCAGATCTTAGAGGTATATATATGTTCTATCTCATTCATTCATATGGTATGAAATTATAATGTACAAACTGTAATTTTATGGTTTTCATGTGCAGGGGCTACCAATAGAAAGTCGGTTGAAGCCTTGGTAAATCGCTTGATTCCCGACTCCCATCCATATATGATAGGATGCTATTTTCAGTTTCTATTCTTGCAAACTATCTTGTCATCCAACATATACTGCTCGAGGCTCGAGCACTTGATGTTTAAGTTTTTATCGATTTACATAATGTATTTCTGTCGTCATATTGAAAATTCTTATGACTAATGAACTCTTTTACTTGATGTTTTCAGGTAAAAAACACTGGTAAAGAATCGTTCCAATGGGGTAAGTGTCTAATTTGTGTTGGCTGTTGGTCCTACGCGATCTTATTTTTCTGTGTATAATCTTTCTAAAATTGATTGTGTAGGGCTGGCCGCTGGGGTGTACTCGGGGCTAACTTATGGACTGAAGGAGGCTCGTGGTTATCACGATTGGGTAATATGACTCTTATTGTCGGCCTTTTGCTCTTCTTTTCATGGAAGTTCAATTATAACATAATGCTCATTACAGGTTTCATGATCTAAAATATCTTTTCACTAACCTGCATTTCTAGTTCTGCATTTAGAGGTGTTCACCTGACGACCTGATATATCGATATACTCGACTTTGTAACTGAATTCGACTTCAAAATGAATTAAAAATATCCAAAATTTAATATGGACACAACACTCAATTTTGAACCGACCCGAAATCAATCCGATGACCTGTCCTTTACCCGTGTTATTCGTTTGCATGTGTACCCGTGTTATTCGTTTGCATGTGTAGCTTGTGATTGTGATGACTAATAGTAATTAGTCATTTGATTATTGCTTACTACACGACTATGAAATAGTCGGTTATCGTACAATTTGAGCAGTGGAGAGTTTTGAAACCGTTTCTTTTTTCAATGTTGGTGCAGAAGAACAGTGCTGTAGCTGGAGCGTTGACAGGCATGACTCTTGCACTTACATCAGACGATACAGCCCACGAGAAAGTAGTGCAATCCGCGATAACGGGAGCAGCTATTGCAACTGCTGCCAATATGCTTACTGGCATTTTCTAGAAGTAGCTAGTTTTTCAATTGTTTCGTTTCTCAAGTCATGTCTATGGTACTAAACCATTGAACTGTTATGTCTTATGGTAGTTACTCAATATGACTAAGATGCGTTCAACACGTATTTTTGTTGGATTTCAAGTAGTAACTAAGCTTCTGCGTACATAAGAAATGGACTCGTACGTCATGCTTTGAGTTGTCCTTACATGTTACGAGGATTAAATTTGTCTCGTTAATTTGAAGCCCGTTTTCATCACTTATGTTCGGTTAATTTATCTCATACAAATATCATGATTATACTCAAGTAATTTGGTGAAGTCTATTCACGTAGGCTTCATTGTTTAAGGCACTCATTCATCAAGAGTGACGTTTTGGTTTTCTGTCAAATGACAATCCATCAAAACATATAAGAAAGAACCCATTTTGGTTAGTATGTAAAGGATAACAGCGCAAGACAAAAAAAAAAAGCAGTGTCTCTTCCATCTTTATAAGGGTCGACTCTCCGGATTCAAGCTCTACAAGTTAAGAAAAAAAAAAAGAAAAACTCAAAAACGTCCGTTTGACTCTATTTGGAGTTGATTTTATAACCTATTGAAGTTGGTATTATAATTTATTGAAGTTGATATTTGGAGTTGGTGTTATAACCTATTAATATTGATTATAATCTACTTAGAGTTGGTGTTATATCATATTGAAATTGGTATTATAACCTATTTTGTGTTAAGTAAAAATGGACAGGCCTATTTGAAACGCGTTTTTTTACATTAACAGTCTCAAGTAATTTGTAAAAATGGACAACTTTCCTCTAGTTCTCTTTTAAAAGGCGTACGGGTATGAATTGTTTGTCACCTTACCTCACCCAGATCCAGCCCTGAGCGGGATATTGGGTATAATGATGGTGATAACGGTCTCAAGTAAGAATTTGTAAAAAGACTATTTAGTGATCAGCTCGTCTTGTATCATCTCACCACAAGATAGATGTATTTATATAATTACTTCATTTCTTTGATCAATCACTTTAGACTATATGTATATAAGTCTATTCGATGGAGATAGTCTCACCATAAAACCGTCTCACTTTAATAGACACAGATGCCGGAAAAATCATTGTCTTTCCTGATTCATGGACAGAAAAGAGTATATGGTTTATGTACAGAAATTACTTCTCCGTCTTGTCGTTCCTAATCCTACCCCCTAGAAATAATTCCCCTCCAAAGGACCCAGCGCTTTACTGGGTTCACTGGTTAGCGATTATGATAAGCTAACTATCTACAATGAAAATCAAAGTCTACAAAATTTGTGTTCGAGAGATTGGAACAATGCTACAGGGAAGATAGCATATTTTCGAACCACTCTGACAGTCGTGCAATCTTCTTGGAGACATCTGCATTCTTTGCAAAGAAAGTCTCTGCATTTGATAGCATTACTTTGATGTCGTGCTTCACTGCATCCAAGCTTCGATAGTAATTATTCTCTAGTCTTAGTAGGATCACTTCTAGCGATAACGGTACCACAAACCTGCATATGTTTTCAAAACATTTCATCAAAACTCTTTTATCTCAGTAGTATGCAGTGGACACAAATAGAAATTGGTGTTGGCGTTAGTGTTAGGTAGGGTGGGTCGGGTTAGATAAGGGCCCTTTAAAGTTAATATGAGCTTTATAGGAAAGCCCGACCCCACCCAACCCGGCCCAATTTTAGGACTTAAAATTATATCAACTTATAATAATTAAATTATCATTTATGATAATCAAATTGTAGAAGCGTTAATAATCCCCATTACCATTGCTATTTATAATAATTAAATTATCCATTGATTATGCTATTTACAAAGGCCCGTTTCCGCACGCTTCATATTGATTATAGTAGAGCCCATTTTAACCCGGTCCTGAAAAATCCTTCCAAAGACGGGCCAGATAAGGGCTCGAATGGGGGCCCAACCCGTTGAACACCCCTAGTGTTAGGATAAAGAAACCATTAGGCATTTAGACAAGATCAATGGTCGTCATGAATATAGAACTTTGACATCTTAGTAAGAAAAAAGACTTTGAGGCAAGAGATTAAGTTCTATTGCAGCATTTTGTAATGTGAAGTATTTATAACTGGTAATGTGTCAAGTTTCAATTAAATCAAGGAAAGTTAACACTCCAAAAGAAAAAACTTCTGCAAGAAAATGAGATCATGTTGGAAAGAAAATTAACATCGGTGTACAAACCTGTTAATGAAATTTGACTTCTCGGAAACTTGCTGCAGTTTCTGGACCCCGTAAATATCCTAAATTAAACACAAAAGTTTATCAACCGATTTCTAGACTAATAAAACGAGATATAGTCAAAGCATGCACAATTGATTATTGTGTTTACCTGAGCTTTATTTGCTGATTGAAGCAACTTATAAAAAGATGACAGCAGTTTTTTGGTGGTGTGTTCATCCAAATGAGATTGTTCCCATTGGGGGTCATCCGGATTATGAAGTTCCCAAGGACTGTGTTCATGTACTTCAGTAGGATCACTTTTGTACCGGATGTGATATCTTTCCCACGGACTATCAGGGTAGTCGAGAGATTTAGCCTTCACGTCATGAATTCGACCTTCCCACCAGCTACCGTCTTCATCGCCTTCATTTTTCCACCAGACCTGACATTTATCTCTCTTTGTCCAGGTTTTCTCTAGAGCAGCCTCATACCTTGTTCTCTCAACGACAAAATCTGGAAAATCTGACACTTCTGGCAATGTGAGCCTAAATCTTTTTCCTAATACACTAGAACTCGGGTCGATAAATTCAAGTATCATTTTACAGCAGCTGTCTCCAGAGCCTGGAACAATAGAGTACTCTAACTCTACTACTTTGCAGAACTCTACAGCTCTGATCTCTCCGTTCAAATGTTCCCAAGGTCCCCTCGCAGTGATTGAAGACCTATTGCATGATATGTATTCTTGATGCCCCTGCAAGGAAATTAATGAAAACATGGAGAACAATTATCAGCAAACACAGTTTCACAGGAAGTTTACACAAATTTAAACTGGAAAGTTTTGCATATAACCCTAATCAGTGTCTTTCTTTACCACTTCTTTAATATGTTTACCCTGGAAAGTTTACCTACATTGCATACGTCGTTTAACAATTCTTCAGTAAGACTAACAATCCCATAATATCAGGCCAACCATTGTAGACTGCCAACCTGAGAGATAGCCTCTCATTTTCTATACCCTGGAAAATTTACCCTTCCATAAATAATGTTGGTAGTCGTATAAAAAGGGAATTTATGTTCTGGAAACTTGTAATAGGCATACTTACACTTATCCAACACAAGACAATATGAATGGGTGGTGGAACTCAACAAATTAAAGGAATTGCACAAGTAGGCACAACAAAATCACCTGATATGATCCAAATACCCGATTATTATTACCTGTCTCAAATATGCAACTTCATCTCCGTGTTGAGGAATATAACGAGAATAATCTGGCACAGAAAGCATAAGCCAAGATAACTTTCTTTGCGACTGACTTGACTTTCTCCTATCCATTGGACTAGGACTAGCATCATGAACAAAATTAATTTTCCTATTCCTTGTGGACCGAAGGCCCACGGTCATACTAGATCCTCCTTCACGAGTACGCCGGCCAACTGGTGAAAAATTTTCTGTCTTTCTTGACCTCTCCATCGATCTCTTTTGGTCAAACAGCTCTTCAGCTGTGTCCCTAAGCTCTGCAGAATTGGTCTGGTGAAGTCCATCAACTATAACACCATTAATATTTGTGTTTCCATTCAGATGTTGATGGCATGAACTTGAGGCATTTTCACCCATATGCGCATCTTTTCCAGCCGATGTCCTAGCTGCCTTAAGTGACCTTGATCTTCTATATACAGCACTGTACATCCTATCGTTCTTCTGTGAATGTAAAGTCTGTGAATCCAATACTGTAGAGCAGGCATTTGCTATTCCTCCATTAGTGTCACCATCTAGAACTGGTTTAATTTGTTCCTCTAGCTCTTCAGCAACAGATCTCTGTTCCGTTAAAGACATATTCCGTTCACTCCCTTCACCAGGAAGTAATGTTTTCTCAGAATGATCATTTGGTTCTGACACAATTTTCTTCATTGCATCACCCAACCTTGTCAAAACATTGTTTTCATCACTGCTCTTTGAGCACAGAGTTCTATCATCGGCAGTTACTTGAGCACAGACCAGGGATAGATTTATGTCAGACAGCTCTATATTGTTTGCATTCGTTAATCCATCTGGGTTTTTTAAACGCTCACATTTAGGGTCAGTGATTTCCTGCAACTTACCACAACCATCTTCTGCAACACGTTTATCATCAGTTTCATTCTGATTAACACTGAAAGAGCAGGACCCAGAAGCTTTCAACGGAGGAGCTGCACTCAATTTGACCCGTTTAAGACGAGCCTTGACCCCTCCCCATTTCATAGCATAGTTAACATATCCAGCAGGCCAACCAAGTCTATCAAATCCTGTACTCGTGGCTGAAACATTTCTATCGACTTCTATTGAGCCACCAGAAGCTGAAGAAGAAGAACCTGCCAAATCTGTCAGATTTCTAGAGGTTGGGAAGGAATTACGTGAAAATAGAGCTCTATCGGAGTCACGGACTGGAAGCTTGAAAACTAGTCTATTTGTGTTCAAAGAATTCTCATGAGAATCAGTAAACACTTTGGATTTAGGTGTATCCTCAGAATCGTCGATAATTACTTCTTTTCCCTTTAGATTCTTTCCTTGCTCTTCTACACTAAGCATATCAGATTCTTCACCTTCAAAGTTAGAATCTTCAAGCGCAGACTCACTTACTGATGACTCACCTTCCGAACAATACTCATCTTGATCTGAAGTACTACCTTTGATTTTGGAAAACAAAGTAAGAGCATTACGAGCAGCTCTTCTCTGGGGTCTTGAAGCCTTAAAAGACTTCTTTTTGGACCGGTTTTGCCCATTTCTTGATCTTCTGTGCTGTTCTATGTTATGAGATTTACCATCACATTCATCCAAATTTCTTTTCTTGACACGCCTCCCTGAAGAAGTAGTTATCTCTGTCTGCAAGACATACAAATTTTCAAACATGAAAAGAAGCAGCAGATATACAAGAAAACAAGTACTTCTATGTCATTAGCACAAGTGTATGACCAAATATAAGAAAAAGTACTTCTCTCTTTTTCTTTCTCCGTTTTGATATGCGAACACTATCTCTGTGACTACATTCAGCTTTACTGTCTTCTTCACTGCTTTCTGAATCTCCAGAAGATATTGAGCCATTATGTTCTCCATCATCACCAAAGGAATCCGTTAAATTGAACTCAGAATCTGTATCATCACTGATCACTTCTGGTTCCCACTCCATGACATCCATAAACTCTGGCATTGGATCAATAAGCATATCCAAGTCTGGCAGGGGGAGAATTTGGTCTTGGTCAGAATTGAAGTCCGGACCCACGGCAAACCTGAGTAAAAAAGGACGCCACTCGATGCCCAGAATTCCAAGACGTCTTTTTTGATACATGCTCTGGTAGGGTTCTGGGTATGGAATCATGCCTAGTATGTAAGATAAACAACCAAAATTAAATAGTTTTAGTAAATGTGATAGCATCAATATAACCGTTTCACATAGATTGACTAGAAAAGACCAACTTGAATCACAAAGAAGATCTTGCATATTTCTTCGGTAAGGTGGAAGCTGAGTTTCCTGCACCCAGATAACCGAATAATTTATACAATTAGAAGTAGCAAAAATAGACATATAGGATATTAATCAACACAGTGAATATAGAAAAAGAACACAGCAGTATTCACTTAATTTCACTTTAAATATTAGAGCTACAACATCAACATACAAAAGCACAAGGACAGTACAACCCTAACCTGATCAACAACATTTCCATGTGTATCCCGAATAAGTGGGCGATAATCCCCGAGAAAGAACTGCAAAATTCGTAGCAGAGAAACAGTAAGTGTCTCAAAAGAAAAAACATTAAAAGTAAAATTATCAACCCTTTTCAGTACCTGATCATACTCTGCATCCTTCTGGGATTCTCCTTGGCCAGTGCTCAAGATATAAAGTTGACCAACATCATCTGAAAGTATAATTGACGTCCCATCCCTATTTCATGAGACAAGACAGAGAAAGAGATGAAAAATATACAAAATAATTGAGAGTATCCGTTTCCGTAGGCAATTAAAAGAGAAACTGCAAATTAAGTGTAGTTTTGCATTCCAAGACAACAACACAAGAAAAATATGAATAAAACAAGTACAAGAAAACAAATGTAAGATAACACCACGACTTACGGTGAGAACTTTCCATCAACCAGTTTGAAGCGTCCAGTTTCGTAAGTGCGAATTGGCTTTCCTTCCCATATCTGCAACATAACATTACATACAACTATGTAAGACCTTGTGCACAACTGCCATATATATATAGAAAAATAAGCTGATAACTTACATCCCAAACTATGGTCTTCCCATCATATCCAGCACTCATAGCTATGCGAGCATTAAAAGGGTGAACATCCAGGACATATGTCTACAGAGAAAGAAAGCAAAAGTAGAATTTCATGTTACACAATCATAGCATCACCCAATGAAAAAACGTAGACACAATCATAGAATTTCATGTAACAATGTTTTAAAAGACAACCCAATGGCAACCATAAGGTAAACACCATCATGTTGTCAAGATTTGCAGACTCATCCTTGCATCAGTATTTTGCGATCAAACGCATTAATAGTAGCAGAACCTTTTTGTGAGTGTCAATGAATAATGCTATAAAATTAGTGATCTGTTACATAAATGATGGGCGCATAATGCTCCGACCCTCCTAGTGCTTCTCTTGTTCTGAGAACAATTGCCTTGCACAGGGTCTGGTCACGTCATAGGATTATGGGGTAGAAGTGTCAAATTGACCTACATGACTTCATACATTCATGCTATGCTGATGCCACCACGAAAAAAATTCCAATTTCATGGTGTTTTTTGAAAATGCTGATAGGAGGGGGGTAGTTCAAAAAACTTATAACTCCTCAAATTATCCTCAACAATTTCAAATGATATGAAAATCAATCTCGCTGAGAAGATGGTATGTCATGAATTTATTTATGACTCATAAACTTATCATACATAAAAGAGACCTGATATTTTTGCAAGATTTCAAACAGATATGCGCTTTTTGTTTCAAGCTGCCAACAGGCCATTATTCTGTGAGCTTTGTGTCTCAAGCATTCAGAACAGTATTGAAAAAAAAGGTTGTATCTGATTAGTGTTGCACTAGGTGAGTACAAAAGCTATTGACATACTTTCTAGCTTCCTTCTAGTTTGCTTTTTAAACAAGCAGCCCCCAACAAAACAGTTGACATTCAAGTGAGAGTCATAAGAATCACGCATATTATATCACAATTCGCAGGCTTATCTTTATATTAGTTTTAGGGTATGGGTTAATCTAAGAAAGAGCGTTTATAAACAAGGAATGACAATGAACAGAAAATAGAGGTAAGAGTCTAAAACCATATCTTAACACAATGTGACACACAATGAGAACAGAAACAAAGATTACATGTAAGTTGTACATGAAACTTTATATCAAAAAAATAGATACAAAAAATTCTACTCCATTTTGATCGTTTACACAATGACGCTAGAAGGAATATTACTTACAGACTCAGTATGACCCGTCAAAGAATGAACCAAGCTACCATCAGCTGCATTCCAGACGCATATTCTGCAATCTGTCTTAAGAAAAAGGAAGTTACAATAAAATGCACAAGGTCAAATAACAAAACCAGTTTCATCATATTTTTCAAGAGCCAGACATTGGAAGGTGAAAGTACAAAGTGAATTTCGCAAATAAAAGAATAACTTCCAATGGCATCTTCAAATACCACCAAAACTCATAAATTCCCAATTACATAGCAAGCACTTCCTAGTAGAAAATCTATCACCCGTGAATTTCGTTTATACCTAGAAACAAATTTGATGTGTTGCCTATCCTTGCCACCCGTGAGAACCAATGACACTAACTAGACATGTTTAATTGAACGTTTATTCATGCTGACCTGTTTAATTCCTTAAAGCAAAAAATTCAAATTGATGAAATCACCTTCTCGTAATCCTTATAGCATGGAATGAATTAATGCTTGATCATTTTTGTAAACTTTATGATATAAACGAATTTGACAATGTAATCTAGATTATAATATCCTATATATTAAGTGTTTGTTTCTTGTTGAAAATCACAACATTCTTAATAAAGGATAAACTTGTATACACCCGCTTAAATAGCCATGTCAAAGTAGCTCAACACTAAGCCACATATTTCAAGTCTTGTCGACTTTTGCCAACTCCATTGATGCTCCCGTTTCAATATGAATGTTATCTTATAAAATTTCTTGCTTCAAAACAAGTGTCAATTTACATTTTCAAAAGATAATGCATCAATCATTCCTATCAACATTCCATTACCCCTTTGCAATTAAGTGGCTCCGACTTCAGTGTAGTTGGGGGTTCAAATGAACGCGATATTGCCTTTGGAATAATAAAAAGATTGTTTCCGATAGATGTTTGTGAACAAGGCTCTAGAAAACTCACATATTCAGAAAGCAAAGAGAGAAAATTTTGAACATGTGAATGTAGCTCTATTGAGAAAATCTAATTAGAGTTGTTCATATTTGTCTTTCTAAATAAATTGTACACTAAACCTAATTGCTTAATGGTCAATGAATTAACCTCTAAGTAAGTTGATTGTTGTACAAATAACTTCCCACCGTGTGCAGCTCAATGACACATGTCAAACTGACGAAAATTGCTCAACAACCTGATTGTCGAGTTGTCACCCAAGACCGACAACGCGCATTTCTGTACAATGAACTCTCCTTCGCACTAAAACTAGCAACTCGTCGATGACTTTTTGGTTATGTTATTGACGACTTGTCACACCTCATGTATCACAAGTCAAACTATGAGTCGTCCCGTCTATTTATAAATCATTGGTTTTACTTGATACCTTTTTATCGAATTAAGACTAAACTTGGTCAATTTGATGTCTTGCATTAATTCTTTTGGACTTTCTTATCATTGGAAGCTAAATGGAGTTATAACTACTACTCTAAATTTCCAGCAATCCTCTCCCATTTGGAGTATTTGGGAACTTTATTAACTTAAGATTTTTTTTTTCCTTCTCATGCAACTACATCAATGTCCCAACAAAGTGAATTTGGCGCAAGTGAATCATACAATTCACGTGGTAATATTGCTTAATATCCCCACACATCCAATCAAGTTGAATTTCTCAAACCTTAGAAGATGAAATGCGGACAAAATGCATAATGTATGCACTGCATGTATATATCGGAAGGATGTAATATTCAAAAAATTTAATGAAACTTAAAATATTAAAAATAGTATACATTGAATAATGTTTCAACTAAACCTTATTGTGAAGTACTGTATGTATCATAGAAGATGAAATTCTCATAGTCCTAATATTTCTACCTCACCTTACAAGCACATGGCACTTCTAAAATAGATAAACCATATTAATAATTAATAAAAAATAAAGTATAACCCCTTTATTTCAAAACTTACAATGCATGGTCATTCTTTCATCCCTATTTTCAAGACTCTTGCATGCTTTTCCAATCCAAATCAAGCTTCCATAGACATGTCTTCAAGTTTTTTTTCAATATTTCATCATTCAAATTGTTATGTAAGTTTTTGTTGCATCTCTTTTCATTTCATTTTGTAATTTATCTTCTCAATTGGTGTGGAAAGAGGTGTTTTCCCATATAAACACCACATCCGCTAATAGAGTATCGAACCTACCAAGATGTGTCAAACTCGCTTGTGAAAAGGGTTTAGATCCGGTGTGGAACGGTCGGTCGATAAACGTTTTGATGCGCTATTTTTCTAACCACCGCTACACATCATGAATTCTCAAATCAATTTCTTGAAAAACCAAGTAAACTCGATCGAGTTTTGACACCATGCTCCCACATTTGATTTATGTCCTCTTTTAAAGGGCATAGCCATCTTGGTAATCGTAACTTCAAGTTATTCTCTTAACCAAAAAGGAAAAACTTTTAAAATTAAAAAAAAAGAGAAAAAAAATTTAAAAAGGAAGAAAATAAAAAAGATAGAGCCTTTCCTCCTTATTGTCCATTATCGTTAACTCCGTTACTATCCACATGTCCACACCTCGGCAACTCCCCACCCAGTCCAACTCTACCACACTAAGACACCCCACCACTTACACAGTTTGCCATTACTACCACCATCACCCATCCTCTCAAACATAAATGATTCATAAATTGTCGATAAAAGGATATTGAATTTCTTCTATATGTAGGGATAAAGAATGTCTTTTTACTGAGTACTTCAAATGTCTCTATTGCATTCTAAATCAATTCTATCAAGCATCTGTAACAAATCAATTGATCGTAATAACTTGTGTAAAATTTGGTTTAAAAAGTGTGCCCGAGTCGTGCCTCAAGAGGCAGTGCAGTACGTTAGGCGAGGGAGAGACGCGTACCTCGTGTACCTTTGTACGTTACAGTCTTTTATTTAATTTTTGTTTAAGTTTTAAGTACTAAAATACTTACCTTTGCGTGATTATGTTATGAACTGGAATTATGGACTAAAATTGTAAAATACAAATTGAAAAGATAAAATGACAAAAGAGAAATTACACTATGAAATTGATGATAAAAGAACGATTACAAGATAATGAACGATAGATTCAAGCACTTCGAGAAGCTTGAGGTCTCCTGAAAAATGAGTATAAACTCACCCACAATTTTCTTACTATTTTCTTTATTATAATGAGTCTCTAATTCCCCTTATTTATAAGAAAACTAACACTTTAAACTAGCTTATTCCCCAAGTTACTCCTAATATGAAAATTACCTAATTACCCTTTTGTAAACCACTACCCTCAAATACCAAGTCATAACAATATTGGCCGCCTGAAGTTCTATCTTGCCCTCAAGGTGGATAAAAATTAGCTTGGCCTTCCACCGTCCACACGAGAAATGAGTAGGACAAATGGTTGAGAGAAAAGATTTTGTGATGTGTAGACTTGGATGAGTAATAGGAATATTCAGTGTCAAAAATAAATTTGAGCTTTACAGAAAATAAGGGATGAAATTGAGAATTAAAGGTGTCAAGGATAAAAAAGGAAACGAAAAAATTCTGAATTTGGCTAAAGAAAGTTGGGTCAGCCATCAAATTCAAAATTACCCTTCTGATGACATCCTTGGTGATGTCAGCATTAGATTCCAAAAACTCTTTTCTCTTTCCAAGCTGATACCCATCTTCCTTCTTACTATTTTCCCACATTTTCCCTTGCAAACTCAAAAACCCAAACAATCCAAGTTGCAGATCTGAATTTCTGCCTAGACCATTGCCGCCAGCTCCGCCGGCCACCCGGTAAATTCCGACAGTCGTCTCCGTTGCCCAGCCGCAACCGCCGCCCACCTTCTTCCCCTTTCTCTTTTTTTCTTCTTCTCTCACTAACCCCAAAACCCTAACTATTCAAAACTCATCTCAGTCTTCGGTCTCATGCCGCCATCGCCAATCATCCCGCCGACCAACATCCTCTTTCTCCGGCAACTGAAACTGCCAACAGCCACTTCCTCGGCCCCAGCGCCGCCGTCAGCCTTCTCTTCTTCAATTTTTCTTTTCTCCGTAACCCTAGAACTTTCTTTGCCTTCTTTCTCTTGCTCCCACACCGTCAGGGGCGCCGAACAAACCACCTCCTTGCATACCTTATTTGGTTAAGTCTCCAAGCCTTAAACCACGCGCTACCACACGCTACTCCACCTACTAGTATCTTTTCTTTACTCCTTTCTTGAAACTCCATTCTCTTTTTCTTTCTTATTTTCTTTTTGTTGTTTTTCCCAATGGTTCTCCTTGTTTTAATTTTCTTTGTCCTCTTTTTTTTTATGTTTTTCTTTGTCTTTCTATCTATATCTTCAGCTTGCAGTATCATAGTAATACCAAATTTGCTCCTCTTCTTTTTCTTCTCCATAACTCTAGGGTACTCTTCTTTATCTTCAAATTCTACTAATTTTTCTTTTTTCTTGAGCTGCGTATTTTCTTCAGGATTAATATCCTTTAGATCTGGAATGTGTTGCTCTTCTTCGCTTTCTTCCACATTTGTGATTTCATGGTATACAATTACCATGAGTTCATCCCTCATTCCTTGATGGAGGATGAGCATTGAATACTCCTTGTGGCTACAATCATGTCCAGAAAGTTTTGTCTCTTCCAATTGTTCATCACAAAACTCACAAATTCTTTTTCCCCATTTTTTCATAAATCTCCTTTGTAGAAGTTGGTTTAAAGGAGTGAATGACATTTACTTGGACAGCCTTCTTACACATCTCTAATGGTGAAAATTCAGGACCAAAACCCACAAAGAATGTATCAAGATTAGTCCCCGAAGTATTTTCTTGACTTATGTCATCTCCGATAGTTTTTGGGTCACCGAAATCGTACCACTCTGATACCATATTTGTTATGAACTGGAATTATGGACTAAAACTGTAAAATGCAAATTGAAAAGATAAAATGACAAAAGAGAAATTACACTATGAAATTGATGATAAAAGAACGATTACAAGATAATGAACGATAGATTCAAGCACTTCGAGAAGCTTGAGGTCTCCTAAAAATGAGTGTAAACTCACCCACAATTTTCTTACTAGTTTCTTTATTATAATGAGTCTCTAATTCCCCTTATTTATAAGAAAACTAACACTTAAAACTAGCTTATTCCCCAAGTTACTCCTAATATGAAAATTACCTAATTACCCTTTCGTAAACCACTACCCTCAAATACCAAGTCATAACAGATTACTAGATTGTTATTAAAGAAATAGTAGTTTATTTGAATTTAAATGAGTAAAAAGCCCCTTTCTTTCTTGCCCTAGGCAAAGTAGATGAAGATAATGTTGATGAAGATAACAACAGAAGCATAATTCTTCTCTATCACAAGTGCGCCCCCATTCTTGACCTGGTATTTTTCTTCTTACCTTATTCTCTTCGTTCTATATTCTCTTTTTTCTTTTTTTTTTCTTTCTAATTCCGGTCGCTTCTCTCTTTCTTTCTGTTTCTTTCTTTTCTCTTTGTATCTTCTTTGTGAGATTTTATTTTATAATGCTTAGATTTTTCTGTTTTCTTTTTTCTTTTTTCTTAATTACATTTTTCCTTATTATACTTCTATTCCAATCTTTTATTACAATGATTCATTGAGTCTCTAATTTGTTTCATATATGGGGTATTTGATGTGTAATTAAATTTGATTATTTTTCTGCCCGTTTTATTATAGTGATCGAGTCTAAGCATATATATTTTTTAGTTTTGCTATCATTTAATTTTGTTTGTGCTTGTCTTAACATCAATTTATTATGATTTACAACTTGAACAATAATTTCATCAACTCATGTTGCATCTTCATACCTTTTGAATCCTACAAGAAAATATGGTCAGCTCAAAACTATGTAATCTTATGACTTCATGTGCTAAAAAAGCGTTTATCTAACTTGCATGTTGTAAAAATAAGAATTTCATGTTGTTTTAAGTATTAAATATGTGTCAAAATTTGATTTTGGATCCTTTAAGCGAAATTATGCGCCTTCGCTATGTGCCTCAGAAAAAAGGCCTTTTGCGCCTCAGTGCGCCTCGCGCCTCTTAAAACTAAGTGCAAAACATTCAAGAGATGAAGATTGAATACCATTAGTAAGGGTAATAATGATGTGAGTATTGCGTTCATGGAGGTGAGACTAGAAGCCTAGAAGGCTTGAACATATGGATCAAGTTGACAAGCTTGTAACTAAGAGCTAAGTTCATCATTGTTCATTTAGGTGTTTGTGCTTTCATAATTTTCATGTAATTTGCATCATTGGACCCTTTGCTCAATTTGGCACCCATTTTTTTGGTTAGATAATACTCCCTCCTATTCAGCACATGTGTCCCATTTCCATATTAAGTCAAGTCATCTTAAATGTCTCATTTTTATTTTGAATACCTTCTTTTTACCATAATTGGACTCTCTCTCCTACACATGTGGTCTCATTTGACTATAAATTGCACTCTCTCTCTTACACATGTGCTAAACCTTACCATAAATTGAACTCTTTCTCCTACACATGTGGTCCCATTTGACTACCTAAAAATTGATGAAAAGTCAAATGGGACACATATGGTGGATAGGAGGGAGTAGGAGATAAAAAAAATGACCCTAAAAATTCTAGTTGTTTGGATGTGAGATTAAGTTTGAGATATTTTGAAAAATAATGATGTTGGCCACCTAAACATGGTTACAAGAAAAAACAATTTCTTTTGTTATCATCTGAAGTCTACTCCTTAAAGTTGCCTAGCTTGACAAAGTATGATGACATCTCCATGAGACTTACCGTTGGTTATGAGAAAGATTGTTGGTCTTATAAGTGACCTTAGAATACTTAAAACCAAAACTGGGCACAAACTATTCAAGCATTGAAAACCTACAATGAGCAATCTTCAATGAAAAGGACGAACTTGACAGTTAACCTTGACAAAGATACAACAAACTCACGAACAAGAGAAGTAACTTTGAGAGATCATGATGAAACATTTACCGGGCGTGCAAGCACTAAAACTTTTAGTTCCACAATACTCCCATATTAAAGATGTTTGAACTACTCTCAAGAGATTGTGAATCGTTTGAGTTTCCAAAGCTCTAAAATTTCACTTGTGTTTGAGAATGTTAGTATTTCTAAACTTGAGAATGTATGCTAATCAAAGTTGTTCTCACTTTTCTTTTTGAATGAATTGTAAAATAAACCCACTTGCTTGATTGTAACTGATTAACCTCCAAGTAATTGTTTTACAATTAACTTATCACCTTGTGCAGTTTTTTAACGCAAATCCAAAACAAATTAAGACTCTACTGTCCAAGAGAATACAATTTAAAAAATTGGCGAAAACTAGTTAAATCATCACACGAGTGACGACTTGCATTGATCCTCCCTTAAGGTGCTCTCTTTTGCACTCAGATTGACTCATTGACGACTTAACTACAATATTAGCAAATCCGTTCATCCAACGAGTCGTCACTCCTTATTTCTCTATTATATAAAATTGACCAATATATTTCCTGACTCAACCTATGAGTCATCTTGGCAATCTACCATACATTGGTTGTACATGGTACTCTTATATTGACTTTATAGTTAGGCTTGGTCAATTTTATGTCTTGCATCAAGTTTTTTTAGAGTTATCATTAGAAACTAAAGGGGGTTTTAACTAATACTACAAATTCCAACAAGACGTGTTTGTATGTAGAGTATTTAAGGATTGGTTCCCAAAGTGTTGCAATTGATGCATGGAGATAGGAGTGCATCTTATCATTCATGAGCAATGACAAGGTCTAACTCCATGCAAACAAAATGTGTACATAATAGGTGAGATCAACAAGTCGTAGTTCAAAACCAGAAAGAAAAAGAAAAAAAAAAAAAAAAAAAAAAAAAGAAGCAAAAATAAGCAAAGCTTGGACTATGTACAAATGAAATTGATGGGTCTTTAAGTTATACACATTGGTGAATTGAACCGATAAGAAGGAATTTTATGTGTTCTTTTTGAGTTGTAAGTGATTTTTTGAAGAATATATAGAGTATAGTTCCATAACTTTTTGGTTATCAATTTTTCCCTTATGAAAGTAAAGAGCTACATCTAAACGATTGCATAGAATTTATAATTTAAAAGGATAGAACCACATTATCAAGAAATTAACAATGTTCAAATCAACTTACCCATAATAGCTGCAAGTACAAATCGATTATCTAAGCTCCAAACAATCATATTAACACCACGAGGTGTTGGAAGAACTCTTTGTCTTGGGCCTCCTCGTGGAGGCTGTGGAGGCATGGGAGGAGGAGGAACCTTGAGATGATATGCTCGAGTCCAACGCCCAGCTCTTCCCTAACACAAGAAAGCATACCCTCTATGAGGTTACATTATATCACATTATCACTTACAAAACTTAGTATTCCAATCATGACTCACGTGTGATTTACGTGACCTTGGAATCCAAATAATGGCACTTCCATCACGAGAACAGGTAACTATGTTATCATGAGAAAACCTGGGAAAAAAATTTATGAGATGACATGTTACGCTAAATCTTTCAATGCTAGAAAATGTCAAACCCTTCATAGTGATTACAAATATAATCTACGTCGAAATTACGAATAAGATGAGTCGTGACATACCATGAGTTTTTGAATTTAGGAAATTTTTCCTCCTTGCTTGTATCATTGAAAGAGAATCGTGAAGCCACAGCACAACCACTGTCGGAAAGCATGAGAACTCATCAGTATCAAAGTATGCCAAGGGACAATGAGACCAAAACAAAAACCTCTATTTTGCATAAGCCTCGTAAACCTATTTACCTAACGGTTCTACTTTCCTCTCAGTCTTAACTATCATTATAATAATTATGCAAAAAAGCTATTAGGAGTCATTCGATATCACTTGCATTTTTTCAGTTTTCATTTTAAATTTTGAAAAGAACAAAACTTGTTCGGCAAAACTAATTTATAGAACAATGTTTCTTACCTTCAGCAAAATCACAACAGGAATTTTTCTCATTCTTGCTTATAAAAATTGCAGCTCTCTCCTGCCCCTATCCTTATCTCTTTCTCCCATCTCCATCCTTAGTCCCCGAATCTCTGTCTTAGCTAGGAAATCGAAACTATCATTTTATAAAACATTTTTTCTTACCTTTAAGCAAAATCACAACAGGAAATTGAAAAAACCACTATTTTTCATTTGCTTCTCTCTCTTTAATCTTCATCAAAAAAGAAAACCCATTTGAATTTGCCTCAAAATTGAAGTTCTTTGTTGAAAATATTGTTCGTTTTAATTTGGATAATGTTTACTTAATTCAGTACAAAATTCATCTTTTCCTTATTTCCAAGAAAAATTCATCTTTTAGGTTGTATTCTTTAGATTTTTTTTTTCCATGATTTATTAAAATGTAATTATGGCCGAGGTAATGGGGTTTGCTCCATTAAAATTTTGTAACTATCATGTCTTTGAAGTCAATACATAGTGGTTATTCAAAATTAAGGATAGAAACATGTTCAGGGTTCCTATTAATCAAACAACTTCTGAATATAAGTTGAAATTTGTATTCCCAATTAGAAGTAAAGCTGAAATTAAAATGTTTGTTTTTATTTGGGTGCTAGTGGTTAGGTTTTTGCAGTTGAGTTGGTGCCCGGTAGTGCTAGATGAGTTTTTGTAGGCGGATGATTCGTGTGATATAGTCAAAAATTGAGGAAATGATGTTGTTGCAGCCAAATCCATGACTTGAAACGGAATAAAATTAATGCGAGTGGTTATGTTCTATAATTGTTTTATAATAAGTGAATAAAACTAATTAGGTTTTAGTTCTTGTAAAACAACTGAAATTTATAAGTGATGCCAAACAAGACCTTAATTACTCGGTACTTCTTTGTTCTTCATGTTTTCTTTTGTGCAGTTTTCAACTATGTTGCTTGGACTCGTATACCATGTCGGACATGAACACATGTCAAAGTGTCTAAATAGGCCACTTGAAACAATCTCAAGATTTTAGACTTAATTAAAGTGCCTGAATGTCCGACCCAATTTCAAGTGTCAATGATACGACACGGGTACTTGAGGTAAAGTGAAGAGTCCTAGGCTCCTAGCAACAAAGGTACCAAAGGCACATCTTTGACCACAAAGCTCTTTAAAATATATTAACTAAACTCATAAAAATGATATTCTCAAAATTTATACTGAAATGAAAAACAAGATCCCATATGAAATAAAATTTCCTCATACTCCAATGTAGTTTATTTGTTAATAAATATGAAAATACACATTCCAGTGGGATTTTGTTTGTTTCATCATAAAGCATATCTCTACAAAGTCAGCTTCTTGTAGTTTTTAAAGATATTTAGAAGTTTAGTAGTCCATAGATAGCCTGGCCTCAACAACAGTTGCAACTAATAAAATATGAAGGAAACATAAATCTCCAAATGTAGTAAGGTTTTATTGATTTGAGTACATGGAGACATGGACAACAAACAAGATAACAAGACTATCAGAATGCTTGGTATAGTACATGAACATCAAACTCATGAGGTATGACTCAAGTCTCAATACATCACCATTCATTTTGATATTTCTATTTAGTTCAGCTTTTAGCTTACACCACACATTCCCAACAATGAGGATGAGGTGAAACAGACTGCAAAGCCCTTTCCGTCTGTGAAAGGACTCTGATTTCTGAATTCTACCACCAAGATTCCCATTATTTAAATACAATCCAAAGTTTCAAGTGAACTGACCTAAATTGCACATAATTCACATCATTTTCGTGTCCAGACAGAACATCCATCTCATGCATAGGTTGTTCAAAATCATCTGCACCAGATTTACAAGCATTCCAGACCTGCAGGCATATATACAAATGAAATTATTTAACTTGCACGCAATTATAGAACATAGCAAAAGATATTGCACATAAGAATAGAGTGATAAGGTGAGTTTAGCGCTATTAAAGATAAGATGCGAAAAGAAAGAGTACAACCGTTCATATACACAAAACATTAGGTACTTGAGCTCTAAAACAGAAGACTTGACAAGGTATTGCGAGAAATAACACAAAGACAAACTAAGGGGGATGACCACGTAGCCCTTGTAAGATCAAAAAGAAATTGTTTAAAACAGTTCAATTACTGTTAACGTAGTAACTAAGGATTCAAGATATAGACGATTTGAGAAACTATTGTAGAGATGAAAGATGCAACAAAAAAGAAGTACGGGGAAGACCGGACTTCAAAAATGCACGAAAGACCTCATTAGAAACTTTGGAACTACTCCCTCTCTCTTCCCTTTCTCCTTCTTCCACTTCCCTCCAGTGTACAGAATCTTAAGACACTCTGATTATGAAATTTCAAATAGCTGTAAAAATTCATTGCATATCTCTTCCCATTCCTGACTCCAACAGTGACCCTTATATTTTCAAAGCTAATGCTTAGGAGAATGTCTTCCAACCTTCCACTCTTGGTACTTTTCCTTATTATCCTTAGTTTTCTTTCGTTGTTTTGTTTTTACGAAAAAGCCTTCCACAAGTCACAAACTCACAATTAACTTGCATCAAAAAACTCACAATAAGCAAGGCTATACACATCTGGATGATTACTTTTTCATCAATTCATGGTTATCCTAAAATTTGAATGTAATTGCAAACCCAAGGAAAACAAAGCATACCCTTGCAAGATTATCTGAGCTACCAGTAACAAAGACAGTCCCACTAGCATTGAATGCACAGCAAAAGATCTGATGATTCTGTTGTACGGTGCTAGAAGAAGCAGATGTGCTCTTCCCTACAAAATTTCAGAGCATCAGTCAATCTCCAGTCATAGAAAACTTTTGAATACAGACAGATAGTAAAGTACATGTCAACCTGCAACAGAATTTGAAGGTCTGGGAATATAAATACGTGGCTTGAACTGAGAATACCTTGCATCCCATAATCTACATGTCCCGTCATCAGCTGATCTATGAAAACCAATTAATACAGTGTTGAACAATTAATAAGACGAAAAGGCAAATAAATGATGGCCGCCACAAAAAAAAATAGTGGGCAAACACAATGGAAGACTCGTCACCTAAAAGTTAAAACACCAGAGAAAGCTAGTGAATACCAAAAAATAAAAAAGTTACTCATATCGCCAAAGGCCAAGGAAAAAAAGGTAATTCGTGATAGAATTAAGGGAAAACAAAATTTTGCAACTAACAAGCTGAAGTAAAACTTTGTAAAAGTAATTAATGCATTGTTTCATAATGTCTTGATGTGCAAACTGCAAAGTACAAGAAACTTTGGGACCAGCTAGCTTTATAGTGAGTCAATTACATAAAAATAAAGGTAGGGGAAGAAAAATGATTGACATGTAACATTTAACAAAAAACAGATACCTCAAAGGCACATTTCAACACACGGCAAGCAAACTATTGGTATTTCAAACATCTGATAGCTTAAACAAGACTGGGTTCAACCAACAGAAGTACAAAACTAGATTTTAAAAGCAAAAAACCTGTCAAGACCAGAAAAAAAGAGTAACACAACAAATCCCCATAGAAAAAACCAGAGCAAGCCTTACGATAGAAGCTGATACGCAGCACTAGGTCTTGGACTGAAAGCAATCGCAGTAACTGCTCCTGTATGCCCATGGAGAACTGAAATTGGTTGCCCATCTGGCAAACGCCACTGTCATCAAAAAAAATGCAGTAAGTACTCTGTAAGAAAGAAAAGGATACATAAAACACACTATTAAAGTCAGATGAGGAACACAAAACTCACAATTCTAATGATACAATCATTTGAAGACGATGCCACAAGAGCATTGTTGGAGCTCACAGCCAAGTCAGTAATGTCACCCTTGGATGGTTGCAGATGTATATTAGTCGCAGATACATTAATAAATAACAGCAAAAAATTAAAAGATATGCGAAGAGTAAAAACACACTTCATGCCCACGGCAACTGGCCAAGCAATAGGCAGACTCCATTGACCAAATTTTAACAAGGCGGTCATCTGCTCCAGTGATGACAAATCTCCCCGAACGATCAAATACAGCTGTCAAATGAGTAGAAAATAAAACTACTAATTAACTAGCTGATATATAGGTAGAATCTTTAATTCTTAATGTAAAGCAAAAGAGGGAGAAAGAGAACAATTGATTAGGCCGATCTATTTGACTATTTAATTTAAGTATAGGACTAGGTTAACAAAATAGAAAAGAGTAACATGATAATCGCAATACCTTCCAGTAATTTTGCAAACTCAACGATTACTACCAATGAAAAGAAAAGATTTGGAGACCAAAATGTGTTACAGCTTGTCAAAAGTTTAAGCAGCCACATAAAACGACTTCTATTCAGATGCATTACTGGTTTCCTACTTTGGATTAAGTGGACACAAGAGAAAAAGAAGACCTACTATGATGTTCCACTTGTATTTGGTACATTTATTTCCCGGGTGTAGTGATTGAAGCGAAATGAAAGAGTTCTGAAGTGGGTTTTCTCATTGAGTTTCATGTGTGATGTAGAATTCTTGGTTCAATTTAGTCTCATTCCTTTGGGACCTGAGGGGTACAACTCAGATGTTGCAAAATTGGGGCAGTCTCAAAATCAGAATGAAACTAACGCAACAAATGCCACAGATAATAGGTTTCAGTCTGAAAAGTCTTTACAATCTACTAGATGCCATTCACTCTTTCAATGCTCTTATTTATAACTAAAAAGGATCTAGCGATTCCCTCCCCTTCTAGATAATTCATTCGGTTATAAATGAGTCTTTGTACTTGGCTGAATTATTCCTTCCAGTCAGCAGCTCCAATTTCAGTAGTGGTCCCTCTTGTTTGTTTAGGCCTCCTTTAATAAGTGACCCATGGCTTTTCTTTGAAGAATGGTACAACACAATACATCCTACTTAACAAAAGATTAGAAAGTATGACAGTAACCAGAAATTATGCAACATGCAAAAACAGCTCATCTTTTATATCAATCAGCAAAAGCATCCTGCCCTTAGTCTATCTCCTCATCTACCTTATTTCATCCTGGACAAAGGTGTACATAGATTTTGATCCCCAGCAATTGACATCTTACGTGTGCATTAAAGAGACTGGTTTTTCTTGATCTCACATGACATTACCGGCTTTTATAATAGTTAAAAGTGAAAATATATTTTATCTGCTTTCACAAACAGTAGCCAGAAAAAGGAATAGGCTTGGCCCTTAATTGTTTAAAAGTTGTCATGTGATTAGAATCTAAAACTCAGACAGGAGATCCAACAAGATTGCATTCCTTTACCTGCCAGAAATTCGGCAATTCAAAAAACAGGATGCATCTACTCAAAAGTAACAGATAAAATTAGGATCAGAAAAGACATAAACTTGCCACAATAAACGGCATTACGATGTCCCCTTGTCTTCTTAATATTTTGCATCTTTTGCACCATTGTTGACGGTTTTGCAATAGTATAGCAGGCTGCTCGAGTAGATGGTGCTCTATGGTGTCTCCCAAATCCACCACTAATTTCTCTTAACCGCAGCCCGCGAACCTGATCTGCTTGCAAATGAGGCCAACGCATGTAAACAGGCAGTGGTTTAACCTCACTCTCTGCTTTATTCCTGTTGCCTGCATGGAAACATTGCGGTAAAGATTAAGCTTGCTTTCTTACCCACAAGTTCAGAATCAAAATATTCATACATGAATCAAGGGTTAATTAAAACATATAATTATTGAAGAAGTTTCTTATAATTAAATGTTAAATAATTCAGTGAAGGCTTACAAAAATATAAAAATAACAAAAGAACTTACAGCCCAAGAGTGAAAAAGGTCCTGTCCCTAAAAGTGTAGGAACATCAGCTGCATTAGGTACATTTTGAGTAACAATGCCATGTGGCACATTAACTTTACTAAGTAACAGTTGCTTGAGAAGCTTAATTAAGTGATCCTTTTCAATATGAGCAAACCTATAGAAAGAAAAACACTTCATCAAGAGCAATCACATAATCGGCCACTCATTACAGCAACACAAAACAAATAGCTAGACCAAGAAGATCACAGTTGTGTCACAGTTGATATAGCATCAAAAATGCTATTATCACAACGAAAACAAGAATACACAACTTATTCCACAATGATGCCAAACCCTTAACCACAACAAGAATACATAGCTGGTTACAGGCAAGAAAAACGGCATATCACATACCGTTCCACAAGTTTATTGTAACTTAATGGAAATGATAAGCCATCATCATTTTCATCACCACTACGTCTCCCACTTCTAGAATACCAAGCATGGAACCTTCTCGGTAGAAGATCATGCTCAAGAAGCTCATTCCAAAATTGCCCACAAGTTCTTTGACATGGCCCGCCAGACAAGAAATGCATGATGAGGAAATAAACTTCTCTGCAGTCTACATCAACATCAGCCTCTGCATAGGGGTTCAATTCTGGAACAACAAGTGCAGCTTTTTCCCGGACCTTGAGAGGGAAACTCAGAGGTTTCATCTTAGCAGTCTGATTGCTAGCAGGAAAGTGTTTCTCAAAGGCCATGATGGCTGAAAAAATGTAAACGAGCCACTAATTAAGACTCAGAAATTAACATTAACATTACTAATAAAATAAAAAAGGAACCAACAGTAGAATATAGGTGTAGGTTTTGAACCAGCTTAAATTATGAGATGCATGGGTAGCTGAACGGACTATCATGCAAAAAAATGCAAAAATATCTATAACATACCTAGCTCAAGCCGAGTCCCAACTAAAGAAAAGTAAAATGATTCATGTGAAAATAATTCCTCATGTAAGGAGTCAGTATAAACTATCAAGTATCAACTACCTCCCTCGCCCATAAAAATAGGAAAAAAAAACAAACCACCATGAAAGGATGAAAGCATCTGCCAATGCTGAGATTTTTTCCATAAATTCCAGACCAGCAACCTTCCAAAAACTATCTCTCCAAAGGAATTACTGAATTCTATAAAGAAAAACTACCGACAGATAAAAGTTGAAGGACAGATGATTGTAAATGTTAGAAGGCAAGAGAAAATAGACATAGTATTATAACTGATAAGAGAGCCCCCATATAAAATTTTGCAAAAGCAACATCGAAAAATGCATATGTAAAGAATCACACAAAAGATAGTTGTATGTCACTATTACCAGCAACAATTTAAACTAAGAGCTAACATTGCATCAAGCACTTACATGAAAGCTCTTTGTTAATATAGAGGTAAGTTTGCGCACATTCAACCCCCCAAGACCTAAATCGAGTCAATGCCCAACTTGGATTGAGGGTAAATATTTAAGGGGTAAATAATAGTCAAAGTAGGAAAACAAAGTTAGTTAGAAAGAAGATTAGAGGAATTTGATTGTTAGAGAGGTAGAGAAATTAGTTAGAAAGTAAAGAAAAATAGATAAGATAGCAACGAATTCCCCCGTTTTGGGGTATAAATTTACTCTATGGGAGGGTGGGGGAAAACTTTTCTCCAAATTAGGGATATCATCCTCCCTTTTTATTCATCTTAATTAGTTTACTCTCATTCTATTTCTTTTACAATTATTTCAATCACTTCATTTGCACCTATATTTACCTTTTTTTATTAGTTTGACTATTTTACTCCCTTAAATATCTACAATCAATCCAAACGAGCCCTAAAATGGAATTGGGGTGATGGAAAACTTTTTTGAAAACCTAATTCTACAGATATATATTACAGCTAACTGCTAGTAGCCTAGTACAACAGCAGCCTGCTTCCACAACAGTTGCTTTCATCTTAAAATCACCAAAGAGTCTCTAACTAGATGAAATACATAGGCTTAAATACGCTTTTGTAATCCTATAGGTTCTTTCATTGACCATGTTTCATTTAAACCCTATAAGTAAAATTATGAAGAAGAAGATTGTCCAAGACTAATAAAAATAGCTCAATTACCGTTGGGTCTTCTATCCCTTATGTGGATGGGAGCAAAGACTTACAGTTCTTTGGTTTCGATTTGTGACAAAGTTGCATGATGTTTGCTACCAATGGTGGATCAGAAACAACCATCACTAGCAAAGATAATGTTGCGTACATCTGACCCCGGACCCACTCTTGGTTTGAGCCACAATGACATTGTAGCAATAAAATATTGTAGTTACCATTTGGTCTTATTTGTTCAATAATCATAGATAATAAGAAACAATTTAAACAGAAGATTCAAGAATTCGAATCTCAATTTCAAATTGAAAATATTCATCCATCAAAGAGACTGAATGAAAAATAAAGCCAATTATAAACCTTTATAACATACTCCCAAGTGTCAAGTCAACCAGAAGGGCAATACCCAGCAACTAAAAACTCTCTTCTTCGACTCCAGAACCTTGAATTACCATTATCCATGTCTACATTCCTGTAAAAAAAAATCCAAAACAAAACCAATTCAGCTATTAAAAAACAATGCAACCCCACAATTTATATAATTAAACCAACAAACAAAAGATCCACAACAAAATTAATGCAAAATTCAATACATTTTAATTCAAATAAAAACCAAAAATGTAAAAAGTACCTCCAATGGCATATAATTATGTCTCGAAATATTCAAAAGTATGTATGATTATGAGTAATCTTCAATGGAATAAACTAATGAAATGGAAACAGAATCTTAAGGGTTTGAAACGGAAAACGAATCAATTTTTATGATAAATTGGATGGAAAAATTGGGAGAGAAACATGCAGTGAAATTTATGTAAAAAATTAAAGAATTAATAATGAGTTCTTGAGTCTGTCGATATAAGTTTGGTGTTTTAAGGAGAGGGATGGTGAAGAAAGACGCAGAGGGATTAGAACAACGTCGAAAGAACAAAAAGGAAAAACTACTCAAGTAGTATTTTTATTCTGTTTTTTTCCAATTTTCGAAATTATACTTATATTTTTCTAAAAAAAATGTATTATCTATTATTTGTAATAATAACTATTGCTAAAACAAAACACGAATCACATCATTAATTTTTTTAATTGTTTAGGTTATAAAATATTTTAAATTATTTATAAAATATTATAAATTATTTATTAATCTTAATTTATATAAATTTATCAGAAATTTTAATAAAGTCGTGCATCGTACGGACACTATTTACTATATTAATAATAATGACTTGATGTACAAAATAGTGTGGGCCCGTTTTAAGAGCTGTTTCGGTGATAGCTAAACTTAACGGTGAAAATCGGAGGAGTAAAGCTAACCTCAAAATCTCAATAAATATACTCTCTTTAATTCGTTTCCATTTAATGTTTTTATTTTTCATTTTAAACATGTTTATTTATTATAATCATATTTCTCAATAATATTTCACAAAAACTTGTTTGAGATCGTCTAAAATTGAGACCAAAAGTAGAGCGGCCCAATTCGTGCGTGTAACATCATCACATGTTTTCTCTTGTTTTTTTCATTTTCTGGGCATTTTTCAATTTCGACCTTAAAGGTTTCAATTTGACCTTAAAGATATCAATTCCAACGTAAAGTACTCCCTTCGTTCCTATTTGATCTTCCTATTTGGGTATTTCACAAAGATTAAGAAAAAGAGAATCTTTGATGGTAGTGGGTATTATTTTAATTATATAGTAGTGGGAAGTAATGATTGTATTGAAATGATGAGAGAGAAAATAATTATAGATATAATTAAATAATCAAAAAAAATCTGATTTTATTATGGAGAGAGAAATTACATGGAGGAAAAGTAACCACTTTCCAAATTGGAAAAGTTTACATTTTTTGTTCTAAAAAAAAGAAGGGAATAATTACAATTACATGGATCAATTTCATAATTACAGCTATCCAAAAGAGCAAAATTTGGCCTTGCATTGGCCAAATTAGAAATACATGGATTACTAAAATGAATAATTACAAGTATAATCTCCAAAAAAATGACCTTACAAATTCCTAATCATCTTATTTAAGCTGCTGATTTAAGGCTTCAAGCGGCAAAATCAGCACAGTAACATCACAGCAGCTTCAAAGAACCAAAACAAATCTATCCAGCCACGATATTAATCAAAACAGTAACATTCCAGCTACGATATTAACCCAAAACAAAATCAACACAGTAACATCACAGCAGCTTAAAAGAACCAAACTTTCCAGCAGCCTTATTTTGGATCAAAATCAACACAGTAACATCATTAGCCTTGTAATGGCATCAGATAATGACGATAAGCTACAGGGGGCTTGGTATTTTGGATCAAATGCATACGATCCACAGTCCAGCTCCGAGTCGGAGGAGGAACCACAAGAAATTGATGCGCACAACCAGAACAGCAAGCTCAACGTAAGCCAAGGCTTACAAATGAGTTGAGCAAGCTAAAGGTTAAAGGGTCTAATGACTATGTTCAGCCACATCTAGGGAAGAAAGTTCAAGAAGACAATGGAAGGTTACGAATATAAGTGCGAGTACCATCACAATTGGTTAGGGAATCTGTACGTTTCCTTAACCCAAGCACAAATCAGCAAGGCGCACAAACAGATAATGAAGATGCTGCGCAACATAATCAAGAAATACTTGAAGCATATGATGAAGCAGTGGAAGAATCTCAAAGATGATTATAAATGGAAGCCCCTCAGTTAATTTGTTATCATCATTAAAATTGTTTCTATAAAACTTGGGAGCAACTAATTGTGAAATCAACATCAAAAAGGAAATTTAAGGTCATGCATATGTATTTACTTCATTATATAATGATCATTTCAGTATTTTTTGCCCCCTGATTCATCATTGAGGTCTTTGAACCTCAAGAAATGAAGCAATTTACAGTACATGAAAATAAAAATCATATGATGTGTCGATTTTACACAATTGCTACTCAACCAAGTAATTATAGATAATTTTTCAGATTTTAAGTAACAACAGAAACACATCATAGGGGTTTAAACAAAACTTTTCATGAACAGACTACAAAAAAAAAAGGACGAAATCAAATAGGTAGATCCAACAGCAATGGAGAATCTTAAAAACCGAAATCCAACATCACAAAAACAAACAAGTCCAACAACAAACATCACCAGCACATATCATGAGTTTACAATTAAAAGGAAGTCCAAAAAAAACCTTACAAAATTCAATTACTTTTTTTAGGGTTTTTTTACCCCTTGAAGCAATAATTTCCTCAGGGGTGTCAGGGACAACCAAATTAACTTGGTCTTCATGAATCTTAGATGGAGTTGAAGGATTAACATCAGATGGAGAGTCACGAAAATACTCAAGAACACTTTCTGGTAATTCTTCTTCAATATTAGGAGAAGGGGTAGAATCACGAAACCTTGATATAGCATCATCCTCCATGGCCTTTTGATATGCTTCAAGATCTTTTTTAGTCCATCTAAGAATTTCGTTTGAAAAAGAGTGTGACCTCCCATTAACGGAACAAGAACAAAATTCTCCACGATCACATAAACCGTCATAAAGGTATGAAGGGATGGTTGAATCACTCTTAGATTCGACGTTTTCCATGGAGAATAAAAAAGCTTCAAACAGTAACAATGGTAGACGAAGAAGAAAGCACAACAGAGGGCTTGAAAAATCAAACTCAACCAAAATTCACAAAACGAACCTCAACATGAAGACAAAATTTCGATCTGTATTTTAATGCAGTAAAAATGGAGAAAAAATGAGGAATGAACAGGGGGCAAGGGCATAGAAAGCCATGGAAGAAACTCAAACAAGAGAGAGAAAGCAACGGTTAAATGGAGGGAGAGGAAATGAAAAACTCAGAAGTAATAATGGCATACGGTACGCCCAAGGCAATAAGGAATCCAAGAATTAATAAACGATTTTTTTAGGGTAAAAGAGGGTATTTGAGGGGTATAAATGGAAAAAAAAACTTTCCAAAAATGGAAAGTATTCTCAAGTGGAAAAACTTATGGAACTACCCGTTTTAGTAAGGTGGAAAAACAAAAAGAAACGGAGGGAGTAGTACTTAAACATATCAATTAAAGTAAAAATTTTAATTTGAACCTATAAGTGATCAATTTTGACGTTAAACTGATCAATTTCTATCTAAAACATGGTTCTGTTTCACACTTTAGAACGAAGTTATATAAAATGGTGTTATTCTATCATTCTATGATTGAATTTCAAACAACAAATGAATGGTCAATAAAACTATCAATAATTAAATTTGAACTAAATGCTATACAATATATTTATACAATTTGAATATTTATTTTTAAAACGATAATTAAAGATTATAAGTTTAAAATTGAGTTAGATTATAATTAACATTGTCAAATTATATGTCATAATTTAACTATTAACAAATTTAATTTGAACTAAAATTTATACAATATCTTTATAGACTTTGAAATACTTATTTTGAAAATGATAATTGAAGCTTATACATTCAAAATTGAGTTAAATCACAAAACATTAAATGTCAATTTATGTGTCACTTATGTTCCATTAAAACCACCATGCGTTGCATTGAATTTGTACTTGTATTGTACAATGTTTTAACACTATTATTGATAGTGTTTTTGATCATTTATTTGTTGTTTAAAATTTATCCATAAAATGATAAAATAATAATATTTTATTAACTTCGTTCTCAAATTGTGAAATAGAACCATATTTAGGTAGAAATTGATCAATTTAATGTCAAAAATGATCAAAAATAGGTCAAAGTTGAAACTTTTATGTTAATCGATCTGTTTAAAGTTTACTTTAAGTTGAAATTGATACCCTTTAAGGTCAAAATTGATACCTTTAAGATTAAAATTGAAAAATGCCTAGAAAAAAAAAACGAGAGAAAGCATGTGAGGTTAATATCTTGGTCTCAATTTGAGACGGTCTCGGCCAAGACCGGCTGGTAATATTTCTATTTATATCACACTCTCTCCTATTCTCTTTACTTGTCCCATTTGATTTTGGCACATTCGCCAATGCACGTATTCAATCTTAAATATCTCTAATTGTGCTTGAGTAAAAATTATAAAAAATTAATATTAATGATTTTACAATAAGACGAATTAAACAAGATTTCACATAATTATGTTGTAACTTATAAATTAAGAACAAATCACATAATAAGAGTAATTGATGAATAGTGTTGAAAAACTAAATGCCACAAGTAAAGCGAATAGGAGGGAGTATTTGTTAGACATAATTGGCCTTAATTATTTTAATTTTAATATTTCTAATGATTGTTCATATACTGTTTTTAGTATTATTTTTATTTTATTTATTTGTGTTTTTTTTGTTTTTTTTATCAGTTGTCTTTAATCTTTAGATGATATTGTCAGTCGTCACTCATTTTCTCCTATGCAGGGCTCTTTCTTTTTGGGGGTAAAGTTGACCATTTTTTTCTGGTCCTCCCTTTAAGGGAATATGAGTATGAATTATTTGTCACCTTCCCTGACCCAGACAATGCCTTTGTATTGGATACTGGGAGTGTACTTTACGTACACGGGGGTAAAGTTGACCATTTTTTTAATATATATATATATATATATATATATATATATATATATATAATATATATATATATATATATATATATATATATATATATATATATATATATATATATATATATATATATATATATATATATATATATATATATATATATATATATATATATATATATATATATATATATATATATATATATATATATATATATATATATATATATATATATATATATATATATATATACTACTTTAGATTATTAGCCCATTATCTCTATTAACCTTTATTACTCAATAAAATATCTCTACTATTAAAAGACTCAATTTTTCTTAATCAACGTCAATATTATATAGGAAAAATTATTGTGAATAATCCAACCTATTTTCAGTTACATGCCAATAATCTCACCTTTTGAATTTTTTTTAATAATCCAACTTTTGCTTTGAGTTTGTTGCCAATGGATCCTTCAAAGAAATGATCTTTAATATCAGGTTACCTCTTATTTTTTTCCTTCTTTATAATAATCCAATCTATTTTCCATTACCTACCAATAATCCCACCTTTAAAATTTTGTTCAATACCTTTACTTTTTATTTGTTGTCAATGGACCTTTCAAGAAATTAAATGAAATTGCTATTACTTCTCAAGCTTATGAAGTTGATCATTGCATAAATAGTAATTGTCTTTACATACATACCATCAAATATGGGTGTTAAAAAATCTGTCCCGCTTGACCCGACCCGCTGACCCATGTTAAAAATAATAATGCGAACCTTTGTATATGGCAATGGACTCCTTGCTTTGAATAACCATGAAATGAACAACACCGTAATGAAGATTAGTTTGCGATGATAAACATCACTCGGAAACTTGATATGAGTAGAAGGCGTTCATGCACTTTCTTATTGTGATATTTCTCCCACAAAGGTGCTTGGGATTATAAATGAAATTCACAATGAGATACAATCTACACAACAAAATCCTAGCACAAGGAAATTGCAATAGGAAATACAATTGTTGTGGTGAATTAAGAACTTTGATGATATTGAGAGTTAATTACTCTCTCAATATTATCTCATGAAAGGAAGAACAAGAATGGGAGTATTCTTAAGATAGAAAATAAGAAATGATATGGAAAATGGGATGGAATGTCCCTTGGCATGCAACTCTTATTTATAGAGCTATGCATCAAACAATACCTCCTTTTGAAACAAAAGTGTTTCACCAAGCAAAGCTTATGAATCAAAGTAATGTTTCACCAAGCAAAACTTTATGAACCAAAGTAATGTTTCATCAAGCAAAGCTTATGAACCAAAGTAATGTTTCATTAAACAAAGCTTATGAATCATAGCTTATGAATCAGAGCTATGATTCATCAAACAAAACTTATGAATCAAAGTAATGATTCATCAAATTCTTTGAGGCTTTTAATTGGACTTATAATATATTTATTTAGTCCCATACTACTATACTAAGTATGTAGTATATACAAATCTAGGTCTATATACTCTAAATGTTCAACAACCCACACCCAATATTGTTATCTTTATTAAGTTGAAATTTACACGTTAAAATATTATAAAAAATTAATAATAGTCGTAAGTTTTTCACTTTCCTTCAAAGTAAAATACCCGTTTTAATCAGTGCAAAAGAGAAATTAAGTTTTTAAAAATTGTGAATTTTTTGATAATAATTGAAGAGAAAATGTGTTAAAGAAATTAAAGAGACTTAACATGTATGGATGAGATATGTTGGATTATTATAAACTAGTGACAAAGAGAAATTGAGTATTTAGCTTCTTGAAGGGTCCATTGGCAACAAAATGCAAACAAAGGTTGGATTTTTAAAAAAATTCAAAAGGTGGGATTATTGTCAAATAATAGGAAATAGGTTGGATTATTATAAAGAAGGAGAAAATGAGAGTTAACCTGATATAGGAGGTCATTTTTTAAAGGGTTTATTGGCAACAAACTAAAAACAAAGGTTTGGTTACTACAAAATTTTGACAGGTTATTAAAAAGAGGTTGAATTATTCACAACAAATTTTCCTATTATATATAAGAACATTAAATAGGACGGAAAAGTACATGTTATACACGGTTCACATAAAAAAAACTAGTGAATAAGTGAATTTACCAATTCAAATATATTTAGAAAAGAAAATTGTGAAAAAGCATTTATCAAAGTAACTTCTTGTTAAAAAAATTTTAAAGATTTTTTTTCAAAAAATGCCTAAAAAGTTGTTTTTATTGTCATAAGTACCTAAGAATATTTTTCATCCAAAGTTTTTATTAGTAAATAAATAATGTGTTTTCTAATTAACACGTGTGTATAATTTTGAAACCTTAATTTCAACTATTATATTAATGGAATCTCTAAGTTGTTCATCCTCAAACTAATATTCTTCATATCCAAATTTGAATTTAGGAGAATTGCAGGGAAAATGTTGGGATGAGTTATCCCATATCGACAAAAGAAAGATGACGTGCACACTTTATAAGTTATTGGAGACCTTCTTCCCATTGTCATATGGTTTTGGGATGTTATATATCTCATTGGCTTATGAAGTGTGTGCACCTCGTGTTTCCCCGTTAATGTGCTGGCATTGACAATAAGTCCAACCTAATTTAACATGGTATCCGAGCCGATGGTTCGATCAAAAATTTAAAAAATGGTAGATTCGAAAAGAATGGCGTTTCTATCCTCATTGATTACTCCCACATGCGAACTTGACGGGGTTTTGCATGTGAGGGGAGCTGTTGGGATGAGTTATCCCATATCGACAAAAGAAAGATGGTGTACACACTTTATAAGCTATTGGAGACCTTCTTCCCATTGTCATATGGTTTTGGGATGTTATATATCTCATCGGCTTATGAAATATGTGCACCTCGTGTCTCCCCGTCAATATGCTGGCATTGACAATAAGTTCAGTCTAATTTAACAGAAAAGGAATGGAGATTTTTGTTTTATGAATAGCCCTGTATAAAGAGAGTTTTGTGGACAAGAAAAAATCCATAACAAAGATTTAAGGTTAGTAAATTTTTTAACCTAGAGACTGATCAAAGGGAATGCAACTAGTTCTAATAGATCGATAAACCTGAGATGGTTGATGGGCATAAGATAGTTACAAATACACTAATAAAAGACAATTGAGTATGGAGGTGAAAATAATGCAATTAAAAAAAAGCTTGAAAGAACAAGATTAAGATGGAAATGGAGAAGAAATTTGATAAAAAACCATTGTAAGGTTGACAAGAAAATTGAAGTATTTAGGTTATGGGATTTTTATTTGCATTTTTGCTAGCATTGTACGTAGATGTAGTACAATTTAGATTAGTTATGTAATGCATTGGAAGTTAGTATGAAAAGTTTTGCACTTGGTTTTTTGAATGCGTTTAAATACGTTACCATTTTGTCCTTTTTGACTTAAGAAATGAGGTATTTTTAAGAAAGTGATAATAAATGAAAAAAAAGAATTAATTGTCTGAATGAAATTAAAAGAGAGTTAAAGAATAATACTCCCTAAACATGATGGATTGAATATTTCACCAAACATCTTCCCCAAACAATAAGAAGCAGTAACTTTCTAAATAATTAATTATTAATGTTAATAATAATTTATACAATTTCTAAGTAATTGATAATCTCAGTACAAGTTGCTGAGATTATCTACCATTGATTCACGCCATTAAAGAGAGCAATAAGCAAGAAGAAAAAATTTCTATATTCATTGAATGAATGGGAAGAATGAGTACAACTATTTATACAAGCTACAATACATGCACTGGACTATACTAGAACGTGGCAAAACAGAAAATAGAATGAAATAACAAACTGTGGACAGCTGGCACTACCACTAACAAACTTTTTGTGCAGCAAGCAAAGGGTCTGGTTCAATACCCCCGCAAGCTTGGGGGGAGGGAAATCATCCCAAGCTTGGGTAAGAGAGTCTGGAATTGAGCAGAGGAAACAACTTTAGTAAGAACATCAGTGAGCTGAAGCTTGGAGGGAAGAAACGTCAATTGAAGTAAACCGTCAAGGATCTTCTCCCTAGTGAAGTGACAATCAATATCGATGTGCTTCGTGCGTTCATAAAAGACCGGATTATGAGCAATGTGCATGGCACTTTGGTTGTCGCAATGGAGCATAACAGGCTTGAGATTTGAAAGACCAAGCTCAGTAAGAAGACGAACGAGCCATTCAATTTCGGATTCAGCGGAGGACATGGTACGATATTCGGCCTCAGCGGAAGACTTAGAAACCGTAGGTTGCTTTTTGGACTTCCAACTTATTGGAGAATCACCAAGCATCATGAGGTATCTAGTGATAGATCGTCGAGAATCAACACAGGCGGCCCAATCAGAGTCCGAAAAGGCACGTAGAGAAAGCTGATCCATGGCCTTTAATAAAATGCCCTGACCGGAAGTGGAAGCAATATAATTAAGAGTGTGCTTGAGAGCATCAAAGTGAGCATTGGTAGGACACTGCATAAAATGACTGAGTGTTTGTACGGTATAGGAAAGATCGGGACGGGTGTGTGTAAGGAAGTTCAACTTGCCCACAATGCTGCGATGATAAGTGGGGTCTGAGAACAAGGGAGACCCATCAGAATGCTGAATTTTTAATGTGACGGGCAAGGGCATGGCAGCCTGCTTGAAAGTTTGTAAACCAAAATCGCGAAGAAGCTCAGAGGTAAACTTTCTTTAAGTAAGGGCAATGCCATCGGGCAAGTAAGTGACTTCAAGCCCAAGAAAGAAACTGAGGTGTCCAAGATCCTTGATACTAAACGTGTTGTGAAGATGGAGCTTGAGAGAATTGATGGAATCAACATCATCACCCGTTAGTATAATATCATCAACGTAGACGGCGGCCAAAATAAAAGACTCGGAAGTATTCTTGATTAACAAAGAATAGTCGTTCTTGGACTGAACATAACCTTGATGAATTAATTCCAAAGTCAACTTGGCGAACCATTGGCGAGAGGCCTGTTTCAAACCGTAAAGAGACTTCTTAAGTCGACAAACATGATGAGGAGGGTGAGATAACCCATCAGGAACCCGCATATAAACCTCTTCATTGAGGTCACCGTGAAGAAAGGCATTATTAATGTCCAATTGGAAGAGAAAGTTGTAGGTGTAGTGTTTGCTTATCCTTGATGTTACATTTCCTCAATAGTATCTGTTCACAATGGACTTGGAAACAAAGTTGTAGGTGTAATGTTTGCTTATCCTTGATGTGAAGGCGGAGGAAGTGTCGATCTCCATTATGTTTTGCCAAATGATTCGATGTATGTTCTTGGAAATGATTAAGAGTTTATGACTGATATTGTTATAAATATTTAAATTTTGATCTAAAAATATCAATTTAGACTTTAGAATGATCCATTAACTGAATGTATTTTTGGAAATGATCAAGAGTTTATGGCTGCTTTGAGACAAAATATTTCAATTTTGATCTAAAAATGATCAATTCAGACCTTAAAATGATTAATTGAAAAATCAATTTTGACCTTATGACCTTAAATAAATCAAGTATTAAACACATATTGAGAAAAACTATTTTTGTGCTGCTTGGGCTATCCATCTCATATTGACGATCTCGTCCAAGACCAACTGAATTACTATTCTCTATCCCCTCTTTTATATTCCAGCTAGTCTCTCGAGAGACCGTCTCTTTGAGAGACATATCTCAAGCCCAACCCATTAAACATTAATGTATACTTACCATATTCTTAACAGACAGTCTCCTGAGATACCGTCTTTCTAATAGACGTCTCTCAGACCCAATCCATTAAAGTTTATTGCCTATATTTACTCTACATTTTTCCTAATGGGTCTTTGGCAAAACATATCTTCCGGTGTTATGATTCGATGTATGTTCATCAAAGAGACCGTCTCTCGCAAGAATTTGTGTATTCTTAATGCATACCTATATTGGATGATCGTTAATGTTACTTTCAAACTCGCAAGAATTTGTGTTTATATTGTCGCTTACTTCTTAGATACGAAGTATAACCAGAATTCCATCTTCATCATTCTCCATTCCACATTTCATTGGAATTTAGAAAATTTTACAATTCCATAAACCTAAACCCGGCGTTCTCCAGAGCAAGCCAAATTTATTTCCGAAACGGGAAATTGGTCCGTTTCTTCTGTTAATTCTTATTTCTATTTCATCAGGTGTTTTAGGGATCATACGCATATACTTTTTGAACTGAATTTACAATCTTTTCGACGAGTTTTTTTTAATTATTTGTAATTTATCCAGGTATTCAGGTAATTGTTTGAATTGGGTTGTTTTGGATTGGAGTGTAAAAAAAGAAGAAAAATGGAACCATCTTCAATCATAACACCGGAAGATGTGTTGGAGTCTTTGATGAATGATGGTACTATTGATGCTCTTAGATTGAAGATTATCAATCAGCTTAAAGCTAATGTAAGTTTTTTCAATTATTTTTGCAACTTTTATTTGTTATTGGGTGTTTGTAGCACATATGGTGCTACCTAGTATAATAATCATCCTTGTATGGTGTTTGCTCTATCTCAAGCATGTAGTTTTTCCATACTGCCTTTGTAATGGTAATGTAGGGTAATAAAATTTATGAACAAACAAGATATTTGTAGCAAATATGTTGCTACCTAGTATAATAATCAACCAAGGAATATGCTACTGACCTAGATTGCTTTGAACGGGTAGCTAGATTATCTTTGCAATTGCCTGACATCATGTGGTTAGATGATAGCTTATTAGCATCTCTGATTGTCCATAAAGATTGGAGATGCACATCAAACAACCCTAAGCATAGAAATAGGTGCAAAGAGAAGAGATGTTGAGTGAAAATTTGTGTTTTCTTCCTTCCTTTCTGTTGTACGAAGTTGTACGTTTGCTACCAAGGGTTAATCGGAAACGACCCCTTTGTTGGTTTTATTATTAATAAGGGTAATGCTGCGTACACCCGACTCTCTCAAACCCTACCCTAGGTAGAATCCACTTAATGGAATTGGTGATGGAATGTTGTTGTTGTTGTTGTTCCTTCCTTTCCTTTTCCTTTAATTGTGAGCTTGTTCAGTGAGGTTCTTACTCGCCCTTGAAGAGCGAGGGGTCCATTGTGTGATTCATTTTAAAAAATCTCTATCAATTTTATATATAATTATTAAGTGTAATGTTGCACTGCACACGCAAAAGGCTGACACCTTTGCCTTACTCCAGGTTCCCTAGGGCATAGATGCAATTATGCAAATCTAATATTGACAACTACCTTTTTAATAGGGCTTAGGAAGAGATACTTATTTCTTGTGGTCAGTATAGCAAATTGGTTTCAACATTTGATCTAGAATTTGTTACTTGAGGTTTTATCCACTTTTATTTTGTTTGCTTAGAATTTGAAATTTTATTTATCTTTGGAGAGGTCGGTGGGGGGAGGTGGGGGGAAGAAGGAACAATGATCGGAGGTTTTATCCACTTTTATTTTGTTTGCTTAGTATGATTTACGTAGAGTGAGCATATTTTATTTCAAACAAAACATGCTCTTAGAGATGATACTTTTTTATTTTATAGGAGGAGTTGAAAAAAACAGCTATAACAATGGTAGAGCAGAGCAAGGTTCTCAACACACCTGGAGCAGAAAAGCAGACCAAAAGGGAGCTTTTTGATTCTCTTCGCCAAGAGCTTGAGTAAGTTGTTATGTAATCCTGTTTTCATTTTGTTCGAATTTGTCTTTAGAGGAAGTGGTAATTTTCTTACAAAGCTTCTTTTATAAGTACTTGTAGATTCTGTTTTACTTGATCTATTGAACTTTCTTGTTTATTAGGTTTAGCTTTTATTATCAGGGAAAAAGTACCTAAAATAATCTCTAGATTCCTCTTGTATTCCTTCAATGATCCCGCATTTTGATTAGCCATGAATAAACCGAACTTTAGGGGTTGTTTGCTCATAACATTAGTGTTGGGAGAGATCACAAAATAATAGTAGCAGAAATATTATGTTTTCCCTTTACGTGTAAAACAAAATAGGTAAGAAATATTTTCTCTAAAACTAGAGAACAACCTCTTTAACAATAAATGAGTTGATAATATTTTAATGCAGTACATATCTCAAACTTTTAAGTATTTATTATAAATCATAATACTAAACAAGTGATGGCCTAGATTCAAGGCAATTCTTAATCTCTAAAAAAATACTCATTTGCTTATTTGTTTCCTAATATTGCTCTACCTTATTTTCTATGTTTTACCACTTATATTTCCTTGATTTTCTCTCATATTTTTTTATCTGTCTTTCACATATAGAGGAATTAATCCAACAAATCTCTCCCTTCCGACTTATATGAAGGTTTTGAAAGACCAACCATCTTTCTGTACATGATGACTAAAGTGGTTACGATGGGAAAACTCTATGTGTGCAGAAAGATGGCTAGTCCTTCAAAAACCTTCACATAAGTGGAAGGGGGAGATTTGTGGGATTAATTTCTCACAATGTGAAAGAGAAATAAAAACATGAGAGAAAATCAAGGAAATAAATGTGGTAAAACATAGAAAATAAGGTAGAGCAATATTAGGAAACAAATAAGTAAATGCCTTTTTTAGAGATTAAGAATTGTCTTGAATCTAGACCATCACTTGTTTAGTATTATGATTTATAATAAATACTTGCTTTAGGTTTGAGATATGTAGTGCTTTATAATATTATCAACTCATTAATTGTTAAAAGGTTTGTTCTCTAGTTTCAGAGAAGATATTTCTTAGCCTATTTTGTTTTACACGTAAAGGGAAAACGTAAACTATTCCGCTACTATTATTTTGTGATCTTTCCCAACAAATGGTATCATAACTACAATCATAGCTAGGGATGGCAAAATGGGCGCCGACGGGTGTGGGTACCCCTTCCCCATCCTTATACCTGTCTAAAAATCTTTTATTCGCCACCCATGGCAGGAAAATTTTGTATCCCCATACCTGCCCACGTGGGTATATACTTAATACCATCTCCGCCCAGTTTATTCTCCTCATCCCCGCCCAGTTTACCCATTTCATACCCGCCTTATATCCACCCCATCCCGACTCAGTTTACCCATTTCATACCCGCCCCATCACCGCTTGAATTTTTAGAAATGCATTATTAAAATAATCAAAAATAAAAATATGCTCACTCTACCTAAATCATACTCCCTCCGAATCTTTTTAGTTGTCCCATTTCCTTATTTGGCAAATTCATATCAATTGTTCCATTTCCTTTTTTGTCTATCTTTTTTTTACCTAAATACCCCCACTTTTACTACTCCCAATACCCAACTACCACCTTAACAATTAATTTAATCTATTAAAATACCCAAGTACCACCTTTTTAATGGACCTACACCACCCTTAATAACCGTGAAAACCCAAATGGGACATCTAAAATGATTCGGAGGGAGTAGTAACAAACACCTAAAAAATCATTATCCATAGTACAAACTATAAAGTCGAATGCAAAATACTAAGTCTAAATTACATATTCAAAATACGAAGTCAATGCGATTTCACAATCTTCCTACAACTGCTCCATTAGCTTGATAATTCAACGTTACCTATAAAATAATACTCCCTCCATTTCCTAATGTTCTTCCCGTTTAGAATATTCCATTTTGGAGAGAGAAATTTAATTAAGATTTTTAAGACATATAGGTGATAAAATATATTCATGCAAGATCTCCTTAGATTCCTTTTAATGTATACTTTTTTAATATATATTTTTTATAATTTTTTATGATGCTTATTTAGAGATATTAAGACTCAAAATTTACTTTGAGAATTGTGCAAAAGTAAATGGGAACATCATTTGAAAACAGAGGGAGTAAATAGTAATATATTATTAATCTGACATTATAATTTGTAAATTAAATTAAGGGAAATTCCACATGGTAGCATCCAGTTTTCATGAAACACTAGTGGTAGCACTTTTTTAAGAAAATTTCACATGGTAGCATCCAGTTTATGCACAAAGTAATTGCCGTAGCATTTTCCGTTAAGTTCTTGTTAAATTCTGTTAAATTCATCATTTTGTAAGTTTTTTCCATATGGTAGCATCTAATTTTTTTTAATTCACCATTTTAACATTTAATTCACCAATTTAACATTTAATTCACCGTTTAATTCATTAACGCCCATAAATATTGTAATAATTTTGTTTTCATTAAAAAATGACACGATCTATTTAGCAACATTAATATTACTCGTTTAAAAATGACACGATCTATTTAGTGACATTAATATTACTCGTTTAAAAATAACACGATCTATTGTTGTTAAATATATGCCTTGAGTCTTGGATATTATATGGGCATGAATATAGCTTCATGTGGGAAGCTTTGGTATGGCTTTTGTGAAGAGAAGATGGGAAGCTTGGTATGAGGACAAAAGGAGGCAGCCGAGTCGGCAGTACCATTTGTTCCTTATCAAGCCGACTCGGCTGAAAGCAGAAGACAACAAACCTTTGTGGCAGATTGTTAAGACGACTCGGCTTTCATGACTGATCACCATGAAGCCGAGTTGGTTGCGGGTCCTGATGGGCGTTTTGTTTCGTTTGCTTTGTCTTAGCTTTTGTCATTGTAAGTATTAGTGGGTGTGTATTATAAATACCCATAATACACTAGTTTAGAAATGCTAATCTTGGATTATTATTCTCTCTTTAACAGAGTGATCCACTCTTAATTCCTCTCTTCTTCTTTCTCCAACCCCTCTTTGAAAACCATTGTAAATCTCCATGAAGGCTTCAAGAAGCTTGTTTATACATCAATAAAACACCTAGGCTAGGGAGGATGTAGCCCACATTGGGTGAACCTTGTTAATTGTGTGTGTTGTTTATTTTGATGTTCGATTCTTGCAAATTACTCATTTCAGAATATTAGTTTTCAAATCTTGTTTTTCCCCAAATCAATTGGGAATCTAATCATTGATCCTAGGTGCATTAATATGTGTTCTAATTAAGTTAGGACACTTAGTTTCTTCAATTGGTATCAGAGAAAGAGGTTCTTGGTGATTATTTTTGAGTTCTTGATTGGTATTTGGGTTGAAAATGGCATCCATGGTGTTTGGATATAATTGTTGATGATTGGAAACTAAAATTGACTTGTGGCAAGTCAAAATTGAAGGCATTTCTCATGAAATGGAGTTTATGCTTTTGATGTGATTTCCAAGATGTCAAATGGGATGTTAATTGCAAGATGATGGAGTTTGGATTCAAAGAGTGATATTATGCAAATCAAATTGTGCCTCTCAAATGAAGTTTTGAGAAATGTGGTGAGTAAAGGTAATTCACCTAATGTTTATTTAGTTATTGTTGCACAAATTTGATGGTCTTGCATTATGTTGATTTGATTCTTGATGTTAAAGGTTTTGATCTTGATGATGTTATGTTCACCCCCTTATATCTTTTCTTGATAAATTGCTCTATGGTAGAGAATTTATGATATGATGACATGAAAAATGTAATAAAAATAGTAAGTTTTTTGATTGATATATATTTTGTCATCTTGATCACATGTATGAGTGTGATTTGTTTTTGGATGGGTTGAATGAATGATAGTAATTCTTGTGGTGATATCGAGAACCATGATAAGTCAAAATCTAAGGGTTCTAACAAGGTTATGACAAGTTTATGGAACACATCAAGAATGTTGTTGGATATGAAAGAATGTGTTTAAGGAGGATGATATGTTAAATACCACATCCGATTCCTTTAGTTATCAATGTGATGATAATGATGATGATAGTGAGTTTGAATATACTCATGGGTACAAGGGATGTGTAAAGATTCTTAATTCCGGTTGTTCTTTGTCACATGAATCCTAATTCTTAGCTTTCCCTTCTATCTTTGGAATTTGGAAGATAGATTATAGAAATTGTGTTTTTTGGGATATAATGCTATGTGCGAGTCTTTGATATTGGGAGTGTCCGCATCGAAATTCATGATGGGATTGTTCGTTATTGAGTGATGTAAGAAATGTTCTGGGTCTTTTGAAGGTGAATCTTTTCTCTAGGTACATTTTGGGGTTATGGATGGATGTCGGTGTAGTTGTGTAGGTGGAGTGATGAAGGTCGTCAAGGGCTCTCTTGGGTTGTTTAAGGGAAGCATGGTTGGAATTTGTATGTGTTACAAGATTCATGATTACAACCTTGACAAACCTCTCCATAATCACAATGTTGGATTACTCTATGTATACCAAACTTTGAGTTCTTTGGTAATGTAGGTGATCATGAGATGTTTGAGTTGAGCATTGTACGTTTGACGGATGAAAGTTTGAAAGTTTCTGTTTTTGTGCAAGAAATGAGGTTTAAACTTTATGGCGATGTACATGTCACAAAGGGATGTTTAATTCTATGTATAAGGGTTTATGGGATACATCTAGGATGTTCTTCTAGAGTGATTGTGGCTTCTTGCTCATGTTCATTGATGGTTTCTCAAGGAATGTTTGGTGTTACTTCATTAAGACAAGTGGTGGAGTAATGGGAGTCTTCAAGGTTTAGAAGACCATGATTGAGAGGAAAATAGATAGGAGCGTCAAGTCATTGGGGACCGACAATGGGCTTGTGTTTGATTGAGGAAGTGCTCCTCAAGTGTGCTCCAAAGATAAGTGTTTTGTTAGGCATCATGTTTGTGTAGATAGGCTATATCTAGGTGGGATAGCCAAGAGGATGAACAAGGCATTGTTTGGTAAAGACAAGTATTATGTTGAACCAAGTTAAGTTGGGTAATCGACTTTCACCGAGATGTTTCTTCACGGTGTGTTACTTGGTCATCCGTTTCTCTCCACATTGTTTTACTTCAAGCCAAGTATGTTTTTAAATTCCGTTTGAGATATTATATGCATGTTTGTATATGTGATTATCCGGAATGCATACATGTGAGAGAAGGGATACCTTGAATCATAAGCTTTAAAATGCATGTTTCATGGGCTTTATGTTGTGCTAAGGGTGTTTGCTCTTGTTTTTTTTTTGGGTGTTATCACTAACAATGTAGGTTCAACACGAGATGCTTATGAGGAGGCGGAGCCTCCAAAGAAGCTTTGGTAGCTTCGAGGGTTGAGAATGATATGTATCAACAAATGGAACCATCATCTTCTAATGTGCGGCGGTCCTAGCGGCAAGTGAACCTATGAAGAGGTACATAGAAAGATGTGTTTATGTGGTCTTTGCTCTCACAGTTGCAAGTGAAGTAGTAGACATGGATGATTCCGGCTCATGCAAGGAAGTTTTGGCGATAGATGCAAGTTTGTGGCTTGGAGCCATGTGTAGAGATGAGGTCTCTTGATAAGTTGTTTACTTGATCTATTGTGAAGGTACCGGATAACCTTTTTGGGTTTGTTTTGGGTGCTTATGAGTCTTCAAGAAGAAGGAAGAATCATCAAAAGTTTTTGGCCCCGTCTTCAAAGATCGAGTAGTTGCAAAAGGTTGTTCTCAAATTGAAGGTTTTGATTTTATGTGGTGTTTTCTCCTTTGGTGAGATGTTCTTCAATTTAAAGTCCTACTAGTTCTTTGATGGTGATGGTGGACTTGATACTCTCTATGTGATTTAAGGGTCTATATCAACATGAAGCAATCATATGGTTTGAGATAATGGGTAAAGAAGATCATGTGTGTAGTTTGAAGAAGGTTCTTTAGGATTGAAGTGCTCTTCAAATTTTTGGGTAGAGAGATATTTGTTTACTTCTCTATGTTACATGATTGTGCACAAAGATACTATGGTGGTAATGTCTACATGAAGGGTATATGTGCGGGTTTCTTATTTTATCTCAAAAAGGGTGGTTGCATAAGGTGTTTTTGCTTGAGGTGGAGGCTTTGACAAAGCTGTTTTCGAAGATGTTCGATATGAAAATCTTGATGAAATGATCTTAGATTTGTGGTGACTTATAAAGCAAAATTTCAGCATTCCATGCACAAGTGTTGCGGGTAGTGTGGTTACTTCAAGAAGCATATTTTTTTGAGTTAGAAGTACGTTTTGGCTAACCCGGGGAAACAACATTGGAATGCGGTGATATGTTTTTGTTGAGAAACATGATGGGTTCTTCATATGTTGTCTCAATCTTGGTGAAGACATGAGGTGTCTTATTTGTTTATTGGTGACTCGGTTTATGGCAGAGATTTAGGGAATCGTTTTCGGAGTTCGTAGTTACTTTGGGTAATGCGGTGCTTAGTTGGCTATCATCTTTGTAAGATGTGAAGGCCATGTGTATGATCGAAGTGGTTCTTCCTATGGTCATTGTGGAGTCTTTGTAGATGCAAAGTGGGTTATGGTCGCATATGGTTTTGTGTTCTAGCCTAGATTTCATTTGGTTTATTGGTAGACCAAATATGTTGTCATCAAATAGTTCTTCATTTGGAATATGCGATATCAAGATGAAGTGGTTGTTTTTGGTGTTGAAAGCTATGGAAGACAATTCGGGTATATGATAGACCAAGACTTTGTCGACCAACAAGTTCGAGCTATGTGTTGACTTGGTTGTGTTCCTTCACCTTGTGGTTTTTGATGCTCTAGGAGAGCTTGTTTGGACATTAGTATGTGAGTTACTAATGTGTTTGGGTGAAGGTGGAGAATGTGAGTTTCTCAAAAGATTTGTGTATGGGATTTACACATTATTGATATTCATGAGATTTGAATATTATGAGGAGATGCATATGATTTGCATTCTCAAAGAGGTTTGTGTATGGGATTTACACATTATTGATATTCATGAGATTTGAATATTATGAGGTGATGCATGTGATTTGCATAGAAGGAGAATGCGATTTTCTCAAATAAAGAATAGTATATGCGATTTACACAACGTTGATGTATATGCTAGCTATACATCATGCTAGCTTTTGAAGGTGTTTTGTTGATTGATGTAGTATGGATGGAGATATGGTTTTGTGTGAGTACGTGGCTTGTGAGAGTCAAGTCAAGGTGAAGATTGTTAAATTTATGCCTTGAGTCTTGGATATTATATGGGCATGAATATAGCTTCATGTGGGAAGCTTTGGTATGGCTTTTGTGAAGAGAAGATGGGAAGCTTGGTATGAGGACAAAAGGAGGCAGCCGAGTCGGCAGTACCATTTGTTCCTTATCAAGCCGACTCGGCTGAAAGCAGAAGACAACAAACCTTTGTGGCAGATTGTTAAGACGACTCGGCTTTCATGACTGATCACCATGAAGCCGAGTTGGCTGCGGGTCCTGATGGGCGTTTTGTTTCGTTTGCTTTGTCTTAGCTTTTGTCATTGTAAGTATTAGTGGGTGTGTATTATAAATACCCATAATACACTAGTTTAGAAATGCTAATCTTGGATTATTATTCTCTCTTTAACAGAGTGATCCACTCTTAATTCCTCTCTTCTTCTTTCTCCAACCCCTCTTTGAAAACCATTGTAAATCTCCATGAAGGCTTCAAGAAGCTTGTTTATACATCAATAAAACACCTAGGCTAGGGAGGATGTAGCCCACATTGGGTGAACCTTGTTAATTGTGTGTGTTGTTTATTTTGATGTTCGATTCTTGAAAATTACTCATTTCAGAATATTAGTTTTCAAATCTTGTTTTTCCCCAAATCAATTGGGAATCTAATTATTGATCCTAGGTGCATTAATATGTGTTCTAATTAAGTTAGGACACTTAGTTTCTTCAATTGTCATTATAAAGTTATTTTAAAACGAGTAATATTAATATTACTCGTCTAAAATGACATGATCTATTTTCATTATAAATTTATTTTAAAACGAGTAATATTAATATTTTTCGTTTAAAAATGACCCGATCGTGTCATTTTTAAACGAGTAATAATAATGTTGCTAAATAGACTGTATCATTTTTTAATAAAACAAAATTATTACAATATTTATGGGCGTTAATGAATTTAACGGTGAATTAAACGTTAAATAGGTGAATTAAATGTTAAAATGGTGAATTAAACAAAAATTGGATGCTACCATGTTGAAAAAACTTACAAAATGATTAATTTAACAGAATTTAACAAGACCTTAACGGAAAATGCTACGGCAATTAGTTTGTGCATAAATTGAATGCTAGCATGTGGAATTTTCTTAAAAAAATGCTACCACTGGCATTTCATGAAAACTGAATGCTACCATGTGGAATTTCCCTTAAATTAATAGGCAATGTCAAACATAAAAATATTGAAGAAAATATGAAACCATGCAAATGACATTTTAATTAATTAACTTAATCTAGTGCAGAAAATATGAAATTGAATTCTTCTATTAAATCCAATTAGTCGGCCAATAAGTCAGTGATTAAGAATTGTAAATCAACCATTAGAAACCCTGCAATTACGAGCACAAAAGCTTTATAGTTGCATTATACAACAACAAAAATGCCAAAAACTTTCCAAACAACAAACCGAATTGAAATTAAGCAATTAGCAAGTTAGTGATAGGAATGGTTGGCAGTGAATGTCATTCTCAATTGACTCGGTGAATGGAAAAATAAGGCAATCAATCAAAACAAATAATTGCAAAATCCAATGGAAAAACCAATGAAAATAGGAAAATGAAGCACTACATATTGAATATTGATGATGGCAGTGAATATCGTTCTTAATGAAGCAACTAGAAACTCAGTGATAGAGATGACGACGGTGAATGTTGTGGGTTAAGAATGAGTGAATGTGAGAGTTTTAGGGTTTTAGGTTTCTTTTATAATTTCATTTGCTGAGGGAGAGTAAATGGCGGTGAGAATGAATGTTTTAAGGTTTTTTTTTTTGAGATTTTATTGGTTGAGTGATGGCATGGGTCAGTGGGTTTGGGTAATCGATTTTGGGCTTAGTATTGGGTTACTATGAAACTTTAGAATGCACATTAATTTTACAGAATTTCTGTCACATTAATTAAATTATTGCAAAAAAAACCTTATACCCACCACCTACCCACTACCCATGACGGATTGGACTTTTCATACCCATATCCACCCACTACTCACCAAAGTCATACCCATACCCGCTCCAACTGGAACGTATGCAGTGCAAAACCCACTAAAATTTACCCGTCTCATAGCCTTATAGGTACTTAGCTAAAAGGCAAAAGGAAATGTAACAAAAAGAAAAATTTAAATTAATTCATAAAATAATTTTAAAATAGAAACCGAAGAAATTTATTTTGATAAATCATAAAAAATAAAAATAAACTATCCCGTGTCTGCCCTAACGCCACCGATAGCAACTAGGCGAGATATCTCTCCCTTTCCAGTCAGGGAAACAACCTTCTTCCCTCCTTTCGCTAACCACGACTCTCTTCCCCTTTTCCAACTACAACTCCTTCCTCTTCTCCAATTATACTATAGGTCGTATTTGTAGAAAAATCTTACCATCACCATCATGAGATGGTCTTGGAAGTCGAACCCATATTAAATTGTTGTATTATATTGACAAGTGCATTATAATTATTTGGAATTAGGTTTATAACCTAACCAATTTATGGCCATTATAATTTTCATTTTGAATATAATTTCGATTTTTCTGACAAAGTATCCTGTTTTTTAAAGTTAAATAGGAAACACCCTCCAAAGTTCGATTCCTTTATGGTTATTCAATAGGTGAGATTATTATAGGAAAAGTGGAAAAAAAATTGAGATTTGTTTGAAATTTTTCCTGTTATTAATTTGTAATTATGTTTACTTTGTGACATTCTATATCATGGCCTTGTTTACCAATATGACAAAGTACCTTATGATATTCTTTTGCTCACTAATTCACTACGGCTTTTGTCGATCTCTAAAACTCCTTTGCTCTTGCTTTATGTCTTTTGTTGTTGGACTCATTGTGATTCTCTGTTGGACTCATTGTGATTCTCTTTTACCTACTCACTATTTTTTTCCACCAATCATTCACCCTTCTCTCTTTTTTTTTGTCGTTGAAGTTGCCTTAAACTTGGCTAGAATTGTTTTGGTTCTTTCGCGTGGAGGGGGTACAACCATACGGGACTGTGGGTAGTCTGATGCTTGGGGTAAGGGTGAGCAAAGACGGATATCCAATTTGAAACATGCAGTCGAATATGATCCGATATACGAAATTGACATATTTTCTATCCAATATCCGATTCGAGCCGACTCGGATATCCGAATCCGATCTCCAATAATCTTTGGATCGAGTATCCGAAATATTTGATATCCGATTCCAATTGAGATGAGTTAAAAAATTCAAATCGGATATCCCACATCTGAGATTTGTCAAACTGGTTTTTTTTTAAAAATACTATTTTATTCTTATTAATATTGTATATTTGAATTTACTTATAATATGTCGATGTATGACAATTAAAAAATGTCGGATATTCAGATATTCGAATCTCAAAAAATTGATATTTGAATCCGTATCTGATATTCAAATTTTCAAGTTGGATATCTAATCCGAACTAGAATATTGAATTGGATATCCTAGGATTTGAATCGGATGTCGAATTGAATCATCTGATTTTCGGATCATCATATAGTTTTGTTGAACCCTAGCTTGGGGTCAAGAAATAGGTGATGGTTTGTGTTTAAATGAAAGTGAGGGAAGGTGATGTTTGTGGCTAAGCAGTACGGAAGGTGTGACTGTGGTCTTTGTGGACAAAGGGTGTGGGGATGAAAAGAATATGGGCCAAGGGATTAGGCGTTTAAAATTAGATAAATCTGTTCTTAGAGATTAGAGTATGTGGAGAATAGGAAAATATATTCAGAGCTCGTTTGGTTTACACAACTTGTAAATTCCCATGGGAATTTGTAGTATCTTGAAAGTTACTTCCTTTGCCAAATTTCCGAGAAAGTTTTCTTTTTTGGTTGCACATAGGATATTGCATTTGATACATGAATTTGGAGTCACCAACACTCTCGGTAATTAAATTTTTACACTTTGTATAAATTCCCACTTTAGAAGGAATTTCTAATTCTTATGCTTGGAGCATAGGTCTGAAAAAGGATATAAATGACCTAGATTTACAAATTAAGATGGTTGAAAATTAGAATGAATGGAGAAAAACAATCCATTAGGACGCCCATTGGAACAAATATAATTTTTCTTGTAGCTGACCCCGATCCTTTGGGTTTAAGGCTTTGATATTGTTGTTTTTGTTCCCAAAATACTATTAACCAAACAACTATTTAAATAAGAAAAACCTAGAAAAATGAAATTCCAAGGGATTTAGGACGAAACAAAATGACTTCTAGGTTGCAATATATTTTCCATATATATGGTTTAAGGGCTAATTGGTATTGCTTGTAAATCTCATATGATAAAGCCCTCAATATAGTGTACAAGGACTTGCACAATCATTATATCTAAAATCCTAGACAATTTACTCTACTGAATGCAAAATATACTCTCACTAATATGATTCCTTAACATAATAACATTCATTTGTTACAACCTAATCACTTTTTTAATCTCTAATATCTTTAGCACCCGTTGTAATCATGATAAAAATGATAGTAGTACGAACAATACAATGGGAGAAATAATAGTAACATCAAACAATGATCCATAATATGTAGTAGTCAGGACAGATCAATTGTATCAACAAGAATCAATCAAATAGGGCAAGATCAATTTGATAATCTTGACTTTTTCATTGGTGAAGTCGGTGATGTTGATTTCTATCTTTGTATTATGCAATAACACATTCTGTTATTGACAATTCCCTTAGTAAGTCGCACTCAAATCTTTGGTTCTTTCGAAGACAAAGTAAGTTTGCATCAAGTAAAACCTTGTCTCATACTCTAGGAGAGTTGATGAATCCTGTCTCAGTGACCAATAAGACCTATCTCACGCTGAAAGTCGTAATACAAACAAACACCAAAATAGTCAACAATCACAAAATTCAATGTTTGTAAGGAACTCAAATTTCAGTTTGTTTGCAACTTCATAGTTTTATTCATCATTTGCTTGTTCTTTATAACGTGGGACAACTTCAAAACTTACACAAATTCTTGTTTAGGACCGTCCTAAAATTAGGACACTATTTCATATGTGATTACTTTAAAGCATATATTATCACTTTTTTATAAGGCTTATGTGATCACTTTTATGACCTATATGATCACTTTTAAGGCTTGTATAATCACTTTAAAAGGAACATTTTATTTTACTATTTAATCACTTTTAATGCTTTTGTGATCACTTTTAAAGCATATGTGATCACTTTTAAGGATTATGTGATCATTTTTAAAGCTTATGAAGATTGTGTTTTGTGGTGGTGGTGGACTTGAAAATAAAAAATGATCATATATGCCTTTAAAGTGATCACATAGGCCTTAAAAGTAATCACATAGGTTTTAAAAGTTGAAAGTGATAAAGTGATACACCTAAGCTTTACAAGTAATCTTTTATAATAGTCATAGTGGTCACACATGCTTTAAAAGTGATTACATAAGCGTTAAAAGTGATCACATAAGCCTTAAAAGTGATCACATATGCTTCAAAAGTAACGACATAAGCTTTAAAAGTGATCACAAAGTACATTAAAAATGATCGCATAGGTCTTAAAAGTAATCACATATGCCTTATAAGTTATAAATGGTCACATAGACTTTAAAAACAATCACTTACAATAGTAAAACGTGACCACATATGGTTAAAAAGTGATCACATAAGCCTTAAAACTGATCACATAGTGGGTTGACCCATTTACCATCCACGTCATAGGACGGCCGCATATGAGACTTCCTCCAAAACTTTAGATAGGTTTATATTTTAGAAAAATTCATTCATTTTAAGTATCAAACCCAAATCTTTGCGTAAAACCCATTAGATATAAGAAATAAAAACAAAATCTTAAATTGGTAAAAAAAGGTTTAAAACGAGTCAAAGACTCATGGGTGTAGTGCAAAAGTAAGGTCGCATCGTATTGTAAAGGTTTTCAAATTTGCCCAATCGGTGTGGCATTGTAAAGGTGTAAAAAATGTGCTTTAGGCCATTCCAAGCGATATTTCGTAGTTTAGGTCGATATTTTGGCTGTACAACAAGCACATCATCCCCCTTACTGCATCATCGTGATCGTTACCTCAACCGTGGCCGTTATTGCTTTATGACTGTTTCATGGGTCATGGTTTAGGACTCAAAATGCACTTAGGATGAGGCTGATTCTATTGGTTGGGTCTTGGTACAAGTTAGGTGCAAATTAGTCATGAATCGGATAATATTTGGATACTTAAGTACGAGTTAAAGGGCTAAATTACAGTTGAATAGGTTTAAGGGTCGCGTGTAATTTGAATACAATACTCTTACCGATTATTTTTATTGAGCTAGAACAAAACCTCGACCATCGAATCTCAAAAAATAAGATATAGTCTAAAATGGCTTATGGGGGTGATATGCGGTTCAAATCTATAAATCGAGTGTAGGTTGTGTATGGTTTAAATCTCAAGTTTACTATTAATAAATGTTAAATGTATTTATTTTTTATTGGATTGTGATCCGATTCTTTCATTGGGTCTCATAAAATAAAACCTTTACATTAAGGTCCGGTTTTTAGGGTCAAGTTTGGGGCAAATCCAACTAGGTACTAGACCCTCAAGTACATGACCATATTTAGTTATCATGTGATTGAAGGAAAGTTTTTTCAAAATTAAAATGTTGTTTACATTATTCTGTTGTGGTATTGCAAAAACCGGCCAAAAGTTATCATTAAAAGGAAAAAATTACCTAGAATAATCTAACCTTTTGATGATTTTCCTACAATAATACCACATATTGATTAACCATGAATTATACCAATTTTAGGGGTATTTTCTTAGAGTAAATCTGGTAATCGGATGACTTGTTATAACAAGTTTTATATTTAGAGTAAACCTATAGCAGGTGATCCGGTCATACGAGTACTCTAGGCAAATATTTACTAAAGTTGTGATTATTCATGGTTAATCAATAGGTGAGATTATTGTAGGAAAGTCAAGAAAAAGTTGGATTATTCTAGGTAATATATCTTTTTGTAAAAACTGCTTTGTCAAAACAGTTTTGGTTTATCTTCTGTTTTTACAAAAAAAAAAACAGAAAACCAATACTATACCAAACTACACCTAAATTGCTTTGGTGTCTTGATGTGTATTTCTTCATAAGGAGTATTTCTCTGTTTTTCTGTAAATTATTGTTTGGGGTTTTGACAACCGCTTTGTTATTACTAACAGGGGTAAGGTTGCATATATCTGATCTTCCAAATCCCACCTAGGTGAGAGCCACTCAATGAGATTGAGTAATGAAATGTTTGTTCGAGTTTTTTGTTGATTGTTCGTTGTTATAAGTATTCCCTCTACCCTCCGATTTACCCCTCTTTTTAAAGTTGCTTTTTTTAAGAGGGTTAGTGAATGGGTGGGGTAATCACTTGGGAGGTCACACCAAGTGCTTGTTTTAAGAGGGTTAGTGATTGGGTGGGGACATGGGGTAATCACTTGGGATGTCACACCAAGTTTCTTCTTTTGGAAATGAAGCAAAACAGATTACTGAAAAAGGCAAGTAAAGCAATATTGAATGCAGAACATGCTCTCTCTCGTGTTTTTATTGTGATGATTACTGGTTCTCTATCCTAACCTCTTATGTTTAGTCGTTTTTCTTCTGCTTGTCATGCTGCATATCATTCAGATACTCTCTGCTCTTATTTTTGGCAGGGCACCTGTGCTTGAGAAGGCCTCTAAGTCAGTATGGGACCTAATTTTGGACGATAATGGGCTTGGAAAAGAAATCAGTGAAACTGTTGAGAGAGTCTTTTGCCGATTAAGTGGCCGTGAACCTCCTTTGTTTGCTGCCTCAACCAGTGACGCTCAACGGCAAGAGAAGGAGAAAGAGCAGGAAGAGAATCCAGCATCTACCTCAAAGAAAAGAACTTTGGATGAGATGAATGAAGGACGAGAAAAATTTGACACAGGATCTGATGACGCCCCAGCTGCATCATCTGAGAAAGATCCCGTCAGTAACTCAAAGACTTGACTCGAGTTAAAGCTCTTGCCTCTTAAATGTAGAGTAGTGAGTGTTCACGGCTACCAGCCTTTAACGGTCGAAAAATGTGATTGGCTTGTAGCATGTTCTTGTAGTGGAGTTTTTGTGATTGGTTGAGCAGTTCTTGAAACCGACCATGATCGACACATTGACGACAGGATTATGCATTATTGTATAGGCAACCGATATTCGACTATCTCATTCGACATTCGGCCATGTGTTCCTCTCTCGCCTTGCAACAGCCATCTTAGCCATTCAACTACATTATTGTATTTATACTCATCATTACAGTTTAATCCAAGTTTTATCTTCTAAAATAGAAAATCCTAAACAATAATGTAACAAATTGCCAAGATTTGTCACCGAAAGTAGATAGTTTGGACACTTTGAGTCTGCCCAATGACTCCCGTTCTATCCTCTAACTCCAAAAGAATGATCTTTATTTTTATTATTCAAAAGACAATTCTATTATTACAAGGGATGACTCTATATATAGCCTAGTCCCCACAAGACAACTACCAAAAATAAAAACTAATCTAATTACAAAACATAAAGACCAATTAGAATCTTTTCCCAAATTATTGTTATTTTAAAAAGTATTTTCCAATCTGCGTCAAAGGGAAAAATATTTCCCATATTACTGTCCACGTAGGACAGCTGGGGAAAGGTTTTTTTTTCTTTTTTTTAATACAATCGCGTTTTCATATATTCTCTCTTCTAATGCAAAAAGAATACTTTACTTTCTCAACCAGAAAACATACCATAAAACGATAAGTACAATGAAGCTTATCTAAATGGCGAGGAAGTGGCAAAAACTAGCAACTATGTGTAGAAGAAATTTCTAGTCAAGAACGGTCGCTGAAAGTGGCAAAAACTAGCTAAGGTATATGGGAAAATAATAAGGCCTCGCGTCGGAGTGTCATTTTCTTGTGGCAGATCCTTTGGAATCGGTTGTCGACAAAAGATAGACTCAATAAGTGGGGGGATCAATTGTGATACAAACTCTGTTCTCTGTCAGCATGCTTTGGAGAATAGGAATTGTTACGGATATGAAACTTGAATCGACAATTGACCTTGGAAACACCTGAGAAGATGTAGTGGAAGCTCAATCGCTGTGATGTGCAGTGGAATGATTTCGTCTCTTCACCTATTGTCCTGCACAAGACAAGTTAGCCTTGCCCGGGGGTGATCTCCCGGAAGACCCCTCCGACGCTCAAGTCAGATCAGAGAAGTAGGAAAATAAGTGAACAGAAATGCACGGGGGGATTATTGGAGGTATTTAGAACAAAATGTAGGGATTCACGGTGGTGATGAGGGATACAAAATTGAAGTGAGTAGTGATTTTAGCAGAGTTTCGGTGTATTATGTGTGATTAGCTCCCTAAATTCGCTCAGAAAACCTCTATTTAAAGCGTTAGGAGAAGTTATTTCTGAAGGAGGGGGATATCATGGAATGAGTGGATGATAGTGGGGAGTTATGTGGCAGTTGAAGGGGTAGTTACATAGGAGTGGGATGAGGTAGTTGAAGAGTCTAGATGAAACCGGTTGTAGGTGGCATTATCTAATAATAAACTGATTAAATAATTAAATAACTTAAATAAATGTTACCATGACAGGAATCATCTTTTCCATGGTTGCAGATTTATCCAAGAGATTCACCAGAATATCCAAGAGATTTACCAGTATGTTTCTCACCATATCTCGTTCCCTTGGCTTTCTTTTTTTGAGAGTACGGTGCAGTTGATGAACAAGTTGTGTAAACGTAAATACTCCAAAGCTGGTATTACTATGATGGTTTGGACGGAGTTACTATATCAGGTTTGGCTCCAAAGGAATGCTAGGAATTCAAGTTGCTAACAAAATCATTTTCTTTGTTGCTTCGAGGCTTAAGGACGATAGGAAAGCTAGTCTCCTTGTTTAGTGTGGCTAGTTGTTGTTTTGTTTTCTTGTTTTGTGTTGGTTGTTTGCTTTGTTGGGCTTTTGTTGGTTGCGTAGTGCTTTCCTTTGTGTTTTGGGAGGTGTTTTTTTTCTTTTATATCTTAGGTTGTAAAAGGTTTTTTGGAGTTAATATATTCCATTTAATTGCCAAAAAAAAAAACAACGAACCATTAATATTTACAGTCAAGTATAGTAAAAGTATCAATAAAAACCAATTAATCGCTCCCTGTTAATAAGAGTGGACGCCTACTTTATTAATTTTTTTGACTCAATTTTAATAACCACTCGCTTTTACCAATAACGAACATTATCATACCACATACTTGGATTGAAAGACGCTTATTTTTGGAAAAAATATTTTTCAATTTATTACAATTTTTTTTAGAATAAAAAAAGCTTATTTTTTTCAAAACAATAGCTAAACGCCTAAATCCAATATAGTGAAAGATAATTCAACCCCGCTGCTTCCTCACTTCAATCTCCTCTGTGGCCTACCACGTCATCCGCCGGACGCCATCAGACCACCAGACTACCACCCTCCCCCGCCGGCGTGTTTTTTTAAAGTATTACGTTCTCTGAGTTTTTCCTTATTTTAATTGCAATATATTGTCAATTGATGTTGAAATTAATCATTTTGATTTTTAGTATGTCATTTCTGAGGGTGGGATGGTGATCTATTGTGTTATTAGGTTTGTTTTTTAGATTTTTGAATGATGATGACTATAGGAATTAGGCCTAGTGTATTTTGTGTTTTTGAACTGGGTAATAATAATAGTTGGAATATTGGAATTGTTTGTACTAACTACTAAGTACTAACATTGTATAGAAATGATAATTTTTCAGTTTCAATTTATTGTCTGTTATTCGTTATTTTTATTTCATGTTTCATTGTGTTATTGAATTTTTATTTTTCTATTTATGATGATTCTAAAGAATTGAAAATTTAATAGCGTAATTGATCTTTTAGCGATTAGCGCTTATTTGGGTTTTTGATTGATGATTCTAACAAATAGCAATTTTTTTTTGTTTGTGATTAATCCACCAAATAACAATTTTACTTAGGGTAGTTGGATTGTGATTAATCCTTGTGTTTAGAGTTTCAAATATAAAGAGACTTTTTTTTTGACAAAAATATAAAGAGACTTATTTTGAATGGCATTTGTTTCAAAATTTGTCAAATTATGAAATTACTAGATAGATTCCCGTGATAAATACGGTTTATTAATTATTTAAATAAATAATTATTAATATTATATATGTAATTAATTATTATATGAATTTTAAATTATTGGTTTATAGTTACTCAAAAAAAAATTATTGGTTTATAAAAATTGTATAATTTTCGGTAATATAAAATAAAAAAATAAAAAAATAAAAAAATAAAAAAATAAAAAACATTCTAATCAAAATTGGAAGAGAAAATTTTTATGTGTCCAAATCTTCTATTGCTTCTATAATATCCCGTTAATTTTCAATTAAATTTTTTTCGGTTATTATATGAGGATGTTATATAATAATATTCTATGACTTGTGAGCATTTGATATTTAAAAATATTAACGGGTTGCTCCTTAGTTTTTCTTACGATAAAATTTATATAATAATAATAATAATAATAATAATAATAATAATAATAATAATAATAATAATAATAATAAAAAATAATAAAATTTACCTTGAAAAAAAAAATAATAATAATAATAATAATAATAATAATAATAATAATAATAATAATAATAGTATCTTGTCGATCTTTTTTATGGCACGATGATTTTACCAAAAGTTTTGGAGGTAACGTCAGTTGGTTTAAGGTCTGCTAACCGAAGAGTAGTGACCTAAGGATCCAAAACCTTGATGTATGGAATTTAGTGTCTGTGGGCAAGCTTGCCTGACATATCAGTTCAATGCAGGAGTTCTTATGGATCAAATGGATGCACAAAGTTTACACGAAAGGTGCTGATTGGATGCTCTTCAACCCTTCCATAACGGTAGTTGGTAGTTGGCTCAAGAGGCTCGATCGTAAAGCTTCAATTAAGTGAGTGGATGTCAGGCAACGTGGGATAAATTGGTTTAAATGGTGTACGTTGCCCAATGTGCAATGCGCACCGAAGTCATCGATCAATGATCATATCTTTGTTCAATGTACTTTCAAAGATACATTGTTTGTGCTTATGGAGCGATGTAGCTATTCGAATCCCTCATGGTCTACAAAGACTTGTTTTCAAGAAATGACATGGTCCTAGATTCCGTAGATCCCTGATCCTCACCAAGATTCTGACTTTACCTAAATGTGCCGATTTAACCCGAATAAAACTATTTGAATAATGAGTATGGACACTCTTGTTGTTGTTACTAAAAGACCCTCTAGGAAATGAAGTGTCAAACTTTAAATTGTGAGTGATTACTTTAAATTTATAATTAATTACTTTAGATTTATTACCCTTGGACTTTTAAGTTCCTAGGAAATGGTATTATTCTAATTTTTAGATTTATTACCCATGAATTACTTCTAGAAATGAAAATACCTATTTCAAACAAACATATTAAGTAATTCCTAGGAAATTGACAGAAAGAAATTCCAAATGAATTACAACTTCCCATGAAATTAAATTTCTACGCCAACCAAACTACTCCTAAACGAATTCAATCACTCAATAAAAATTGTCTCACCATAACTATATCATTTAGCATGGGCTAAATGAACTATGGAAAACTTGGCCCATCATATAATAGACCCAATGAAAACCTTACTTATTCTCGTCTTCAGTCTATTTAACTCAATCAAATCTTCATCTCTATGCCAATTGCCAATTGCCAATTGCCAGCCGTTTTCGACATTAGAGTACAGACAGGCAAAAACCCTTTTTCTCTCTCTCACTCTCTAAATTTTTTTTTAATTTGATTCTAATCGGTTAATTGAAACCAATTTCTTTTAAAACAACAAAATCAGTTAAGATTGTTGTTTTTTTTTTCAATGTTTTATAATCTGATTGAAGATGCCCTCTGTATAACCTAAAGATTGAAACTTTTGAAGATATTTTTGAAGAAGTACTCTTTGCCTTTTTGATCCAGAAAATCATATGTAAGTTCACTTTTATCTTTTTGTTTTTTGGTTGCTAAAAAATAAAAATTGTTTATCATTGTTAATACTCAAAAACAAATAAAAATTGTTTATCATTGTTTTATGCTAATGAAGTGTGTTTGGTTACTGTGTTTTTGATAGTCATATGAGTTATGTTAATATATAGAAATTTAATATATAGAAATATAATATATAGAAATTTTAACTGGCCCTCCATGGCTCTGGTGGTTTCGGATTCATTGTTTGAAACCCCAAGTCATGGGTTCAAGGGTTGGTGAAAGAACGGAGGAAGTATTATGTTACAAAAAAAAAAAAATATATATATATAGAAATTTAAGAATAAGAGATTTAATTAATACTCAAAAGTTTGAAAACATCTAATTCAAATATGAGATTTAATTAATACACAATGATGAAAAAAAGCATGATTTTGGTCAGGTAAGATGATTTATTTGTGGGCAATTGTAATAATTGTAATATAGCAAAAAACTTATTTATGGCAATCGTAATAATTGTAGCTAGTCAACCAAGAATACTTCTCTAAATACTAATTCGTGTAGTAATTGTAATATGACCAGTGGCGGATCCAGGGTTTGAAATCCCCCGGGCACCAACGAATAGACGAAATTTTGATATTTCGGCAAAATGAGTTGTAAAAGCGTAATAATACCAAGAGTCTAAGATAAATCCAAATTAATATAAAAAGGTAACGAACAAAATACAAACGTTCAAATTTAAAATGAAAGCGTAGACCAACAAAATGAAATTTACAATTGTTCTCGCCTAGTTTTCATATTTTGGAATCGATGTACTATTGCATCATTACTAACATTGAGAAACAAATCCTTCTCTAAAAAGGTAATCATACAATCATTCAACAATTGTTCTCCCATGCTGTTTCGCACTTTATTTTTTATATGATTCATCGCGGAAAATGATCTTTCGACACTTGCTGTCGTCACTGGAAGAAGCAATACAAGCTTCAATAGCTTGTAAACATCTGAATGAGTTTCATGCATCCTTGTCTCAACAAGTTTTAAAGAAAGTTCGTTAAGAGTCTTCACATTCAAGAATCGCTCGTCATTTCTAACATCACCAATGAAACTTATAAGCGATTCCTCAAAGAACACCAAATCCTCCTTTGGAAACTCATTTGGATAAAATGTAGCAAGATTCAACAATTGTTTTGTATCAAAAGATGAGAATCCATCACTAGGACTAAAACTAGCCATACAAATAAGCAATTCTTTGGTTTTCTCACTGAATCGGTTGTCAAGTTCTTGTAATTGTTGATCAATCACACTTAGAAAAACTTCAACTCGATAATGATGAAGATTTGTCACCCGAGGAGCTTTACCACGAACCATCCTCCGTCCAACTCCAATGTGACTTGAATACAAGTCTTCCATATTTGGAATATCACAATCAAACTCAGTCATGAATGAAATAACTTTATTCAAGAGCTTTTCCCAACCATTATCTCGTAGTTCTTGTAGATCATTTTTGGTTCGATCAACCAAATTCATTGCATGAACTATATCTTGATCCTTCTTTTGCAAACTCATATTCAATGCATTCGTCACTCCAAATATAGACCCCATCAAATGTGCTATAAAAATGAAATCAAATGACATCAACATACCTATGATTGAAAATGCCTTTGTCCTATTAGCCTCATGAGCATCTGCAATGGCTTCAAGGGACTCCAAGAGTGGTTGAAGCAAACCAAGCACATTTTTAATGCATTTAAAGAAAGTGCTCCAACGAGTATCACATGGTCGGATTAAGCCAAGCTCCTGATTCAAACCACTTCCTGATTCAATTTCACCTAATGACAATGCCTCAGCAATGCGGGATAATTGTTTTTCACGAAGAAACTCTTTTCGTTTAGGTGAGCCACCAACAAAATTCAATAGAAGTGGAAGGACATCATCAAATAACCATCGACATTCTTGACTCTTTTTAGAAGTTGCTACCAATGCCAATTGAAGTTGATGAGCAAAACAATGAACATAATGCGCAGATGAACATTCATTCAAGATTAAAGTTTTGAGGCCACCAATCGAGCCTCGCATATTGCTAGCACCATCATAAGCTTGACCCCGAACTTTCGAAAGTGTTAAAGAATGTTCCATAAGCAAAGATTCAATTGCATTTTTAATAGTCAAAGAGGTGGTGTTAGGAACATGTACAATGCCAAGAAAGCGCTCTACCACTCCACCACTCTTGCTAACATAACGCAGACAAACCGACAACTCCTCTTTATCAGATATATCTGCAGACTCATCAGCAAGAATAGCAAAACACTCATCACCGATTTCAGCAATAATTGCTTTAGTGGTCTCTTTTGCACAAGAATTGATAATATTGAAGGAGCTATCATTTGACAATTTTTAGGGGCATTATCCAACACAACATCTAGGACATCAGGTCTACCTTTTGCATAAAATTTTAAAAGTTCAATAAAATTACCCCTATTTAGTGAATCTTGTTTTTCATCATGACCTCGACAAGGCAGGCCTTGAAGTGTAAGCCACCTCAAGCACTCAATAGAAGCTTCTAATCTCCTTCGATATTTCATTTTAGCTTCTTCATCTTGCTTAAACAAAGCAGCTGAGACTGAACTATTTTGATTCTTAAAATCTTCAAGTCTTTTCATTGCTATTCGATGAAAACTCATATTTGCACCAACATGTACATCAAAAGATTCCGGCCTTTTCCAATTACGAAATCCATCCATCACAAAAGAATCGTGTCCAACATTATCATCCTTGAATAAATAACAAGCAAAACAAAAAGCGGCATCTTTCTCAACACTATATTCAAGCCATGTTTTGTATTTATCAAACCATTTTAGATTAAATCTACGGTTTTTTGTCCCAAACTTTGTCAATTTAAATTCATGTTTATAGGGTTGACAAAGATCTCTTGAACAATATTCTCTTCTAACAATATCTCGATCACTTGGGTGGAATTGAGACATTCTTCTCCTTTTTCCAGGGTCTTGAGGAAGATTCAAAACATCAACGGAAGTTAATCTTTCTTCATATGTTGGGGTTGGGGTAGGAGTAGGATTAATTGATTGTGCTTCACTTTCTTTCTCTTCATCTTGAGAAGAAGGAATAGATGATGGAGTAAGAGTAGGAGTAGGAGTAGGAGTAGGAGTAGGAGTAGGAGTAGGATTAATTGATTGTGCTTCACAATGTTGAGTTGGACTTGGATTAGATTTAGCCCCACTTTCTTTTCTAAAATGTTTTGCAAAAATGGAAGCAATATTCTCTTGTTTTCTCTTCATTATTTTGATTTTCAAACTCTAGCAAGAAGAATAATATATACATAATACATTAACAACATTTCAACTATTCATAAATCAACAAACACATCAACAAACATATTAACAATTTATTAACAATTAACATCAACAAAGTCCAAAGACATCAACAAAGACATTAATAATTTAACATCAACAACAACAAGTCAACAATTAACAAACATATTAACAAATAAGTGAATAACAATTATTCAATTAACATCAACAAAATTCAAAATTCAAGGTTAAAACTTAAAAGAAAACAACAAGGCAATAAGATTAGAATTTAAGATTAAGATTAAAAGATTTGAACAAGATTAAAATTAAGATTTAGAATAAAGTTGAGTAAAATACCTTCAACAAAATCAAAATTTTGATTTTTAGGGATTAGGGTTTGATTGAAGAACAAGCATTCTAGCCGTTAGTGGTGCGTGGTGGTGGCCGGCAGTGGGCTGGTGGTGCCGGCAGGCGGTGGGACGCTGGACGTGGTGGCCGATGGGTCTTAGAGAGGGAGAGAGAGAAGAGTAATATTTGGGTCTTGGGATATTGGGTTTTTACTTGTTTGAGAGAAGACTACTAAAAAAGTAAAAAACGCATAGTACATCACATATTCACATTTCAGAAATTAGTTTTCCAATTTTTTTTTCACCTGGGGCACGTGCCCGGGGGGGCCCAAGAGTGCGTCCGCCACTGAATATGACAATAAACATATTCGAAGGCAATTGTAATAATTGTGATAAATGCGCTGAATAAGTTTTTAGAGAAGTGCTTTCGGCAGGAAACGAATCATTGTGGTAGTGACAGTGTCACATTAACATATTGTTTTAATATAGTTTATGATGTGACTTTTAAAATATGTAAATTTAATGTGGACGATTGAATCAACGATATTGATTTTTTTTTGTTTTTTTTTAAATATAGACATGAGTTGTTTTTTTTTTTCCCCTTGGATCCACCTGTGATGATGACCAATTTGTATTACTATATTACACTAGAAATCATGAAGTTTCAAGTCGTATAACTAAGTATTATGGCCTCTAACCAATTATTGAACCTCAATTTCATGGTATTGGTAATGGTAAATGTTGCTGCTTCATCATAAGTTGTTTGATAAAAATTCTGAATGTTCCATGCCACTTTGATGGACTCTTTTTTTGATATTTGTGTATTGTGTAATGTCTAACCGTGTGAATTGTTTATCTTCAACTTAGCAAAATTGGTGTATTCTGTGAATTTTCTTGGTAATAATGGGATATTTGGTGTGTTTTAAAGCAAAGATTGTATAGTCTATCATGGCTGCGGAGGATTCAAAAGATCCTTTGAAGGGTATAGATTGGAAAAACATGGGTACTGAAGCAACTGCTACCAAAAGTAAGGTGGAGTCTGATCAACCAGTTGCCAAAAAACGGCTTCAGAAGAGAATTAGGCAAATTCCAGACTATTATTTCCTCCCCAGAAGATCTTTACCCTCAGCAATTGCATTTTATGGCTCGTTTATTGCTGCTGGAGTTGGTGCCGGCATGCTTTTGGAAGTTTGGATGAACAAAAAAATCAAAGGTATGCAAAATCTTACGATTATGTGGTGTTATTGAGTATATCTTCCGACAGATTATTTTGCGGTGAATACATAACAATATCAAACTCGATTAGGATTATGGTTAGCTGTTGTGTAATGAATGCATATTTAATTGTGGGTATGGTTTTTGTTCTATTACATACTTAGTTTTTTTTTTATCTATACCTGTATATGGTTGGTAGATTTGATGAAGCTGTTTTCCATTTTCGTGCCATTTGAAATTTTCACAGTATTTTGTCTTTAGATGGACTATGTCAAAATGTTTTGTAGTACGTGCTTATTAGTATGATGATATTTACAAATTCTTATGGCTTTTAGTATCATGGTTAGGGCATGAATAAGGCTATTAAAGTCACCCTTTTTCCTCTATACCGCTTTGGTTGCTCTTTTCCAAAAAACTGATGTTGACATTGATTAAGTTTTAAGTGAGATGAAGGTGTCCTTGAATTTATGGAATTGGTCAACTCTTTAAGTGTTTTGCATTCAAAATTATGGAGTATCGGATTCCTATGTTTTGTTTGGTTATTTTTATTGAATAATGGAAAAGGTAAATAAAATTTGATTTGATTTAGCCTGAAAATTCCTGAACAAGATTCATCAACATGTTTGGGTGTAAGAGCTTCATTACTATGGAAATGAAGAAAAACACTTGTTTGGGTGTAAGAAAAACACTTGTTTGGGTGTAACAGCTTCATAGAGTGTTATTGATTATTGTTGAAACGTGATAAAGAAAAACACTTGTTTGGGTGTAAGAGCTTCATTACTATGGAAATGACATGATACATTTATGATAATAAACATTTAAACTCAATCCATTACTACTCTTTATGATCGAGAACCAAATGGGGCCTTAGGTATATAGTCTGTACTAGTCACGTCTATCTTTGCCGATATTCCATATTTATCTCGTAAACAGAAGGTTTTATGTGCCACCTCTAGTTCTTTATACCTGTGAAAAATAGTAGGTCTATGTTGCAAGTAAAAAGAGGAAATATCTTGCAAACATCTTTATAGCTTTGTAAACCATGCCCATTTAGTTGGCATAAAACTGATGTTATTGCAGGGACGTCGACTCACGAAATGCCTATAGACGTTGCCATTTGTCAATAATAAATCAGATAAGATTATAGGAATTGAGAGTTTGGGTCAAAGACTATCGATGTGCTTTTGTTTGTGCAATTAAATGATTTAGGAGTTGTGAAGTTAACTCCTTGATATGATTGCAGAGGATGGAGGCGTAATATGGGAGTTCGACAAATGAAGCATCAGAATTATAACCCTTTCCCTTTACTTTATGCACAACATTTCTGTCTAGCTGAAAATTTGTTCACCTCAAATTGGATTATGTTTAAATTTTGTGGATTTTGCTCTCTGTTAAAGGTATTATCTCTTCATACTCTTGTGCCTTGTAAATGCACTTCTGTACTTTAACATAGAGATTAAATCCTTTGGTTGGTTTTTGATTAGAATAGGCGTAAAATACGAATATGTAGCATCTCTTCCCTCTTAAATCGTCATTTTAGCAGCGACAGACCATTTTTTTTCTCTTCTCTGTTACATAGGATGAGGGATACAAGGCGACAACCACAAGGGGGGGTAATTGATTCTTCAATTGAACCCTATCGAGATAAGCCTTAAACCATTTGGTCAACATATGTTCAATATTATCTCAATCCCAAATTCTCAGTTTTTTTCTTTGTTTTTGATGATTCTAGGCTCTAGCAAATAACAATCTCTAATATCAGTCAAGGGAAATCATATTGATACAAATCTTTTAATTTTGTCTTGCCTTTTATTTATCTGCTGATGAACATTGAAATATACACTTTGTTTTCTAGCATAACAGAAATCATATCTATAATGCCGGATAGATATATCCTACATATATGATTATTTTGTTGTGTGTAGAGGGTTCAATATGAAGCAAAAACATGTGAATTTGTTGGGTTAGTGTTAAAAATCAAAGGCTCTAGTTGTAGAGAAAAGATCTGATTATAGGTTATGTTTCGGGAAGGATACAACGTAGTTCTATGAAACTTACGAAAGTTAGGCCATTCTGTCATGGATGATGTGCAGACTGCAGTTAATATCAAGTGCAAAGGAAAAATGACTAAAAAGGCAAAAACTTTTTTAAAATAATTTCTATTCTAAACTGTCATTAATTTTCTAGGTAAAATGTTACTATATAATTTGTACAACAGAGAAGAAATTGTATATCTTTTCTAAAAACTACATATCAGCTGTGGTTTTGTTTGTTCTGGATGTTCTTGTGATAATGATGAGTATGTGCAGCTAGCTAAGGACATAATTAGTGCTTTCTCCAAGTCTACAGCTACACCTCTTTGTATCATAGTGACTGCATACTCCATGAAATTCGAATCACAAGGTAGCATAATTGGCCCTGAACTTGTTATGCCGAACTCTTCCTCAGCTATTTGGAGGAGGTTGATGAATATCTCAGTCTTGAGACAAGCCAAAGGAATCATAAATCGTCTTTTATCTGATGTGTAGACGACAAAGAGGCCCTCATTGGCTACTGGTCGTGGCCAAGAGATCTTCTTTCTGGTGGCAGCTGCCATCGTTCTCCATTTTCTTGCAAGCTTAATAAGCTTCTTTGTGCTGATCATGTTGTGGTGTGAAGAGTGTGAAAGAAACTTAGCAAAATAAGAGCAAATATTAGAAGTAAACGAGAAAAGTAGTAGATCTGTGTAAGGATGAGTTTGAGAATAGGGAAAGTTAGTGTTTTATAGCTTCCACTTCAAGACCTGTCATTTGATGGTGACTGGCATTGTTCTTATTTTGTGAGACAAATCCATATGGCTAAGGGTTTGTTGCTTTGGATTATTTCAAAACATGTAGCCCACATTTGTCCCATTGATCAATTACATAAGCCTCTTTTCATTCATGTAATTGGATTACCCTTTTACAGTCATGTTTTATTTGTAATCCAATATTTACCTGCTCTCTCTTTTGCTTGGCATAATGTAGCAAATTCAAAGGTTCATAAAAGTATTAATTATGCACAATGATGAAGCACCAATAAAAGGGAACATAAAAATTAGGAGAACGAGTATATTCTCATCTACTGGTTTGTAAGATATAAGAGTAACAACATTTCATATTTAATACCGTTAAGAAGCTCCCTCTAAGATAGAGTTTGGAAGTGTACACAACTTTACCTTTGTGTTAATGATAACAAAGCAATTTCCGATTATTAACCATTAGTAGAAAACATTATCTGCAATTTGATGTGCACATGCTTTAATGAATCATATTAAGTCTATTGTAATCTGAAACAAAAAATTATTAATATCTACCTCTATTGAAATATTGAACATAAGAAATAAGAATAACCAAAAAGTAAAAAAAAAAAAAAACATATTGCTAGAACACAAAGTTTTATTTCCAAGTTCTCAGCCACACAGCAATTCTAATGGATCACCTAAGAAATAATCACACCGGTCCAACTTATATTCTGAAACAAAGAATTTTGTCTTAATTGGAGCAAGTACCGCATTTTCTAGGCAACATCATGAGATTAAATCTCATCTAGTTCTCCCCTCCTTCAACCTACCCTGTAATACAAAAAGAAAAAGAAGAAAAAAGTTGAAACCTAATTTTGTGGTTGTCAAAAGACTTCTATCAATTATGAAGCAACAAGTTGTCAAGATTGGCCTACAAATTGTATCTTGTGTAAAAATGGTTACCTTATGGAAAAGTACACCAGACAAAGCCACCTGAATACCCACATGTATTTGCTTCCAAAAGACTTAATCAAGGAAAGCCAGCAATATGATATGTTCTCTACTTGAAGCTATAAAACTAGCATATTTCTCCATCCCTCGATAAACCAATCGATCGATAAGCCAACTACAAAATGATCAGTACAAAGAAGCTAATTAAAATGGCGAGGAAGTGGCAAAAACTAGGAGCTGCGAGTAGGAGAAGAATTTCCTGGTCAAGAACAGTCACACAAAAGGGTCACTTTGTGGTCTACACAAGTGATAAAAGACGGTTTATGATTCCTTTGGCGTACCTAAAAAGTGAGATTTTCGTAGAGCTCTTTAGAATGGCAGAGGAAGAGTTCGGAGTAGCAACTTCAGGGCCTATTGTGCTTCCTTGTGATTCAAGTTCCATGGAGTATGCAATCTCTATCATCCAGAGACATGTAACTGAGGATTTAGAAAAGGCATTGATCATGTCCTTGATCACCTGCAGTATTTCTGCATCATTAAATGACATTCATAAACAAGATAATTATCAGCAAATGTTGATTTGTAGTTGTTAGAACCATTTACATTATAGTCTTACAGATAGTTCAAAGTTGTACAATTTGACTAGAGAAATTTAATGAAAGTTCTTGAGCAATTTTTTTGACTAAACGGTTTTCTTGTGTTAGCCATTTTTAGGTTCATGTTCAGGGTCATGCTTGTATTGAGGGTGAAAATTTATAGGGAAATAAAAGTTAAACTAAGAAAATAAAGTTAGAATGTTTTTGTCAAAGCAAGAAATAGTTTTTAAGTATTGGAGAGAAAAAATACAAGTCGCTAGGTGGGATGCGGAGATTAACTCTGAGAAAGTTTATATGTCTCCGTTTTCTGAGTGCTTAAAAACTCTGAAAAGGCTCGATTTGAGCTAGTTTGCTATAATAGGTGATATTCAAAAAAAATGTTCATAAATGGTCGTTATTCATTAAAGTGTATTTTGTAATTTAATTGCAATGCAAATGCACCTTCTAAGTAATGTAATATTTGATTTAATCTAAGGGACATGGACATAAATTGGTGTGTGGGTTTTTCATATATATTTTCTGAAACTTCCATGCTTATAATTTTGATGGACATAAAAACTAACAAATGCTTATAATTTTGGGAAAATGACGTTCAAAACTTTCGATTATGCGCGCTTTAAATATAAAACTCCAAACAATTGATTAATATTTAAAACTCTCAACTTTAGGCCCATTTTAAATTTAAAGTCCAAGATAATTTATTACCGGATGAATTGATTTTAGTAGAGAAGTAGTGGGACCCAATTATATTTATTAATCACCTCACCCCCTTTGACCTTACACGACCCTTCACGTACCGGTTAAACATGTTATGAAATTGTATCGATGCTTTAAAATTAAAATAGGCCTAAAGTTGGAAATTTTGAATAATAATCAATAGTTGGGAGTTTTATATTTAAACTGCGAATAGTTAGAAGTTTTAAAAGTAAATTTGCCATTAATTTTCGTATCAATTATTATAAGGTATTGACATGTATTTCCGAGTTTATAAATTCTTCACCTATCTTATAACTTTTCAGTGCTTACAATCGTTTTGAACTTATTTTATTCTCATTATGGTGAAATATTATAACAGCAAAATTCTAAAATTATTTATTTATTTTTTGAGTAAATTCTAAAATTATTTCATGTGATATTGAATCTCTTATTGTGTTTAAAGTTCGAAATTTCAAAATTGCTACAATATAGAGAAATTTCAAAATTACAACATTAATGGTCGTCCGTTTGATAGGTGGTATTAAATAGTGGTAATAGAAATGGTTTATAGTGTAAAATTTCATCAAACGTTTCACATTATTCCCATGATAATGAAACTTTAATCACACTTTAATCACGAAAAAGTTTTTATTTTGTTTTGTTTTTTTTTTTTTAACAAATTTTCATTACCACCCAATACATCTCTACCAATGGTAATGCATTGGAATGCATTTTATGAAGAAAATAAGATAATTGAAGTTGGACAACCATGGTTTTTCAACCAAAATTATACTAGTTTTTCATTCCAATTACCAGCGTTTATTACCACCTACCAAACGGGCCGTAATGGTTATTCAGTGATCGAAGATTTCAAGTTAAATGTATGCTTTTACATTTGTTTTATACATTCTATATTGCTAATTGTATAAAATATGTAACAAAAACAACCAGGATTTCACTCGGTCAACGTGAACATTACTACTTGTAGTCAACTCTTTTTACATATTTTAAACAGCAGTGTAGTGTTGCTTTGAATGTAAAAAAGAATCTGTATATTTACAAGGGAGTCCTTTAACTTAACAATACAATCGAATTTTATTTCATTTGGAATAAATATTATCTTTTTCAGATAAGATTTAAATCGAATCTCACCTAACACCATTTTCCATAGCCTACCACGTGATAACAAATATTTCTTTATCGAGGAACTCTTGTAAAAGGTCGTTTCTATAGGTGAGATGAGCTGAATATAAAAAGCTTATATGCTAATAATTTATATTAATTGTGCTTTAACCCATAAATGAGATACGTCTCACAGTGAGACCATCTCATACAAGAATATGTATAATAGAGTAGAACGTAAATAATTGATAGTACTTGATTTCCTCACATGGAAAAGATCTTCTCTAATGGGAAACTAGTTCGTCTTTTATTGCTAAATTTTCTTTCTTTTTTTCTAAAATATGTATATTAATTTTGGTCAATGTGTATACATTAAGAAAGAAATTGTTTCTTAGTTAAGACTTAAACAACTTGCACTTCAAAGTCCTCAGTCAAGCATGGCGGTTGATTAGCAAGGGTAAAGTGGGCTATGTACAAAGTTGATATTAACTTGAACTTAATTTAGATGTAATTGTTATTTTTTTGCTATGTTATACGTTATTAAGGTTTTATTATAAAATAGTTAAAATATCAACAATAGGCGCCTTTTTATTTTTGGCTTTAAGGCCCAAAAATGAATGAGACGGCTCTGCAGTCAAGTACTTGAACATTACTATTTGTGTTCAACTTTTCTACAAGTTTTGTACTACAAATCCCATCAATTTTCATACTATTGTTGATTAGTCTTAGTTGTTTCTTATTCAAAATCCAAAACACACTATAATGAATTCACAACTAATCTACTTTGTGTTTAGCACAATCCTGCTTAGTGTTGTTGTGCCATGCCATTCTACTTCTAATGAGACGGATCGAGTATCCTTACTCGAAATCAAAGCCAAAATCAATGACCCTCTTGGAGTTTTGAGATCATGGAATGATACTAATACTACCCACTTTTGTAAATGGTATGGGGTTACTTGTACTTTTAGGCACCAAAGGGTGACTATGTTGAACCTACAATCGTCGAAACTCAAAGGTACTCTTTCTCCTAGTATCGGAAACTTAACCTTTCTTCGAGTATTGAACCTCAAAAGTAATAATTTCGATGGGATCATCCCTTCTGAAATCGGTCGTTTACATAGATTGCAATCCCTTTTACTTGGAAATAATTTTCTTGGAGGAGAAATCCCATCAAATTTATCTAGTTGCTAACTTGCTATAATCTTGTTGAGCTAAATATGATGAATAACATGTTAGTAGGAGAAATTCCTCCAATGCTTAATGTCCTATCAAATTTGAAATTTCTTACCTTATCTATGAACAATTTGACAGGAACTATACCCTTTTCTCTTGGGAATTTATCATCCTTAGTTGATCTATATGTTTCTAGAAACAACTTGTTTGGAAGGATCCCGAGTAGCATAGGGACACTTACAAACTTGTCGGTTCTTGCATTAGCCGAAAATAAGTTATCTGGGTCGATCCCATCCACAATCTTCAACCTCTCTAGTTTGACAATTCTAGATTTAGGTGAGAATGAGTTGGAAGGAATCCTACCTTTAGATTTAGGTACCATGCTTCCAAAGCTCCAAGTTTTATCCCTAGGGAAAAACCGGCTAACTGGCTCCATACCACTATCAATATCGAATTCTACTAACCTAGAATATCTTCAATTGCCTTCAAACAATCTGCAAGGAGATGTTCCTTCTTTGCACAAGTTAGGTAGGCTTGTTCGGTTTAACATTGGCAATAACTTACTTGGCTCGGGTGAAACTAATGATTTGAACGTTTTTTCTTCGTTAGTCAATGCCACGATGTTAGAGGTTTTTGTCATTAGTAAAAATAATTTTGCAGGAAATTTTCCTATTACCATTTGTAATCTTACAAGGCTTGTATTTCTAGGATTTCAACTGAATAGCATAGGTGGGTTTATACCCGAGTGTATAGAAAACTTAGCGAATTTGGAGTATGTTGGTGGGTGGAGGAACCAATTATCGGGTGTCATTCCATCGGGAATAGGGAAGCTCCGAAGTTAAGTAGAACTAGATTTAACTGAAAATCAGTTATCAGGATACATACCGGCTTCAATTGGAAACTTGACTAAGTTAAATGTTCTTCAACTAGCTCAAAACAATCTAGAAGGTCAAATACCATCAAGTTTGGGAACTTGTAGAAGCCTTGTAGGATTAGATCTTTCCCAAAACAGTCTTAATGGAAGTATACCATCCCAAATCTTGAGTCTTTCCTCCTTATCTATTGGACTCATTTTGTCTTATAACCATCTAACGGGATTCCTTTTAGAGGAAGTCGGACAACTGATAAATCTAGAGGCCCTTGATGTTGGTGAAAACAAGCTCGCGGGTAAAATACCAAGCAGTCTTAGTACTTGCATACTCTTAGATTCCCTTAAACTGGAGGGGAACTGTTTTGAAGGTACAATTCCTCTGAATTTGGAAACCTTAAAGGCTCTTCGCGAGTTAGATTTGTCAAGGAACAACTTATCTGGCCGAATTCCAAAATTTTTAGCGAGCCTTCCATTGCAGTCATTGAATTTGTCATACAATAACCTTGAGGGCCTAGTTCCAACTCGCGGAGTTTTCAGCAATGAAACTGGTGTTTCAGTTTTAGGAAATAGTTGACTCTGCGGAGGCATGCCTCAGTTAAAGCTTCCTAAGTGCTACTTACATGAACCCGGAAAAAGGGATAGCTTGAAAATAAGATTGATTATTGCGATTCTCTCAAGTGTTTTTGGATTGATTTTGATGGTGGGTTTTGTTTCTTGGTTTTGCTTAAACTCCAGACGAAGAAGTATAGGAAATTTTACTGATTTGGGAAATTCCCTTTCAAAATTTTCATACCAAAGCATTCTCAAAGCTACAAATGGTTTCTCTTCTAGTACTCTTGTTGGTAGTGGCTCTTTTGGAGCTGTGTACAAGGGAGTCTTTGATAACGATAATCGAAGAGTTTTTGCCATTAAGGTGTTTAACCTCGAAAACCATGGTGCTTCTAGGAGTTTCATGGCTGAATGTGAGGTACTCCGTAATATTAGACATCGAAATCTTGTCAAGGTGATAACAGCATGTTCAAGTACCGACTACCAGGGAAACGATTTTAAGGCTTTAGTTTACGAGTACATGGTAAATGGGAATTTGGACGAATGGTTGTATCCAGTCGACTCATTAACGAGGAGATTGAATCTTTACCAAAGATTAGATATAGTCGTGGATGTTGCTTCAGCTGTCGAGTATCTTCATCATCGTTGTGGTACACCTATCGTTCATTGTGACCTCAAGCCAAGCAATGTTCTCCTCGATAAAGAAATGGTCGCACATGTTAGTGACTTCGGTTTGGCTAAATTCCTTTCAAAAGACATCAGTACAGAATCCACCTCTTTCGGATTTAGAGGAGCTATTGGTTACGCTCCTCCAGGTAAGTAACTAACTATCTCTCGAGTCTCAAATCATATTTCTTAGTTTAGTTTATGATTTTAAGTTAATTATTGTTACAGAATACGGGTTGGGTAATGAAGTGTCTACCCATGGAGATGTGTATAGCTTCGGCATTCTTTTGTTGGAGATCTTTACCGGGTAAGCAACCAACGTCTGACATATTCGACAGTGGTCGAACCCTTCATCGCTATGTGAAAGAAGCTCTGCCTGGTCGAGTGGATGATATTCTTGATGACTCGCTTCTTCAAGACATTGTAGGAGATCGAGAGGAGAGCACCGTTAACATGGTATTGGACGCTTTGATATCTATACTCGTCATAGCACTTTCTTGTTCTGCTGAGCTTCCTCAAGAAAGGTTCGACATGAGTATTGTTGCTGCAAAGCTATTAGAGATACGACACAACCTGTGCAAAGCTTTAAAAACGAGGAAACAGTAATCGAATGAATACTCTTTCGGGTACTGACTGTTTGCAGATACAAACATGACGGTGATGTCTCTAAGTCATCGACTGAACAAAAACGAAGCATATAGAAAACAATCATAAGATGCACTTGTATGTTTGAGTTATTTACCGAAATTCTCTAAGACAGTAGTAGCTAGTATTCACAAGGGATTATAGCAGACAAGCATTGTATATCTTGTCAAAAATCGTTAACCAGCTTTGCATACAAGTCATCAGATTAATAAAACAGTCGTGCAGAATATAATCGATTTTATGATTGAATGTTCAAGTTTGGATGTTGTTCTGCCTAACGAAAGATCGCTAACACCCGAGTGAAATTCTGCACTCCTTTCCATTTCGATGAAATAGATTTGCTATCTACTTTGGGTGTTGAAAGGGCAATGCATTCTGCACAAAATCATTCACCATTCATCAATAGACCAATTAGAAGGTGCATTCACTTGTAAGTAGAATCAAAAACTAGTAATGTAGTATAGAATCAGTAATAATATGCACATTTCAAACAAGTTGGGAACATTTAAAGGTGTAGTTGTTTACATTCAAAAAAATGTGTGTTTATCCTGAGAAATTGCTGTTTACTTTCGTATGAACGTTTTAAAGTCCGATCTTTCTTATGTTGCTAGACTACTATAGGTGATTTTTGCTCAGTTAGTGACTACAGTGTGTCTTTACTCTTTCGTTTAGGAATGCAATTACTGATAGTCCGAGTAATATCGAGTCTTGGTGTTGGAAATCTTAGAGTGGAATAAGGCTGTGTTACAGGATAAACAGGAGAGCTCGCCCAAAAGACTAGCGTATTAGGTGAAAGAGCCCATTTGCCTATAAACCCCACACCAATTGCACTTTACAACCGATGTGGGACAAGTCCCATACCTTGCAATGGACCATAACAGGCTGTACGTTGTAGCATGGGTAAGCTTGTTGGGCGAATTGTGGAGTGTAAGGAGTCACTATAGGTCAAATGGATCCATACGAGATGCATTAGAGGTTGTGCATGGTGGATTTTTTCCCACTGCAGTCTTCCGGCTGGATGATTTGCAAGATCAGACATGTGCTGGCTCCTCATATCTGCTTTTCTGATGTAGGGAAGGGTCATTACTCTATAAACAGGGCTTATAAGCTACTAATTATGAAGGAAAACAGGTCAGTTGGGCTAGGAAATTTTAGTGTAGATTGTTTTAGTTCGTAAGCATACGTTTATCCAGGGCCGGCCCTAAGCAAGGGCAAGGCGTGCCTACGCCCAGGGCCCCACCTAAATTTTAGTTTTCAATTAGTGTTAAGGTTCGAACATTTCTATGTATACAATAGTTTAGAGACCCATAAATAATCTTTCGCCCTGGTCCCCTAAAAACTTAGGGTCGGCCCTGCGTTTATCCTATTGCTTGCTGCACACAGTCAATTCATTGACACAAATGAATCTCATTTATAATCACTCTGCATTAGAAAACGTACTGGTTAGATGAGATACTTCTCTAAGCTCTAAAATGGTGGTATATTTTTTTGTTTTTATTTTATTTTTAGGTCAGTTTAAAAATAAGGTCGCATCACATTGCATCATTTACGTTGTAAAGGTGTGAAAAATCCGAGTTTTGGGCGATATCTCGTATGGTTTTATTATACTATCTTTTACTCAAAGTATAATATATTAATTCTTAATTTCTAAGTATTTAAAAGCCTCAGAATTTAAAACCCTTAGAAATTAAGAATTAATATATTATACTAGATAGTGCTCGTACAATACACGGTTTTATTAAATCTTCATAATACGTAGGATCTTTGACCAAAATTTAGCAAAATCATCATAAAAAAAAACCTTTTACCAATTCTCGAATATGCTTGATAGTCACCAATTAAGCATTAGCAAATTTGTACTAAATGTAATCATAATCATCATAATATATAATAAAACTCAAAGTGCTAATAAAGTTATCATAGTGATACACTTGAATAGATATTATGATTCCTTCATAACTGGATGATAAAATTTAATTTTAGAAAGAAATATTAGAATTAATAAACTCAAATGTTCTTGATGACCATTGAAGGTAGTAGTTGAAAAATCTTCAATAGTACCATATAATGTTGTTATATTAATTAACACGTACTAAAAAGGTATATTTGATGACTAATTTGTTATAACAATGCGACAATCTCGATACATAATTAATATAGCCAATAAAAAATAAAAACTTAGTAACTTAGAAATTTACTATAACTTTAAGGATAAACTTTAATATTAAAATAAAGTACAATAACAACATTCTTAGTATAACCATACTTAATAAATATACGTTCATAAAATAACTTACTACCTTATAAACTAGTTTGAAGGCTAACATAAACATATTAATAAAAATTCTTAACATAAAAATTCTTAAATACAATAACACTAACACATAACTCATAAACATACTAGCACTAGTTTATAACATAAATTATACTTAATATCACTACAATATAACTTTTCACCCAACTTCCTAAACTTGTTCAAAGATTACTAACTTAGCAAACTAAAAATACTTTTAGCATAAACATACTAATTAATATAATCTTAATTATAATTTCATCAAACTAACTTCTTACTTAAGCATAATCAACATATTTCATACTTTGTATATTGTAAAGTAAATATAAAGTAAAATTCCACATAAAGATTAGAGTAAAAAGTCATACCATACTTTCACCAAGGGTTGGTACTAAGTACTAATTAGGAAAATAATAAGAAATAAGACCCTCCAAGATAGATGATAGTCCATGAGCAGGATACACTGGGTATGATGATGATGATGATAGATGATAATGCTCCAAAGATAAATAATCCAAACTCCCAAAATGATGATGATCTTCTAAGGTGATTAGGGGTGGTCAACAAAAGTCAAAGGTGATTAATAATGGTTAACAATCATTTAGGCTAGTCAAAGATCATGTGGGTTGGTCAATGGTCATTTGGCGTGAATGACGTCCACTTTGATACTTTTGAGGTTGTAATTCACAAAAAATACATTGACATTGTAATTTGCAAAAAATACATTGATGTTGTAATTCACAAAACCCCTAAATTTAACTTAAAGGTTGTAATTCGCAATTACTTCTATTTTTAATATTGTATTTCAAACTTTTTGTATCCGTCTTGCTCATGTACCTGCAGGCCACACTCACCATAAAAGAGAGCGAATAGCAACAAAAGTTAAATCCGCAATGACGGTCATATTTCAAAATCGAGCCTGCAAACAAGTTTTTATTTGCATGTCCAGTTCGCTAACCGCCAAAACCTACCATCAACATCTCTAATACTTCCTCCGTTCCACTATACTTTTTATGCAATCCAATGTGTTATTTCGATCATTTATATATTGAACTATACATGAGTAAAAATTATAAAAAGTTAATATGATGAAAGTAGACGGTTAGACGATTCAAATAAGATCCCACTTAGCTATATTTAAACTTACACATTATCCGCAATATATAAAATAAACTTAAACGATAAATAGTGTCAATAATAAAAATATAACGAGTATTTCAGAACAAGGAGTAGAAAGTAGAAAGTAAGTTGATAGTGAATAGTGATGAGCAACCGGAGCATATTAGCCCAAGGATATATAATCTTTTGTAATATCAAATGAAAAGACCAAAAACACCCTTAGCTTTAGAAATGCGATTCCGTACATGATGTCATGCCATGCCATATTGCCTTTCTTTTTTCTCTCTCCACCACCCTTGTTTGCTTTTTAAGCACCAAAAACCCGGTTTTCCTTTTATCTGTTTATCCCTCTATTAAATTCTCATTTCCCTCTCCCCCTTTCCCTTCCCCCATCCCCCTTTCCTCCTTTTCCATTTCTAGGGTTTTCCTTTTTTAGAGAGAGAGAGTAACAGTGAGGAGAGAGAAAAAGCAGGCATGGGTTCCATACCCGACCCGGGCGAGGCGACTCAGTCGAACTCACCACCTAACTTTGAGGATTTTCAGAAGCAGACATCTCTCATGACGTCTTGTACTCTTTTATGGAAGGAGCTTTCAGATCACTTCAACACTCTTGAGGAAGATATTCGTCGGAAATCCGAGGCGTTGAAGCGCAAAATCCAGACCTTAGATGATCAAACCAAGCAGTCTCTTGAAGTTCTTAAGAAGAGAGAGGTAACAATTGAAGGTTCTGTTGAAATTGCTATTGGAAGAGCTGAAGAGTCTAAGAAGGTCGCATTGAGTCCTGGAGTTGAGGTTTTTGAAAATGTGGGAGGACAAGGACTGGGTGAGGTTGATGATGGAGAAGGTTTATTATTGAAATTGAAAGGTTTCTGTGTTTGGATGGATTATGGAGGGTTTTGGAGGTTTGTTACTGTCAGGAAGAAAGAACTAGATTTGCTAAGAGCTAAAATTCCTTTAGCTTTGGTGGAGTGTGTTGATCCGCCTAAATTTGTGTTGGAAGCTATTTCGGAGGTGTTTCCCGTGGATAAAAGAGTTGATACAAGTGAAAGAGTGAATGATTTGGGCTGGGCTTGTGTTCTGCTGTTGGAATCTCTAATTCCTGCAGTGGTTGATCCAGTGATTGGCAAGGAGCGTTTGCTTGTAACACCAAGTGTTAAGGAAAAAGCTGAGGGCATAGCGGAGACATGGAAGAGGAGTTTGGAAGAGCGTGGTGGTATCGAAAATGTTAAAACTCCAGATGTTCATACTTTTCTGCAGCATTTAGTTACTTTTGGGATTGTAAAGAAGGAAGATGTGGGTCTTTACCGTAGGCTCATTGTTGGTTCTGCTTGGAGGAAGCAGATGCCTAAGCTTGCTGTTTCTCTTGGCTTAGGTGATAACATGCCTGGTAAGACTTATTTCTCTCTGATTTGATTTATTTTGTTTCAATTCTTCTCACATTTATGTTTGTTCTTTTCACTATCACCCTTATGTGTTATCCAATGATGATAATGATACATAAAACATTATGATTAAACAAAGCTACTTGACACAGATTATTATTGTCTATTTTAATTATATTTTTTCACAAAATTCATTCTTGTAATGGATGCTAATAGAAAATTATGAGAAGAGACATGATGAAAGAGTTTTGATATCATATGCGTGAACGCTGCTCTCCAATGTTGTGCCTTTTGTGTGTCTAACCCAAAACTCGTATTGTATGGATGCCTTTTTCCATAAAATCAAGCAACGGCAAAAGCTTTCTCTTACTTGCCCATAAATCTAGAAATTTTGATAGATATTAAAGCCACACAATTAGTGCCACAATCTATGAACGAACCAAAACAAGTTCTTTTGTATTTTGTAGTATTTTTTGGAGCCGTATTTAGCTAATCTGACCCGAGAATTTAAACAAATATATAGGAGTATTTTAAGATCTTACCCCAATTTTGATTGGAAAACTTACGTGTTTGAAATCAAAGTTCAAAAAATGCGGTTTTGGTCGCGTTTGCAATAACGAAACGATGGTGGCATGGTTTTTTTACGCCCTTCAAACAATCCTAAAATTTGATTTTTTTATGCCTTTACTATGCGGAGTCCATCTGTGTTGGACTTCAACAAATCAAGGATATTTATCCTTCCTACTCGAGTGTTACTTACATAAAGAACTATACTTTTAATATTTGTTATTTATTCACCGAACACAAATGTTCAAACAACTTTTAAGAAATAAACTCGTGCCGCTTCAAATAAAAAAAAGTCTGCTGCAGGTGTACTGTTGAAATGCACATAGCAATAGAGACACTGCATATTTTATTCCTATGTGCATTTTGATCTCACACAAGCATCTCTCACACAAACCAGTTTTTGTGGTTATGTATATTAGAATCTGCTTATTTCAGTTTCTTATGGTTTTAATCTTTTTAGGTTTTCAATGCTGTTTTTGTACCAATGACTATATGTCAAAATGCAAATTTGTGCTTTCTTTTGTTTTGTGTATGACACCCCTCCATTTCCTTGAAGTCACAGCACTCATTGTTTCAAAATTGTCATATTGGTTGCAACAATTTTATTTTGGGTATTGTTGCATACTTCTTTCACTTGTTTTATTTCTCATATTCTCTTTTCTTCATTTATGTGTCGTGTCCTACTTGATTCCACTTTTTTATGCCATCAAATGTGTAGTTGTGGACTCAAATGTGTGGAGGTTGTGGACTAGGGTGGAATTTATTCTATAGCCGGTTTAGGTTGGAGATGATTATGACGTATTGTTACTGATGTTCAAATTAGGTTTATCACTTAATTTCATTCAGTATGTGGGATGCCACCTAGTAAATGCTCATGAATTAGCGGACGAATATTGGTGTGGGCGATATTTTGTACTATTTTGGTTTATCACTTCAATTTCATACATGGTACATTTCCTAGATACATTACACGTTTAAGGAAATTCATGAAGGTTGGAGATGGTTCTGATTTATTGTTAGCATCGGATTGAGTGTAGGTATATAAGAGTAGATAAAAGTCAAAGTAAGAAAATAAAGTTAGTTAGAAAGAAGATTAAAGGAATTTGATTGTCAGATAAGTGAAAGAATTGGTTAGAATATAATGAAAATGGATAAAATAACAATTAATTTCCTCATTTTGGGTATGAATTTAACCTTAGGGAGGGTGGGGAAATACTTTTTCTTCAAATGAGGGAAATCATCCTCTTTCATTCACCATTTTATTTTACGTTCATTGTACTTATTTCACAATTATTTCAATTGCTTCATTTACATCTCTACTTATCTTCATTCCATTAGTTTGACTTTTTTATCCCTTAAATATTTTCGCTCAATCCAAGCAGCCCTTAAAATAATGTTATCACCATACAATATGTGAGATAAAGTGTTGGACCATTAAGAGTGCTGCATTGGAAATTCATGAAGCTGAGTTTCTCTTCATCGCAAACCTTGTTATCTAGAAAACACTTAGTTTTTCTAGGGTTTACTCTGTCCATTTGGTCAATTAATTCTTGTTTATCTCCGTGCTTCTCGATTTTGACTCAATTTTTTTCAATGTGAAGAACCCTGTTAACTGCCAAACATGACTTTTTGTAGGTTTAACTACATAACTTCTCATTAGCTTTTATAATTATGTTAATCCACCATATGTATCCGATATGCCTTTTCCAATTACATTACATTGTGTTGGGTCTTCCATGTCCATGACTGTTTTTCAGCTCATACAGTGGAAAGTTGTAGTTTTCTTAGTCTGAATGGGGTGCATTGCTTTGTTCTTGATTGTTGTAGACTTAATACATATTGCCTACTATCTGTTTTATTCTGTTTTCATTGTATCTTATAACTCAATAAAGTAGTTTGATATTCATTCAAATTTTTATCATCTGCAGAGATGATTGAAGAGTTAATTAGCAGGGGTCAACAGGTTGATGCTGTTCATTTTACCTATGAAGTTGGCCTTGTAGATAAGTTTCCACCAGTTCCGTTACTGAAGTCCTTCCTTAGGGATGCGAAAAAGGCTGCCACTGCAATTTTGGAAGACCCAAACCATAGTGGACGTGCTGCGGTACGTCTCTTATCCTCCTGTTGTTATTTAGTTATTTTGCTTTTGTTATTATGAATGGTTAGATTTTTGTCATCCTCTAATGTCTTTTGCTTGGAGGGTCCATCCTGAATGCATGAGTCGCTCAATTAATATTTATTTATCATTTGTATTTTTGTCCTTCGTTTTTGTAGCTAGCTGTGTGGTTGTTAGTATGACTGGACTCTTCCTTTCTAATCGCTTCTATATCAGTTAGTATTATAATTCTTTATGAATAGCTTATATATATCTAATGAAGGTGAAATAACCTGGGAATGAACATTAAATTATTGAAGTTTTATTTATGTTAAGAAATGCCTTTCTATTTTCACCCTTTTATTCACCGTCACAGCATGTCATAAGTGGGTTAAACACTTAACCCAGAGCATTTGCAGGAAAAAGCAAAATGCCTCTTTGACAACCGAGCTACTTTTGAGTTTACGATTGAGGTGCAAACTTAATTGTTGACGAAACACAAGATGGGTTAAAGCTCCTTGGTAGCTTTCTTATGACTTATTACGCAATTTTAATGACTACTTTATGAAGCTTTAAATTGGAATAACTGCTTAGACCATTGCCTTTTTGGCTGGCTGTGCCATGGTGTTTGATGATGGCAATATTCCCTAATGTTTTGCTGTAACTAATAATGATTATTTTCTGTAGCCCTGAGTGACCTTTTATTTGACCTAGATAAACATAGAAAGTACATTTGTCTGATTATCAGAAAACTATGCAAACACAGGAAGTACATTTGCATGAGAAGTAGAAAACTGTGAAAATGTTTAGTGATAAAAATACTCTTAAGTACAAGTTTTACTTTGCTTAAAATGGAGAAAGACACTTAGGCAAGCAAATGGTTATTCTTATTATTCCTATTGGATGATGTGACTGGCCAAGTAGTATCAAACACTTGCAGGATCCTAGAAGATTCTAATGTCCTAGTATGTCTAACTGATTGATTCCTACCTTGAACATAAGCATACACAAGCGCTAAGCCCCTTTGTTGTCATTCATTGGTGAGAAAGTAACAGGGAATCTACAAGACCGTCATCCCTTTTTGTCCTCTTTCCTTCGGATAGGTTCTCCCATAGGCAAGACTCTGAACTATGTTCCTTTGCACTGACTAATATAGCTTGTGTCCTGTAGCATTTAGCTAATCGGAAAGAGCAGTCTGCTCTGAGAGCAGTCCTTAAATGCATTGAAGAATACAGACTTGAAGATGAATTTCCTTCAGAAAACCTCAAGAACAGGCTGGAGCAGTTGGAGAAGATGAAAACTGACAAGAAGAAAACTACACCAGTACCTGCAAACAAGAGGACTAGGGTTTGTAACAATGGCCCCATGCCTCCAGCAAAAGCGGGCCGTTCTACAAATGCATATGTATCATCATTTCCATCAACTCCAGCTGCATTTGTCAGGTCTGTTTCACACCCCCAGTACCCAGCTGGGGTTGCACCTTATCCTTATGACAGACCTGCACCTGCTATGTACGGAAGCAGCAGTCCTCCTTACCCTTACTCACCTGAGGCGGCCCCTCCTGCTATGACTGGTCCATACGCTGGAGCACCAATTAGCTACCCGGCTTATGTCTACAACAACGGGATGGTACCATCTTATCCACAGGTTTTCTACTGATAGTTGACTAGTCTTCCTTAACCATGAGACTGGTTTTGTAACCACAATGACCTTCTTGATGTCAAAAATGGTTTTATTGTAATCACTAACCTTATAATGGTAGCGATGTGTGTTTATTACTACGAAAAAAATCTGTATTTTCTAATGTTAATCAAACCAATAGATCTAGGTGTTGTGAAATAGTAACTAGGATGAAGTTTTAATGATATCCAAGTCCAAGGGTGTAGATGAACCCTGAATTTTAGTAGATAACTGCTTTGCTGATGATTGTGAGTCTTGTGAATAGACTTGGATAATTATGCTTGCTTTTCTGAAGAAAGCTTGTCGTGCAGGTGCAGTTTTGGTAGCAGAATTAGGCTTAATTTTAGAATCAGACCTCAGGATTTATATCATGTACCTTGTATTATACAGTATCGTATAGTATTGCCATCATTTTGAGAACCATGTGCCAAATCCAATAGGGAATTTGGCAATTTTATCTAGCTATTTATGGTGTGTGCCTATGTGGTATGTGAATTTTCCGTTTAGTAGAAGACCTAATTTGTCTTTGAAATTGCTATATTGATCATATATCAATACTATGATTAGTGATATTATTGAGTAAATGAGGGAAACCCAAAAGTAAATGAAGGTTGAACACTCTAGATCTTAGTTTTGTATAGAGGTGTTCATTTAGATTATTAGGTTGATTTCGGGCTAGGTGTTCCGGATTTGTTTTGAAATCGTGTATTGTGTTCATATTACTTTTTACATAATTGTTTAAAGTTAGGTCAAATTAGATTCGGTTATAAGGTCGAGTAAGATTCGGGTCATTCGATACGTTTTGAAGACCTCTAGTTTTATAAATGAATGATGACGTAATGTGAGATGGATTGATAATGGATTAATAATGGATTAATGGGTACTGTTTTGGGTATAAAGTGGGAAGTGGAATATTTACTTTAGTGGGAAGTAATTAGATCTTGGGAATGCTTATAGTTATAGTCTAGTAAAAAAGAAAAGGTAGCAGAAACAAAGGCTGTAAAGTAGGTGGTCGACGGTTGGCCCATATCATAACTGCCTACCACAACCCACATGGGTGCTGTCAGAAAAGTGAAACTTTAGAGGAGCCAGGAAGTACCGAATTGGGATGGGATACTAGTAATAGTATACTAAGCACTAGGCATTAAGCACTATGAAGTATACGCGGTTTTCAAATTATTGATGGAGCATCATTCTGTCTATGCTTCAACCGCCACGGGTGTCTAAGCGGATCATGCAACCCATATTATTTATTTACTGTCTTGTTGGAGATGGTCTTATTAAGAGACGAGACGCTTCTTACAAGACGTCCAGCCTAATATTTTAAAAAAATGTATTTATAATATTTTTTAATATTGCACGGTTTTCAAAGTAATTACACTTAAGCAAAATTTCCTCTTTAAATTGGTGTTTGTGATAAAAAGTTTTCGAGGAGATTAAAAGGTAAATTTTTCCGTGTTGCAATTAGGTCGGCGTTATTGTATGGGATTGAATGTTGGCCAGTAAAGAAGATTTACGAACAGAGGATGACAATAACAGAATTGCGATGCTGAGGTGGATGTGTACTATAATGGATAGGATAAGAAACCAGGAGTTCAGGGAGAAGTTAGGGGTTGCATCTTTCTCCCCAAAGATGCGGGAGAACAGGTTGAGATGCAGAGCCGTCTTGACAAAATTTAGTGGCCCTGTGCGAAATTTTTATTTTGCATCTTATTTTTAGTAAATATATTTAATTTATTAATAAACTTGAAATATGTCTTTTTTTGATTATTTTTTCATATAGGGGAGAAAAAGGGGTCATTTGCGGTCGATCACATCGCACACCCTCAAAAACCCCTTTGAAAGTGAAAACATTATATAAGAAGCAAATTCATTATTATTGTATAACCAAACATGCAAATCGGTAGAGTACATCATAGTTTCTACTAGGTAAGCACATTCACCTATCTTGCATTTCGTGAAGAGAAGATACATACAAACAACTTCAAATAGAGAATATAAAATATCACACAACATACAAAAAAGAACTTAACTATCACAAAGCTTTAACATTCATGCATGAATCATGATAATTGTAGTACGCCAGCAACCCTTCAAACAAGTTGGCACTGATATGAGTCAGGAGCAACAGCAACACAACTATATGGATCACAACATTCACGAACACCGGGTTCACATGAATGTCCCACGTGGTCTTCACAACCTACAGGTTCACACTGGTGAACACCTGGAGAAACTTCCAAACATTCAAGTCCTTCACAACAGTCTGGATTAACAAGATTGCATGATTGTTCCTCTACAACACAAGCTTTGATGGAAATCATTTGCAGCATCACTGTAGATAGCATAAAAATATAATTATTAACATCATTATTACTTTTCATTATAAGTTATAGCTTAATTAAATATGTTTATATAAAAAGAGAATAAGGAGAAAGAATAACATGTTGCAAGGATGAAAAAAGAAGCTAATTTGACTTGCTTGTAATTTGCCATCCTCTCTATTGCTTGTTCGACAATCTCGATTAAAGTTAATTAGGCAATTAATATTTTGTTGTGGGCTTTCCATTATCTTTGTTTCAATTTATAGAAGTTTTGCTCCACTAATATCAATTTTACAAAAATAAATTTTGATTTCTTGGCTACTTTGAAACATTCATCACACTAAGTTTCTAAATTTTTTTATTTGCTTAGCTTAATTAAAAGTTAGTTATTACACACAATGTTGTTATATGATGTATTACTTATTTATTCATCACGAGTCTCTTAATATGATCATTAAGAATTAATTATTCGCATATTTGTTTATTTACCTAATTACTATGAAAAAATTCTATTATTGTGTAGTTCTTGATTGTTTATAGTATTGAATAGGTGATTTGGAAATCTTATGTGTGCAACAGTACCACTACTTCTTAATGATCATATTAAGAGACTCGTTCCCTCTTTTTTCTCACAAATACAATTGCAAATTTGCAATTTAAGATTTCCAAATCGTTGAAAACCGAATACCGGGTCGATCCGAATATGGAAATCCGGGTACCTGATTTTTCGGATAGTAAAAACCACTATCTGATTCCGGTATCCGGTTTATCCGGATCGGATGCCAGATATTCGGTTTTCGATTTTTTTGCCTTTTTTTAAAAAAATTTACGTTTTTGTCACATAAATATTTAATCTCACTTCGCTTTTCTTTTTTAATCAAGCTTTTTTTAAAATTTTGAATACAAATCAATTTGAAAATATCATTGGATTCTCAAAAGTCTGAATTAATTATACAACTTACTTATAATCGAGAATTGTAGGTATTATAAATTTAACAACCCAAGCAAAAAACATTTACAAAAAAATATTGATATATTTTAAAAAGATAAATATAAAATAATAAAAACTTAGAAAACCGGATATTCGGACACCCGGTTTTAACGGTATTCCGATCCGTATCCGGTATTAGATTTTTAAACCGGGTACTCTGTGCGAATTATCCAGTTACCAAAAACCGGAAAATTTAACCGATTTTTAAAACCAAATACCGAATATTCCGAGTAGGATAATTCGGATCGGATATGATTGAACAACCCTAACTAATACTATGATCATATAGTTTCATTTTTCATGATATAGTTATTTTAGGGTGTAAAGATCTAGAGACATGATGATGAATAAGTAATACATCATATGACAACATTTTTTTTTGAAATAATATAACAACATTGTGTGTAAGAAGTAACCATTAATTAAGCTAAGCAAATAAAAATAATTTAGAAACTTATAGTGTGATGAATGTTTTACGGTAGACAAGAAATAACATTTTATTTTTTTTTAAATTGAGAGGAGCAAAGATTCTACAAATAAAAACAAAGATAATGGAAAGTCCACAACAAAATATTAATTGCTTAATTAACTTCAATTGAAATTTTCGAACAAGTAATAGAGAGGATGACAAATTAGAAACAAATCAAATTAGCTTCTATTTTTATCCTTGCAACATGTTATTCTTTCTTCTTATTCTCTTTTTATATATACATTTACATATACATATTTAACTAAGCTATAACTTATAATGACAAGTAATAATGATGCTAATATTTAAATTTTTATGCTATCTACAGTGATGTTGCAAATGATTTTCATCAAAGCTTGTGTTGTAGAGGAACAATCATGCAATCCTGTTAATTCAGACTGTTGTAAAGGACTTGAATGTTTAGAAGTTTCTCCAGGTGTTCACCAGTGTGAACCAATAGGTTGTGAAGACCACGTGGGACATTCATGCGAACCTGGTGTACGTGAATGTTGTGATCCATATAGCTGTGTTGCTGTTGCTCCTGACTCATATCAGTGCCAACTTGTTTGAAGGGTTGTTGGCGCAGGACAATTATAATGAATGGATGTTAAAGCTTTGTGATACTTTTGTTTCCTATTTTATATTGTGTGATATTTCATTTTCTGTATTTGAAGTTATACACATGTATTTCCCTTCTCGTAATGCAAGCTAGGTGAATCAACTTACCTGGTAGAAACTATAATGTAATTTACCTATTTGCATCAATGGTTATACAATAATAAAGAATTTGGTTATTATATTGTATTGTGTTATAATGTTTTCCCTTCAAGTTATTAGCTCAATGTAGCATGCTATGATGTAGTTTAATTGAACATTACGTGATGATATAAATCATTATAACAATGTCAAACTCCATTTGAAGGGGATGCTTGCATAATACTATTATAATGAATGAATAATAAGGCTTTGTGATACTAAAGTTATATTTATTTTATGTTGTATGTTTTGTTTTTTTTTTCATAAACCTAGCTAGGTGAGTTCCTCTTACCTATTAGAAATTTAATTATATGATTTTTTTTAATCTATTTTCAAATATACTAGGATTATACATGTGCTATGCACGGTTCATACTTTTGTTTTTATTGATTGTAGAAGTTCATAACATGTAGGACCTTTGATAAGTGCAAGTATTTGCACTTATTGTTATTATTACTATGCTCCTTTTCGGGTGATTAATGGCGATTTAGGCTTGTTTTGTGTGTGTTCACTATTTCGGTATTCCATGGTCAATTGATGGAAAAATAAGTGAATTGTGACATTTTGAGTTGTTTATGTGGGTTTTTGTGGATATTAATACTTACGGGACTCAAAGATTGATTCGAACCAACCATTGCATTTGGACATGTGAAGTGGAGGAGCAAAAGAGCAAAATTTGATAACATAAGCTTCCAGCACAGAAGAGCTGAGTCGGCTGAGGTAGGATCCTTGAGCCTCAACGACTCAGCGTGAAAAGAGAAAAGAAAGCCATACTAGTTGATTAAAAACTTTTTTAAATGTTTGGGCTGGTAGATTTTAGGTCCGATCAATTTTATAACAACGGATGACAATTCAGTTCGAATCCGACCTTAGTTCCACTCGATCCGAGGAAAATAATCCGACCCTAGTTAGAGACAGACCGGAGTTGGACCTTATTAAAATCCGACAATCCAACTGGCTCCGACCCTGAAGGAAATCCGACTTCGAATTTGACATTAACACCAATATTTTGTTCCTTTAAAACTCTAGACGTGACTAATTCAAGCTCTCTGTCATACTAATTGTAATTTTCGATTTTGAAAAACTACTTGGTATTTTTATTTATATTAATTAATCAGAATACGACAATCATATCAAGAGAAATAAAATATGCCAAATTAAAATGCGAGAAAATTTTGTTAAATTTGTAGTTGTAGGACTATTTCTCTCATTAAACTTGAATTCAAAGTACAAAATTTTTTGTTAAAATGTATATGAAAAATATATTTTGTTAATTTTGTGTGCATTAAAATCACTAGTACAATACCACAATGATACTGTTTGATAATAACATGACTCCGTTGGAGGTCCGATAGTACGAGAGTCGGAGTCGGAGCAAATTTGGAGTATGCATAATTCGACTCCGAGTGGAGGTGGATTGAAAAAAAAGTCCGACTATTATCCGGAGCAAAGTTAGAGTATGTATAATCCGAGCCGAGTCCGACCCATTGCCATCCCTATTTTGTAGCGAATTATTTTTCATTCTAGGTCCTGTTAGATTTAAATCAACCCAATAGTCAAGAAGCTTTAAGAATATATATTAGAATTAAAAGTTTTCCAAAAATCATAAAGTAGATGTTATTGTTTTACAAAAAAACACTTAATATTCAAAATAATAATTATATAATATATATATATATATATATATATATATATATATATATATATATATATATATATATATATATATATTAGATGAGACGGTATTATAGTGAGACCATCTTCATTGAGTTTTCTCATGTATTTTTACTTTGTTAAAGCAAAGTGATCACATAATATTTTCAAGCGATCATCATTATCATCATACCCAATGTATCCCGCTTATAGATAAAATATGGTCAGGGTTTGGGAAGGGAAAATAGTTGACATCTCATACCCATATTAGGAGAGTGCGGTCAGAAAGTCCCCGACTCCAAAGAGTCTTCAAAGAGATATCCGAAAGCAAATGAAACTCTGCCAAAGGGTATAAGTTGCCGAAATGGATTTTCAAGTGATCATTTAAAAAAATTGGATTTTACACACGTTCGTCTCATGATGAGACTATCTCATACAAGACAAATCATCATCATCATCATCTTCATACCCAGTGTATCCCGCTCATAGAAAACTATGATCAGGGTTTGGGGAGGGAAGAACGACGACGATAACTCATACCCATATAAGACAAAACTAACATATTTTTGATTAGGGCAACAAACAATGTTGATCTAAATTAAAATAATTGACAAAAATAAGCGGGTCCGTCTAAAAATGATGATGCCGAACAAAAAATGTGGACATGAAACTTGAAATATCGATGTGGAACTGAAAGGGGATCAAAACGGTTGAGTTCGAGTTTCGATTGACTTCAACCCAATTTTTACAGTATTTTTTATCGGCAGACCCGTCTCTGACATTTTGGGGGCCCTAGGCTAAATAGTAAAATGGGGCCCTTGAAGAACGATAGTACACAGTAGATGTCAAAAAAATCATTCATTAAAGCACAAAATATTTTGACAAGTTACATCTCTAATTTCACTAGATGCAAAAAGCATTAAAAAAAACTCAAAAAATCATAAAAAATGAGTTCTACGGGCTTTTCGAGTTGCAAAATCATTAATAAGAGTATCAACATCAATCTTCTCCAAAAGTTCTTTTTCGATTGATAAAATTGCAAGATTATTCAATCGTTCTTGTGACATTGATGACCTTAAGTAAGTTTTGATCAACTTTAATTTTGAAAAACTCCTTTCTGCTGATGCCACAGTCACCGGGATTGTTAGAAATATTCTATAAGCAATCAACGCATTTGGATAACAATCTGCAGATTTGACAAACTCAAAAATTTCAGTTGCTGACATTACATTATTTGGCAAACTAGATTGCAACACTTTCAATTCTGAATAAAGATCATTTAAATTAACATCTGAAGAATCTCCATGGGAAAAAGTAGAGTTAAAAGTAACGCAACGTTCTCTCAGCTCATTTTCATCTAATGACTTTAGCTTGTTTGAATCAAATAAAAATCCAAAGATATTTTGAAAGGTTTCTAATTGCTCAAATCTATTTGCCAAAGAAGTAATTGCCATATCCACAACAACCAAAAAATACTCAACCCTAAATAATTCTTCAGGTGACTGATTTTGTTCATCGTCTAAATTATTTTCACCAAAATGTTTTTTTCTAATAACATGACGCTTTGTTGGAAATTACCCACAAATATCGGTCCGTTTCTAAATTTAAGTGTCGTCGATTTTATCATGAATGACCCACAAATATCCAATGCGGTTGAAGGTCTATTTTGGATCCGATTACAACATTGTGTGAAAGTTGTATCAAATATTCAAATGCACGTTGACCTACAAAATTTATATCTAATGGAAAAATACAAAATTTCTTTTCAATCGGTTGTAAACTCATATATATATATATAATTTTACATGTGAATAAATACTCTATCTAACAAAACAAAAAAAAATTTAGAAAACACAAAAATATATATGAATTTTAATCATTTCTTCAACACAATTTTTAGTTTCATATTTTATTTTAAGCCATTTGATCTTACACCCTTTTAAGCCAAAATACCTTAAGTCGAGTATGACATATTTATAATAACTCCTATATAACACAACCCGACTCCCAATACCTCTAACTATATAATTCATTCTGAATTTATAAGTGTCTAACACATTTTGGTTAAAAAAAGAACATAATATATTTGCAATTTTACCCGAATAATAACACAATTCTCTCTATTCATTTGTACCCATACTTCTTAATAAATGCTAAGGCAAAGACTTTTTTCATCTTAGTCAAACACCTAACAATGCAATTTACGATTGCCAAATCACTTATTTTTACTCCAACAATTAATACTTTAGATAACCAAATTTAAATATGCTAATAATTAATAAGTTCATATGATTTCATTTTCATGATATAGTTATTTTAGAGTGTAAAGCTCTAGAAACATGATGATGAATAAGTAATACATCATATAACAACATTGTGTGTAAGAAGTAACCTTTGATTAAGCTAAGAAAACAAAAAAAAAAATTAGACACTAAGTAGACAAGAACTAACAATTTATTCTATTTTAAATTAACATTAGAGGAGCAAAACTTCTATAAATTGAAACAAAGATAATAGAAAGTCCATAATAAAATATTAATTGTCTTATTAACTTCAATCGAGATTTTCGAACAAGCAATAGAAAGGATGGCAAATTACAAGCAACTCAAATTAGCTTCCTTTTTCATCTTTGCAACATGTTATTCTTTTTCCTTATTCTCTTTTTATATATACATATTTGATTAAGCTATAACTGATAACGTAAGTTAATAATTATGCTAATAGTTTAACTCTTTATGGCTTTTGCAGTGATGTTGCAAATGATTTCCATCAAAGCTTGTGTAGTTGAGGAACAACTATGCAATCCTGTTAATCCAGATTGTTGTGAAGGACTTGAATGTTTGGAAGTTTCTCCAGGTGTTCACCAATGTGAACCAGTAGGTTGCGAAGACCACATGGGACATTCATGTGAGCCTGGTGTTCGTGAATGTTGTGATCCATATAGTTGTGTTGCTGTTGCTCCTGGTTCATATCAGTGCCAACTTGTTTAAAGGGTTGTTGGCGTACTACAACTATCATCATGAATGGATGTTAAAGATTTGTGATCCTTAATTAAGTTATCTAATTTTTAAATTGCGTGATATTTCATTTTCTATATATATTTGAAGTTATTTGCATGTATTTTCCCTTCTTAAAATGTAAGTTTCGTCTGCTTACTTAGTAGAAACTATGATGTACATAACCTATTTGCATCAATGGTTATACAACAATAAAGAATTTGCTTATTATATTGTATTGTGTTATAATGTTTTCACTTTAAGTTATTAGTTCAATGTACCATGCTATGATGTAGTTGAATTGAACATTAGGTGAAGAATTCTATCTTACTTACAATGTCAAACTCCATTTGAAGGGATGCTTGCGTAATACAATTACAAATAATAGATATTAAGGATTTTCAAACATTTTTGTGTGAGAAGGTTTCACCATGAGATGCTCTTTAAGTATGAGCTAAATAGTCCAACTAATGCAGTTATTTTAACATATGACTTTCTTGTTTTGAAGTCGTCTCGTCTCACTGAAAGACAATCTCTGACAAAAGTAGCTCACTTATTTTATGTTGTGTGTTTTTAGTTAATGTGTAATCGAAATTGTTTTTATCTATTAGCAACTTATATGATGTACTTTTAAGAATTTATTTCCTCATCATATGAGTTCCTATGTTTGACTGACATAAGACTAAGAATCTAAAGGTAACTCATACAAGTTTATTTAATTTGATGATAGTTTTTACAAAGCTTAACATTACTTATAAGTTCCAATAAGACTAAAAATCTTAACATGAATATAGAAGGATAATCTTGTTGTTGAATTAGTGCATGAGGTTAGAGAACAATCTAAAGAATGCTCCACCAACAAACACCATAACATCCTTTGCGATATGTTTACAATAAACCCATCAAATACAAGTCAAGAGTGTTGGAAAAACTTCACATGTAAGACAAGATCTCACATCGGAAAAATAGTCGGTTATTGACTTGCATATATTTATTGGGTGAGCTAATCTTCCTAATACCATATGGTTTTGAAAAATAATGAACCTCACCGAGTGTATGTGCAACTCAATACTCTTGACCCGTGGGTTTGTGTGCCCGAGCCCACGGATGTTCTGTGTCCATACGAGTGAGATTATGTGACGAATTGTCACATGCCTAATAAAGAGTTGTGAGTAAAATGTGAGATATGAGCTTATATAGAAAATGAGAGACAATTTGTGATTAACTTCAGGCAAAATTTGTGAATTTTATTTAAAATTATATATACTTATCTTTATTATTGCTTTAGAGCCGAGGGACTCTCTGACCGCACTCTCCTAATGTGTATGTGTTAGAGTATATAACATATCTTGGGGCTTCAACCATCAGCTTAAGCTTTTGGTTGAGTTGGTTCCTTAATATGGTATCAGAAGCCAGTGTGACAAGAGGTCACAGGTTCGAATCTCAACCACCCCTCATTTAAAAGTGGAATATTTAGCACCAGGTATGAGGAGGGCCTGTGTTGCATCCACACTTCTAGCTCAAAGGGCTCTCGTGTGAGGGGGCGTGTTAGAGTATATAACATATCTTGGGGCTTCAACCATCAACTTAAGCTTTTGGTTGAGTTTTTTCCTTAACAGTATGAGTTGCTGTCTATCTTTCCTTCCTAGACCCTGACCATAGTCTGTCTATGAGCGGGATATACTTGGTATAATAATAATCGATCTTTATTATGGCTCTTATATTTAATACTCCCTCCTATTCTCCCCATTAGTCTCATTTCTAAATAGGGTCAAGTCACCCTATTAGTCCCATTTCCATTTTTAGCAAGTGTTTTTTACTATTTTACCCTCATTAAACTCTTTATAATAACCCTTATTAATCTTAATAAAAATCATTACTAAGATTAATCTATCCATCCATAATTAACCCTTCCCTCCCTTTTTATAAACAGAACCCTAGATCTAGAACATTCATTCTTGTGGGTATTTTCATGAAACTTTTGTTTAACCTTGGATTCTCTGGATTGTTCTTCATTTTCATGAAACCCTTCCCTCCCTCTTTATAAACAAAACCCTAATCCTTCCTCTTGTTTTTCGATTCTCTGGTTTGTTCGTCCATTTTGTCGGTTCCTTCTTCATTTTCTAACGGTTTCTTCTTCGAATTTGTTGCTTTGTTCTTCGATTCTCTGGTTTCTTCGTCCATTTTGTGGGTTTTTTTCTTCTAAATCCAGGTATGTAGTGTAGATCTGGGTTTTGTTCTTTTGTTTTGTTCTTCCAAATTTTTGCTTTCTTCTTCGAATTGTTGCTTTGTCCTTCTGGTTTTTTGCTTTCTTTTTCGAATTTGTTGCTATGTTCTTCGAATTTTGTGGGTTTTGTTTTTCTAAATTCAGGTTTGCTTTTGTTTTTTTTTAACCTTGTTTATTTTCTCCAGATCTGTTTTCTTCCTCTTGTTTGTTCGAATTTTTCACCTTGTTTTTTTAACCTTCGGTTCTAAATCCGGGTTTGCTTTTGTTTTGTTCGAATTTTGTGGGTTTTGTTCTTTTAAATCCAGGTTTGTTTTTCTTTTTTTTAAACCTTGTTTTTTTTCACTTTATTTTCTCCAGATCTGTTTTGTGGGTTTTGTTTGTTCAAAATTTTCACCTTGTTTTTTTTAACTTTGTTTGTTCGAATTTTGTGGGTTTTGTTCTTCTAAATCTGGGTTTGTTTTTTTCACCTTGCAGATCTGGGTTAGTTTGATGGATAAAGATAAGGTTGTTGATGATGAGTCTAAAAAGGTTGATGATAACCCTAAAAGGGTTGATGATGAGTACCCTAACTATGCTGATGATGACTATGAATCATCTTCGAATTTTGTGGGTTTTGTTCTTCTAAATCGATGGTGAACCCATCTAGTCAAGAACCTGAAAATCCTAACTATGTGTATATAGCGGCAGATGCTTTATTTGCTGATAGTGATGATGATGAATGGCTTGATAGCCTTGGTCCATTTACAAGTATGTTTGTGGTCACTGATTGCGTATTTTACCGACTTGTGATGAAATGTTTCTTTTGTGTTGTAATTTGAATTGATGCATTAATGAATACATGCCCAATGAAATTTATTGAGGGCAAATATTCTAGGCCATATTCATAGCATTATATTCTTGAGATGATTTTAGGAGGCTTGGTATTGCCACCAAATTTCATTTTGGAGGCTACCAATTGCCACCAAAATCAAGTGCATATAGGAATAAAGCTATAAATCAATGATGAGTAAAAATTAAACCTGAGAGTAATTACTAAACAACCACTGTTTTCATTTCATAAGTTTGAATACAATTGTTTCACAATAAACAACTTAAAATTTTACACTAGTTGTTTACATTTGAAACAAGTGTTTCACAAAATGTAAAATCAATGATGAGTAAAAATTAAACCTGAGAGTAATTACTAAACACGTCCAAAACTGCCCAAAAGTGTGTTTATATCGAGTTGTTGGCTCTTACTTCTGTCCAAAATGTGCTGGTTGTATACATTGTATTCTGGTTCTGTATGCTGTCGTTGTTTTATGTCTGTCGTTGCTTGGATGTTGTTGTCCATATTGACTCTGCTTTGTGTGACTTCAATTTGTGGTTCTGTCACTTGAAAATCTTCTTGAAACCCAATCAATTGTAGTAATTCATTAATTGTCTCAATACTCACCTTATTTAGTAAATGTTGAAGTGATTCAACTACTAAGACTTTGTCCACTGACAAGTAATCTGGTAATGTTCCTTCTCTTGCTTGCTTGGTCTTGTTCATGTGTGGTATGTGGTAGTCAAAACCACCCTTTCTTTTTATAACTTCAATCATGCAAGTTTGTAAAGTAATGAACACAAATCTCAAAGATTGAGGATTTAAGTTCTCAAATGCCAAATTCACAGCTCTTAATAGTTGTTTTACATTGTATGCTGCCTTTTGAAATTGTAATGCTTGAATAGACCTAAAGAAACCAAGATCTAAGACATTCATATCAGGTGAATTTGGTGGTTGTTGCACAAGTTGGATATTAAATCCATCTTTTGTTGCTTCATCAATAAAATCCTTGTCATCGGGTGCTATGTGAGGCTTTGCATTATCTTGTTGAATGATAATGTCTTTTGAAAGCATACTAGGCCACTTAGCTCTGATTGTTGGTATGACATTGGTTATGAGCATTGCCCTCATATGCTCCTTGGTGATTGATTGAATTGGCTTGGTTTCTAATTCCCCCCTCCTCCTGTTCTTTGAGCTCCTCTTCGCAGGTTCCTGAGTTATAAAAGGCCACATACCTATCTTCCCATCAAAAATCACATCACCATTAGATGCATATATGGGTTTTGCTACAGCACACATGAACATGATTTTAGGAATGAACCTTTTAGACTGAATTTCTCTATGTGGCTCTACTTCACCCGGAGCAAGATAGTATGTCTGTGTTTCACGGGTTAGATAGAAATGTTTTTCATCGATATGAATAATGTTATCTTGTGATTTGAATTTATATGCATCAATATTTCCATCATAGTAACATTTGGAAAGTGCAAAAAATAACCTGTGCAACTTATTTTTTTCAGTAAGTGTTGGTTTTAGAGGGTTTGTGTGCTTCCATATCATTTTCTTCTTCTTTCATCTAAATACAGTTGATTGTGAGACCCCCATTTGCTTTGCCACTGAATGTTGCGTTGTCTTGAGTTCACACTTGATTGCTTTGAATTTTTCATCATCAAATTGAATCTTGTTACTTGGTTGTCTTCCAATCCTCTTGCTCCCCAAGTTGATAACTGTTTGGTTGTTGTTGATTTGTTTTTGAACTTCCTTCCATAACCTTGTTATTGTTTTTCTACAAAGTTGAAATTCATTGGCTAGTTTGTTGATTGTACCAACCTCTGGTCTTCCTTTTTTGTTCAAGGCTGATAGTAGTTTTTGCATAATTTGGGTTTTTTGATGTGGAGTAACATCTTTTGTTTTACCCATAGGGTGTTTAGTGTAATAAATGTGTGCATTTAATAGAGTATATATAGATGTTCAAGGCTGGATTTCTGTTTTAGTTAGTGCAATTTTGGAATTTCATTTTGGACATTTGGCTCCAAAATTCTGTTTTGGTTTGTGGAAATTTTGGAATTTCACATTTTTGGTTTGCCTCCATTTTTTTTGAGTTTGCCTCCATGGTCTTGTTTTAGTTAGTGCAATTTTGGAATTTCATTTTGTTATGTTTGCCTCCAGAATTCTGTTTTGTTTTGCTGGAAATTTTGGAAATTTACATTTTTGGTTGTTTGGTTGAATTATGTGGCCTAAAATTAATGCATCATTTTATGTTTTGATTTTTTCTGAAGTCGATGAAAAAAAAAATACGCAATCACATGATCAGCAAAGACTGCAACTATCCCGATGCTGTTGAAGAGTTGAAAAGGCTTGGGGAAATTAATTAGTCGATCTATGTATTTTTATTTTTCGTTGTTGTAGCAATTTTTTTTTCATTAATAGTCAACTATGTAATGTATGTTTAATTTTCAGAATTTTTATTAAGGGAATTTGTATGAAATTAAAAATGTTATGCTACATTTTCAGATTTTTTATCCATGTATTTCTAAGCATTTCATAAAATGGGAGGGAAAATTGAAAATTTGGAGGGAATCATTAACCAACTAAAAAACCATTAACAAATCACTAATTCTCTCTCTCTCCTATTCAAGTGGTCCCATTTTGACCCACCTAAAAAATGGTGCCTAGTCAAATGGGACTAATTGGGGGAATAGGAGGGAGTATAAGTAGGAGACCTTATCAAGGTTATGCTGCTGCCTTGCCTTGCTCTCCTTGCCGAATCGAATTTGTCTTTCTGATGTTGCATCTTTTTTCCTCGAGATCGAGCTCACTACATCTTTTTGATGATCTTGAATTTTTCATTGGTTTATTTTGGATAGATATGAAAATTTAACTAAAGTAAAGCAAGTTTAATAAAGATGCAAAGCAAATTAAGATAAACAACGAAAATAAATTAATGCAAGCACAACGACACTACATAAGCAAAATAGATATTTTTCAAATAGAAAATTTTGAGGATTTCTTTATCATCAAATGAGTTTCATTAAATTTTTTGGATTAAATAAAACTAGTATAGAATCCCGTGCAATGCACGATTTTTTTAGCATTGGAATATATAAATATATATATTAATTAAAAAAATAAAGTCTGAGATATAATATAGTAAATTACTCAATTTTGACAATATATGTATAAATAAAATTTGTAATTTTAGAAATTGTCTAGAATATATATATGATGCGGTATATAATATATATATATATATGTATATTTTCTAATTTACTCAATTAAACTATAAATAAACTATTATAGAAACTCGTGCAATGCACTTGTAAGCAGTTGAATTGAACATTACGTGATGATATAAATCATTATAACAATGTCAAACTCCATTTTGCGTTTTCACTCTATTTAGGCTTAGCTTCTTTGCGTTTTTTATATGACATTTTGATTAATGCTTACAGGACTCAAAGATTGATTCTAACCAACCATTGCATTTGAAGTGGAGCAGCAAAAGAGCAAAATTTGATAACATAAGCCTCCAGCACAGAAGAGCTAAGTCGGCTGAGGTAGGATCCTTGAGCCTCGACGACTCGGCGTGAAAAGAGAAAATAAGTCCTTATTCCAGAAGCTTCCGCCGAGTCAGCTGAGAGAAAGAGAATGTGACCGTCGACTCGGTTGAGGTCTTGATTTTGTGAGCGTCGACTCGGCGTAGTGCACTTGAACAACACACGTGTTTTTTCCTCCGGTTTTATTAGTGGGCTTTCGGCTAATTACTCTTATGAGTATAACTAAACCCTTAATTTTAGATTAGGGTTTCTCTCTTCTTTCCTTCTTAGCTTTTACTTCATTTTCATCAATTAACTTTTGAATTACTCTTAAGCATTAGATTCAATCTAGCCTTTAACAATTAATCTTCCTTCAAGTTTGTAAGTCTTTTTTAGTCTTTTAATTTCCTTTGTTTATAATTTATTGTATTAGTTTTAAACATTCTCTAGTGAACTTTAATTTTATATTTTCAATCTTCCTTTAATAAAAGCTTAGTTTATTCTCCATTATTGTTAATTTAAATTTATTGTGGTGTTAATTATCTTCAACTGCTGATACAAGAATTAAATACGTTTTGGGAGGAGGGGATTTGTACATATGATGTCTCAAGAAAGGAAAATTTTCAACTGCGAGCAGCTTTGATGTGGACAATCAATTACTTTCCAGCTTATTCGATGTTGTCTGGGTGGAGTACTATGGGGCGATATGCTTGCCCTTACTGCGTGGATGATTCACAAGCCTTTTACCTTACGCATAGCAAGAAGATGTGTTGGTTTGACTATCACAAAAGGTTTTTAGATAGAAGTCATCCATATAGGAGATATAGAACAAATTTCAGATCGGGTGTTGTTGAGAAAAAAGATCCACCTATTATTCGGACTGGACATGAATTGTTTGATGAATTAGACCATTTTGGATTTTTGAGAGTCAATGAAGAAGATGCACCAGATCATAATAAGAAAGTTAGTAAGTACTCTGCATGATGGAAGAAGGAAAGTATATTCTGGGATTTGCCATATTGGAAAACTAACATGATTCGGCATAATTTGGACGTTATGCACGCATAGAAAAGAATGTTTTTGATAACATATTCAACACGTTGATGTGTGTGCCAAATAAAACAAAGGATCACATCAAGGGAAGACACGATCTGCGTGAACTTGGTATACGTTCAGAATTGCATCCTATAGCGTGTACACTCAAATCATTATAATTAGTATTTTAGAATTTATAATAATTCTTTCATATACTGTATTCATAATATTATATACATGATATCATATTTTAGATATAATGAAATGTTTCTTGCAATTTCACTTAACGCATCTAAACTCTTACATGATTCTCTCAAACTTATACTATGAATAAAAATACACAAATTCTTGTTATAGACCGTCTATTGCATAGACGGGTAAATATGGGTTAGCCCATTTTGTAAAATAAGTAACTGATTAGTTATCAGTCTTATTTTTAAATTTAAAATTATTGGGCTGGACTGTTGGGAGAGCCGTATTTGCCATAGACGGTCTCTCAAGAGACCTTCTGTTAAATATAAGAAATTTGAATTTTTGCGATCTTTTACACTTGTATTCAATGTAACGTTTGGCTTTTAATTGAAGCAAGACTAATGGACTTTCAAACTAAATCAGAACTTAAGAGTTTTTCAACAATACGTTCAAATCAACATTAGTATTAGAAGTTAAGGCTATTTCAGAGCAACAAGTAGTTTAGTGTTCATGAATTTGGGACGGATTTGAAGAACTTAGGCAATTTTTAGAGGGTTTTTAGTAGAGTTGTTCAACGAGGCGGGTCGAACCAATGTATCAAAGGTCAGGTCATATTTTAACGGGTTATTAGCGGGTCTTTGTTTAAAGGGTCAGGCCGAGTCGGGTCGGATTATTCTAAGGATGGGTTGTAAAAAAATTTTTACCCTTTTTTTGTATATTTTAATATGATATTATTATATACGTAGTTGAATTGACCCAACGGACAATAAAGTATTATAATAAAACTATTTTATGAACTTTTGAAAGATGGATCAAAGAGGGTTGTATTTAAACGAGCTTCAACCCGCACCCAACTCGTTTAGCATTTGACATGACCCGCCCCGATCCGACCCATTTAATTGTTGACCCGACCCACCCTGTTAAACACCTCTAGCTTTTAGTAGTAAAATTAATATCCTTTTCTATCCAAGACCTTCCCAATTCCCATTCATAGGTTAAGAGGAAAAATGAGGGTGCATTAAATAAATTGCAAGCACACATAGCTTTGAAAGGGAAGAAATATGAATTTCGGACACATAATGACGATTTTAATCATGATATTTAATATCATCATCATACCCAGCGTATCCCGTTCATAGATAAATTATGATCAGAGTATGGGAAGGGAAGATAAACGGCAACTCATACCCATATAGGAGAGTACGGTCATGATATTTAATACTTCCTCCGTCCCATATAAATTGAAGCAAAGAGAAAGTTAGTGTTTTTTAAGAAAAAGGTAGTTAAAGATAATAAATGAAGAGAGTGAATAAATTGTATGGTTGAGATTAAGAGAGAGTTAAAATGTATGGATGAGATTAAAAGGAAGTGGTCGGCCATAGTCCAAAAATAGAAATGATACAAATTAAGTGGGACGGACCAAAATAGAAAATACTGCAAATTAAATGGAACGGAGGGAGTATACAACTCGAAATGATGCAAGACCGTACACATTGGAAATAAAATTTCAATATACATATCATATACATAAAATGGACATCAAAACTAGAAGTTATGGGCTTATGCCGACTATCTACAGAGGTAAACTGGTGTTTTGCACAGGGCCTTAAAAAATATCAACATATTAAGGGCTAAAAAATATGAATATATAGCCTTAAATAGCAAATAATTATTTTAAGATTCTCACTTTCCAATAGAAAAAGCAACGTTATCCTTTTATATTCTTAAAAAAATAATTAAAAAAGAGTTTATGTAAGAGTAATTCGATGTCTTTATTGAAAGACATTAGTTTGCTACCGCTGAAAAAGGAGTTCAACGTTTTTCACTTTCGATATTAAGTAGGTCAAGGTACATTTGATACAACATTCACACATTGTTGTCATCTGATTCAAAATAGACCCTGAATCTCATCGAATATAACATGAAAATTTCAACACATGATATAATTAAAAATGACATGACCGAAAAATACTGTGAAATTTGGGTCCAATTTAAATTGAAATCCAAACCTATCCATTTTCGCCTTTCTATTACACATCAATAATTCAAGTTTCATGTCAACATTTTTTATTCGACGTCATCATTTTCAGATAGATACACTAATTTTAGTCAATTATTTTAATTTGGATCAACATTTCTTGTTGCCCTAATTAAATATATGTCCGCTTGTGTTGTATGAGACAATCTCATCATAAGACAAACACATATTATTACCAATTCCTTTAATCAGTCATTTTAAAATTGTATGTGATCACTTTAACAAACTAAATATGTATAAACCGGCTCAATAAAAATTGTCTCACCATGAAACCGTTTCATTAAAAAATTCAGGCCCGACTACAAGGAGGAGCACCCTGAGCAGCTGCTCAGGACCTCATTCTATGAGGGGCCTCAATTGAATCCATGGCTGAGTAAGAGTAATAAAGAGGAAGGAGGAGGGAGAATGGGGTAAATATAGAGAAAGTGAGGTTCAAGGAGTAACAGTGAGGAAGAAGGAGTACTCTGAGGAAGAAAGTGAAGTTTAGAGAGGAGAGAGAAAAGAATAATGTGTTTTGTCGGTTATTAGACAAATTTTTTTATTAATATTTTCTTCGTGAGACGACTTAATATATACTGATTCGATATATAGTTTAAAAAAACTTAAAACAAAAGTTTTTCATTTATTTCATTATTTTTTTAAAAATGACATTAATTTAGCTTCTTATATGGACACATCTCATACAAGACATGATTGCGATTTTTATATATATTAATTTGAACATATTTGTAATAAAACAATAATAAAGAGGGCAGATAAAAAAAGATTTACCACCTACATTATTAGAAGATCAAAATGTACTTTAAACATAAGTTTAGTTATGTTTAGTTACTCATATGGAGTATAGTTATGCTAATTTAAATTAAGTTCACCACTAATTTTATCTTTACTAACCACATTAACATTAGAAACCACATAACTCTTTATTTGCTTTTATTATTTTAAATAATAAATTTACTTTATAGAAAGCACTAAAAGTATTTTTTGTTTATTTTAGTTTATATTTAAATTTGTCTTACTTTTATTAATAATTAATCTAAAATTCGTTATTTGAAAAGGGCCTATATTTTTTATTTTGCTCAGGGCTTTTCAAATTTCCGAGACGACCCTGAAAAATTTGTGAATATATGTTGGTAATTGGTATTATTATTTTGTACATTTAGTTTTTTTGTAAAACAAAAACAATTATTTGCTACATGACGATTTTTAATTTACTTCAAAAAGATATAAAATTGACCATTGAGACCCAATAATTTACTTGGGAGGTATACGATGACTATATTTCCTAAATATTTTATTGCTAAAACATTTTTAAAACTCCTTGACCATTGAGACCCAATAATTTACTTCAAAAAGATATAAAATTGACTTCACCTAGAATCGACAAGCCCAAATATTTTGACAGCTCTACTTGGGAGGTATACGATGACTATATTTCCTCATAACTTCAATATAGTGTCATAATCCTATGTACTTCCTCTCTTAACAAATATTTGCTACATGACGATTTTTAATATTATTTATCGTTTAAATTTATTTTAAATATTGTAACTATTGTATAAGAAAAAATATAATCAAGTGGAATCTTGTTTAAATCGTCTAATCACATGCTTTTATAATATTAACTTTTTATAATTTTAAGATGTGTACAATTCATATACAAATGATCAAAATAATACATTGAATTGCATAAAAAATCAAATATAACCAATATTTTAAGATGGGAAAACATATTTGTAATCAAAGGTTAATGGATCAAACCCGAATTTAGTAGACTAATAAATTTAATTAATATTATAACATCATTACTATTTATCTTTCATAATTTCACATTCGTCTTTTTCTAGTATGTGTGCTTATATGTTTGATCCTAATTTAAATAGCGCTTTGTTTTTGGAGACTTAGAAGGCAAATATATAGAGTCAAAAACACTTAGCTTTTTTTCAAAGGGGTAATTATAGGGAAGCTTCAACTCTATTTGTTAAATATAATTTCTGCTATGATTCAACTTCATTTCAGTCTTTACAATTTTAAAATTCATAGTATAACTAGTTTTTATATAATAAATAATTTGCTAGTATATTGACAACTCTATTTGTTAAATATAATTTTTGCTATGATTCAAGTTCATTTCAGTCTATACAATTATAAAATTTTCGTACTTTAATTAATTTTTATATAATAAATAATTTGTTAGTATATTGACCATTTGCCCCCCTAAATCGAAATCCTGGCTTCGCCCCTGGTTGATGGTCCTTGAGGGTCGTCTGTTATTTTAAAATTTGTCGTCTTTAAGATAAGATAATAAAACAAAAACTTTTTATTAGTTACAACAAATTTGGTGCTCTTCCTCTCTTGTAGTGTCATCTGTCCTATGAAATATTTTGTATCATTCTGGAATGTTTTATGCTCCTTTATATAGCCCTTGTACTATCCTTTATCATCATGAAAAAGTAATACAAAATACTCAAAGAAGTACCATATTTATGCGTGTGTTTCATCTGCTGCTACATGAGCAGAATAGCAAAAGGAATGCATTAGACCTTTGTCTACATGGTATCAGAGCAATGCATTCCTCAACTGCTTCTGTATTTTTTTCTTCCTCTTTTTGAGTAATTAATCTTTCCTCTTTTGTTATCATGGCTGAAACCTCTAGCTCCTCTCTTATTGAACCGTCCAGTCCTTTATACCTTCATCCTTTCGATGGGAGTAACTCGATCTCTGTAGAAAAACTCATTGGGGCAGGTAACTACAGAAGCTGGCGTTGATCCCTTGAAATAGGGTCATCATCGAAAAGAAAACTAGGGTTTGTAACTGGGGCCATTAAAAGAGATGGGGAAAACCCTATCAAGCAAGAAGCGTGGGACACCTGTAACAACATGATTATCTCCTGGATACTTAATAGTGTATCCGAATCCATTAAAAGATATGTGATGTTCCTTGACAGTGCATACGCCATCTGGGATCAATTGGAGCAAAGATTCTCAGTGGTAAATGGAGCTAGGAAATATAAGTTGAACAAAGAGTTGTATTCCATCAAACAAGGGGATAAATGCTTATCAGAATACTACATTGAGATCAAAGTTGTGTGGGAAGAGCTTGACAGCCTTAATACCCTACCTACCCTTTCCAACACCACTAATGAGGTACAATCTTTTCTTATTGCTCTTAGTACTCAGAAAACTGAGCAGAAGCTATTTCAATTCTTAAATGGGTTGGATGAGTCCTATAGCCCACATCGCAGTCATATTCTTCTTATGCAGCCCCTACCTTCTATAGATGAGGCCTATAATTTATTACAACAAAAGGAGAGTCAACGTGATATATTGTTAAATGTGAAGGGTGAGTCTGATGCTTTGGTAATGTATGGTAGGAGTACTGGAGATATTGTTCACTGTAGTTTATGTGGGAAGCCTGGGCATCATAAGGATAAATGTTGGTCTGTTGTTGGTTACCCTTCTTGGCATGCCTTGTCCTCTACACCACCAGTTAGGGGACGGAGTTTTTCATCCAGAGGAGGTCGTAGTCCTAGACCTTACAGTAATGAAGTTAGAAGCACCCCTACCCTTAGCCCTTCTCAAATAGAACAACTCATCAAACTTTTACCTACACCCTCCTCCAACCCTACTGTGTCTGAAGAAGAGTTTGACACCCTTTATGCTAGAATGGCTACATGCTCTTCAGCCTCTTTCAACCCTACTCCCTGGATTCTTGATTTTGGGGCGTCAGATCATATGACTGGCCAGGTGTCCTTGCTTACAAATCCTCATGCTCACCCATATCACAACAAAATCACCCTTCCAAATGGTCATATACTTCCTCTATCAACTGTTCTGGCAGCGTACCTCTCATACCCACCCTCACCCTCCTCAATGTACTCTATGTCCCTATCTTCCATCATAATCTTCTCTCCATACCTAAATTGACCAAAGATACTGGGTGTAGCATTCTCTTTACCTCTGACTCTTGTTTCCTCTTACCTAAACACTCCTCTACTCTTGTTCTCTTTGGAAAATTGTCTCCTGGGTTTATACTACTTCACACCCTCACCACATTCCAACACCTCTCACTCCCTTCTTGTTCCTGATCACCTTCCTAATCCCCCACCTCTCTCCCTGTCCAATCTTTGGCATTGTAGGCTGGGACATGCCCCGTTCCACAAACTTGCCCATATACCACAGATTGCTCGCTTTACTACTCCCTCTGACCTATGTCTCACATGCCCCTTGGCCAAATTTACTAAACTCCCATACACTCTCAGTGAGTCTAGGGCTTATGATCTGTTCAAGCTTATTCACATTGGAATTTAGGGTCCTTATAGGACGCCCAACAGAGGTCACCACAAGTACTTTCTCACTATTGTGGATGACCATTCTCATACAACATCGGTCAGCCTCTTGAAACTCAAGTCTGAGGCCTTTTCCATCATACAGACCTTTGTACACATGGCTCATACTCAGTTTGGTAAAATGGTGCACGTAATTCGCTCTAACAATGCCCTTGAATTTGCTGATGCTCAATGTTTGGCTTTCTACTCTGCCCAAGGTATTGTGCACCAGACTTCTTGTGTTGATCGACCCCAACAGAATGGGAGGGTAGAACGCAAGCATAGAAACCTCCTAGAAATGGCGAGGGCCCTTAGATATCAGGCTCATTTGCCTTTGGTTTTTTGGGGGGACTGTGTTCTTGCTGCAGCCCATATCATTAATAGGCTGCCCATTCCACTACTTGGTCATAAGACTCCTTTTGATATACTGCATCATACCCTACCCTTATACTCTCACCTTCGGGTTTTGGGATGTCTTGCATTTGCTAGTAATCCAAGTAGAACTCATGATAAATTTGCCCATAGAGGATCCCCTTGTCTGTCTATTGGCTATCCCTCTCACCAAAAAGGCTACAAATTGTATGACCTCATTACTCAAAAGTGTTTTGTTAGTAGAGATGTCCGGTTCTTTGAGCATATTCTTCCCTATAAGTGTTTTCCTAACCCCTCTGTTGCACCTCCTCCCAATTCCCCTTCTATTATTATTAACCCCTCTTCTGATGAGTATCCCTTCTCTAACCCCTCCTCTGCTTCTCCTTGTGCAGGTCCTCCTTCTCCTACAGCTCCTGACCCTTTACTCCCCATTAGAAGGTCCTCTCGTCCCACAACAAAACCCACATGGCACTTTGACTATGCCATGCTCAATCATCATTCTGCCCCCAACTCAACCTACAAAAATTCACTCCACCACAGATACCTCTGTCTCTCCTGCATATTCCTGTTTCCTCACCCATTCACTTCAAACCAAAGATCCCATGCATTTCAGGCAGGCAGTCACTCACCCTCATTGGGTTGAGGCCATGAATGAGGAACTTCACTCTCTTGAGTTGAACCACACTTAGGAGGTCACTGATTTACCCCCTCACAAAAAAGCCAATGGTTGTAAGTGGTTCTACAAGACTAAGTTCAATGTTGATGGTAGTCTTGATAAATATAAGGCTAGGTTGGTTATCTTGGGGAATCATCAACGCCCTGGGGAAGATTACAACCAAACCTTTGCTCCTGTGGCAAAAATGACCACCGTCTGGTCTCTTCTAGCTGTGGCTGCACTTAAAGGATGGAACATTCAACAAATGGATGTTAAAAATGCCTTCCTCCATGGTGATTTGGAGGAGGATGTCTACATGAAACTTCCTATGGGGTATTCTCATCAAGGTTCACGCATATCTGTTCTCTCTGAGGGGGAGCAATTCTCGCATGCCTCATCTGTCAAAGTGTGTAAGCTGCTCAAATCGTTATATGGTTTAAAGCAGGCTCCGAGGCAATGGTTCTCCAAATTAAGCACTGCCCTGCAATCTCACCAATTTGTGCAGTCCAAAACTGACTATAGTCTGTTCATCAAACGCCATTCAGATACTATCACCATTATCCTTGTATATGTCGACGATCTCCTCATTGCAGGAAATGACTCAGCTGCTATTCAATCCACTAAAGCCTTTCTCAACTCCACCTTCCACATGAAAGACTTGGAGTCAGTACGCTATTTTCTGGGGTTGGAGGTTGATCATACATCACAAGGTTATTTTTTGTCACAGCGCAAGTACATTCATGATCTTTTGCATGAGTATGGGCTCTCTAAGTGTAAACCTCTCCGACTTCCTATGGCCACTCATCACAAGTTGCACCTCTCCTCTGGTGAACCCTTGGCTAATCCTGAGCCCTATCAACGTCTTGTGGGCAAATTGATTTATCTCACTATTTCAAGACCCGATATATCGTTCACTGTGCATGCTCTGAGCAAATTCATGCACAAACCTACGGCTCCTCATTATCAGGTTGCTTTCTGTGTCCTCCGGTATCTCAAAGGGTCTCCCACTCAAGGCATTCTCTTTGCTCATTCCTCTACTGCCACTCTTACTGCTTATTGCGACAGTGATTGGGCTGGCTGCCCTTCCACTCACAAATCCACTACCGGCTTTTGTCTCTTACTTGGCCACTCTCCTATCTCCTGGAAATCTAAGCGTCAAACAGTTGTTGCTCGCAGTAGTGCTGAAGCCGAATATCGAGCTATGGCAATGACTACTTGTGAAGTACTTTGGGTCAAGCAACTTCTCAAGGACTTGGGTATCACAGACTGTGCTCCAACTCCTCTTTTTTGCGATAATCGTGCTGCTTTGGCTATTGCTGCAAACCCTGTCTATCATGAACGTGTCAAACACATTGACATTGATTGTCACTTTATTCGTGACCAGGTTGCCTCCCACACCATTGCTCCTACTCACATTGCCTCATCTCATCAGCTGGCTGACATCTTCACTAAAGTACTCCCTTCCAATCATCAGCAGCTCCTCATGTCCAAGCTTGGTGTTCATACTTCTACCAACCTTGAGGGGGAGTATTGAGCCTACTGCTCCTTCTCTCTCATCTGCAGAAATTAGTTACAACAAATTTGGTGCTCTTCCTCTTTTGTAGTGCCATCTGTCCTATGGAATATTTTGTATCATTCTGGAATGTTTTATGCTCCTTTATATGGCCCTTGTACTATCCTTTATCATCATGAAAAAGTAATACAAAATACTCAAAGAAGTACCATATTTGTGCGTGTGTTTCATCTACTGCAACATGAGCAGAATAGCAAAAGGAATGCATTAGACCTTTGTCTACAAACATGTATGCTCAATACCGTCAACTAAGCTAAGAGGTATAAACATTTTAAAAAATATGATAATCAAATTTATTATATACTCCCTCCTATTCATAGAGAATGGGAAATTTGTATTTTGACACTATTTATTTATTACTCTTAATTTATATTTTATTCTTAATCTATAAATTAGAACATAGTCAAGTGAGATCTTGTTTGATTCGTCTCAATGCTAAGATTATTAATATTCACTATAACACAATACAATATAATAAGCAAATTCTTTATTGTTGTATAACTATTGATGCAAATAGGTAATGTACATCATAGTTTCTACTAGGTAAGCAGACGCACCTAGTTTACATTTTGAGAAGGGAAAATACATACAAACAATTTCAAATATATATAGAAAAAGAAATATCACGCAATATAAAAATTAGAGAGCTTAAGGATCACAAATTTTTAACATCCATTCATGATGATAATTGTAGTATGCCAACAACCCTTTAAACAAGTTGGCACTGATATGAGTCAGGAGCAACAGCAACACAACTATATGGATCACAACATTCACGAACACCAGGTTCACATGAATGTCCCATGTGGTCTTCGCAACCTACTGGTTCACACTGGTGAACACCTGGAGAAACTTCCAAACATTCAAGTCCTTCACAACAATCTGGATTAACAGAATTGCATAGTTGTTCCTCTACTACACAAGCTTTGATGGAAATCATTTGCAACATCGCTATAAAAGCCAGAAAGATTTAAACTATTAGCATAATTATTAATTTACGTTATAAATTATAGCTTAATCAAATATCAAATATGTATATATAAAAAGAGAATGAGGAGAAAAGAATAACATGCTGCAAGGATGAAAAAGGAAGCTAATTTGAGTTGCTTGTAATTTGCCATCCTTTTTATTGCTTATTCGAAAATCTCGATTGAAGTTAATAAGGCAATTATTATTTTATTGTGAACTTTCTATTATCTTTGTTTCAATTTATAGAAGTTTTAATCCTCTAGTGTCAATTTAAAAAGGAATGAACTTGTCTACTTTGAAACATTCATCACACTAAGTTTCTAAATTTGTTTTATTTCTTAGCTTAATCAATGGTTACTACTTACACACAATGTTGTTATATGATGTATTACTTATTCATCATCATGTATCTAGAGCTTTACACTCTAAAATAACTAATCATGAAAAATGAAATCATATGAACTTGTTAATTATTGGGATATTTGGTTATCCAAAGTTTCTAAATCATATGAGCTTTCGGATATCTATTTGAAGATCTTAAGAGCCGGGCGATTCTCTGACCGTACGTTCCTATATGATTATGAGTTGCAGTATATCTTTCCTTCCTAGACCCTGACCATAGTTTGTTTATGGACGAGATACACTGAATATGGTTATGATGATGATGGTCACGTAAAGTATTGAAAAATTCTAATATTGTGTATTGTTGGAGTAAAAATAAGTGAATTGGGAATCGTAAATTGCAATAATAGGTGTGTAACCAAAATGAAAAAAGGTCTTTGCCTTAGCCTTTATTAAGAAGTATGGGTAATGATAAAAGAGAGAATCATGTTATTATTGAGATAAAATTGCAAATATATGATGTCATTTTTTTAATCAAAATGTGTTAAAACACTTATAAATATATTTAGAAGTCGGGTCATTTTAAATAAGAGTTATTTTGGATAGTGCTATACTTGACTTCAGGTATTTTGCTTAAAAAGGATGTAAGATCAAATGACTTAAAATAAAATATAATGAAATTAAAGATTCCGTTGTAGAAATAATTAAAATTCATGTATATTTTTGTGTTTTCTAAATTCTTTTTATTTTGTTAGATAAAGTATTTATTTAACCGTAAGATTATACTCCCTTCAATTCACAACTATTGTCCCATTTCCTTATTGGGTAAGTTTATCCCAAATGTCACATCTTTATTTTTCGTTATGATTTTTTACCTAAATACCTCATGTTCACACAACTAATGACCAAAATGCCCCCACTTTTATTCCTTACAATACACGAACTACCACATTTACAATTAATTTAATCAATTAAAATACCTTTATCACCACCTTTTTGGTGGACTCCCTCCCACTCTTTACATCCGTGCTCAACCAAATGAGACAATAGATATGAATTGGAGGGTGTATATATAAGTTTACACCCCATTGAAAAGAAATGTTGTATTTTTCTATTCACACATAAATACAATTGGTTTTTGAAAATGTTTATTAATTAATTAGTGGACAGCTTGGAGGTCTTGCTAATAATCCCTCCATGGACGGCTCTTTGTAGGTAGGTCAACATACATTTGAATATTTGATACAACTTTCACATAATGTTGTAATCGGATCCAAAAATAGACCGTGAACCGCATTGGATATTTGTGGGTCATAACATGATAAAATCCACACATAAATTTAGAAACTGATCCGATGAAAAATACTGTGAAAATTAGGACGGAGTCAATCGAAACTCAAACCCAACCATTTTGAACCCCTTTCAGTTTCACATCGATACTTCAAGTTTTATGTCTATATTTTTTATTTAGCATCATCATGTTTAGACCGACCCGCTTATTTTTGTCAATTCTTTTAGTTTATATCAACATTTTTTGTTGCCCTAATCAAATATATGTTATCTTTGTCTTGTATTAGACACTCTTATCATGAGACGAACCTGTGTAATAGCCATTTCTTTTAAATGATACTTGAAAATAGTATGTGATCACTTAGCTTTAAGAAACTAAATATACATGAAACAGCTCAATAAAGATGGTCTCACCATGAAACCTTCTCATTTAAAATTTGTCTATATATATATATATATATATATATATATATATATATATATATATATATATATATATATATATATATATTGGCATTATTACTTTGAATATTAAGTGTATTTTTTAAAACAATAACATCTAATATAAAAATTCAAATCCGACACAACCCGAATGAAATTCACTGCAAAAAATATAAAATTGACCCCGAAACATTTTGACAACTCTACTTGGGAGCTACACGATGACTATATTCCATATCATAACTTAAAAATAGTGTCGTACTCCTATTTATGTATATCTAAAAAAACTTTTTATTCAACATGTATGGCCAATAGTTCTATACTATGATCAGCTTAGCTAAGAGTCATATGAAAATGAAAAGCAAATTTATTTTTTTTATATAAACATATATATGAAAATAGATTAAAAAACATCATATAATTAAATTGCTAGTTTATTACAACGAAAAAAAACAAAGCCTTATTATTCATTCAGTATAATTGTATTATGCAAGCATTCCCTTCAAATGGAGTTTCACATTGTTAGAAAGAAAACATTATAACACAATATAATAAGTAAATTTTATATTATTGTATAACCATTGATGCAAATAGGTAAATTACATCATAGTTTCTACCAGGTAAATTACATCAAATAATACAGAAAATAAAATATCACACAATTTAAAAAAGAAAACTTAAGTATCACAACGCTTTAACATCCATTCATTATGATTGTAGTACCCCAACAACCCTTCAAACAAGTTGGCACTGATATGAGCCAGGAGCAACAGCAACACAACTATATGGATCACAACATTCACGTACACCAGGTTCGCATGAATGTCCCACGTGGTCTTCACAACCTACTGGTTCACACTGGTGAACACCTGGAGAAACTTCCAAACATTCAAGTCCTTCACAACACTCTGGATTCACAGGATTGCATAATTGTTCCTCTACAACACAAGCTTTGATGGAAATCATTTGCAATAACATCACTGTAGATAGGATAAAAATTTAAAATATTAGCATCATTATTACTTGTCATTATAAGTTATAGCTTAATTAAATATGTATATATAAAAAGAGAATAAGAAGAAAGAATAACATGTTGCAAGGATGAAAATAGAAGCTAATTTGACTTGTTTGTGATTTGCCATTCTCTCTATTGCTTGTTCGAAAATCTCGATTGAAGTTAATTAAGCAATTAATATTTTGTTGTGGACTTTCCATTATCTTTGTTTCAATTTATAGAAGTTTTGCTCCACTAATGTCAATTTAAAAAACAATAAATTTTTATTTCTTGTCTAACTTGAAACATTCATCACACTAAGTTTCTAAATTTTTTTTATTTGCTTTGCTTAATTAAAGGTTGCTTCTTACACACAATGTTGTTATATTATTATTTCACAAAAAAAAATGTTGTTATATGATGTATTACTTATTCATCATCATGTCTCTAGATCTTTACACCCTAAAATAATTATATCATGAAAAATAAAATCATATGAACTTATTAATTATTGGCATATATGCTTATAATTTTTACCCAAAATATAACATGATTTTCTTTTTTATGTGTACCACTACTTCTAAATGAATATTAAGAGACTCGTTTCATCTTTTTTCTCACAAATACAAATATACAATTGCCAATTTGCAATATAACATTCAATAACTAATACTATGATCATATGTTTTCATTTTTCATGATAAAGTTATTTTAGAGTATAAAGATCTAGAGACATGATGATGAATAAGTAATACATCATATAACAACATTTTTTTATGAAATAATAATATAACAACATAGTGTGTAAGAAATAACCTTTAATTAAGCAAAGCAAATAAAAAAATTTAGAAACTTAGTGTGATGAATGTTTCAAATTAGACAAGAAATAAAAGTTTAATGTTTTTAAAATTGACATTAGAGGAGCAAAACTTCTATAAATTGAAACAAAGATAATGGAAAGTCCACAACAAAATATTAATTACCTTATTAACTTCAATTGGGATTTTCGAACAAGCAATAGAGAGGATGGCAAATTACAAGCAAGTCAAATTAGCTTCGTTTTTCATCCTTGCAACATGTTATTCTTTATCTTTATTCTCTTTTTATATAAACATATTTAATTAAGCTATAACTTATATGAAAAGTAATAATGATGCTAATAGTTTAAATTTTTATGGTATTTACAGTGATGCTGCAAATGATTTTCATCAAAGCTTGTGTTGTAGAAGAACAATTATGCAATCCTGTTAATCCAGACTGTTGTGAAGGACTTGAATGTTTGGAAGTTTCTCCAGGTGTTCACCAGTGTGAACCTGTAGGTTGTGAAGACCACGTGGGACATTCATGTGAACCTGGTGTTCGTGAATGTTGTGATCCATATAGTTGTGTTGCTGTTTCTCCTAGCTCATATCAGTGCCAACTTGTTTGAAGGGTTGCTGGCGTACTACAATTATCATGATTCATGCATGGATGTTAAAGCTTTGTGATACTTGAGTTCTTTTTTGTATGTTGTGTGATGTTTTATTTTCTCTATTTGAAGTTGTTTGTATGTATTTTCTCTTCTCGAAATGCAATCTAGGTAAGTGTGATTACCTGGTAGAAACTATGATGTACTCTACCTATTTGCATCTATGGTTATGCAATAATAATGAATTTGCTTATTATATATTGTGTTATAATGTTTTCACTTCCAGAGGGGTTTTTGAGGGTGTACGATGTGATCGACCTTACATGGCCCATCTTTCTTCCCTATATGAAAAAATAATCAAAAAAAGAAATATGTTAAGTTTATTGATTAAATAAATATATTTACTAATTAAAATAAAACGTACAATAAAAATTTTACACAGAGCCACCAAATTTACAAGACGGCTATGGCTTTTGGCGATTTAAGGGTAGGAGGTAGTTTTATGTTTATAGATTTAGAATTTTTAGAAACTTAAAGAAGTTATAGAATTTTTTGAATAAAGTACAAGTTTCTCCCATTCACACCCTTTTCATTTATGGGTTAATTAAGAGGGGAAAATGAGTGTGTAAACTATTAGAGTATACCCTCTCACGTTCCTTAAAGAAGTTCTCATTTTCCATTTTAGGGTGTTTCAATTGTTATTTCCATAAGGAATCTTTCCATTTATATCACAAATTTTGGACAAAAATAACCTCACTCATCCTCATTTTAATATTTTAATAATGATTATGAGCCCACATGTCTTCTACTAACTCTATTTTAACATTTTTATATTCCTTATGGTCCCCACATGTTTCCCACTAACTTCATAAAAATATTTTTTTAATTAGTTGTGGTCCCCATATTTTTTCTACTAACTTTCTTTAAATACTTTTTTAATACTTGTGGTCCCCACTTTTCCTCTATCAAAATTATTATTCAATAAAATAATATCTCCACCATCTAAAAGATTCTACTTTTCTTAATTCCCGTGAACATTCCCTATGGGAACATCAATAGGGAACGGAAGGAGTATAACATACTAGTATAAAAACTCGTGCATTGCACGAAATTATTAATATAAAAGTATATATAAATATAAATTTTAAATAGAGATGTAATTACATGCTATCAGTATAAAAGTTCTATAATATTAAATTCTTATAAAATAGATAAAAATTTAGAATATATAGTGCTTTTATTAAAAGAATAAGGTTGTTAATAATTATTAATTAAAGCTCTCATACTTTTTAAGGCAAATATGAGAGATCTTTTAACGTCATCATAATGACTATTTGTCATTGTTAAAATATTTTTTGATTATCATGTATCTTTGTTTTTCGATGAAATATTTTAAAAATTAAAATTTTAATAAAGAAACTTTGTTAATTAGTACATAATACATATAAAAAAAAAACAAATATATTTTTAAAAAAAATTAATTTAAAATTTATGTAGCTTTTAAATTCAAAAATTTAATATTTCAAGAAAATTTATAAGAACATATCTTGTTTTGATATACTACTCAAATATTAAGGAAATATTGATATTAACTTTAGCAAAAATTTCATTACATGGAAAATCAATATATGAATGACACGTGTAATTTTACATTCTTTTTATTAGATTGTATGATCTTTAGACTTTAACCATTAGCTTCAGCTTTAAGTTGAATGGGATCCTTGAATGGTATTAGAGGCCAACGTGATCAGAGGTTACGAGTTTGAATCTCAACTTCCATTTCAAATAGAATATTCAGCACCCATGCGCCTCAACCATAAGCTTAAGCTTGTATATTATATAGTTTGATAGGAGTATAAAACATGTAATGATTTTAGTCTAGCTAATGGCTTTTTAACAAGATTTCTTTCATGTACTTCTAATACTTAGACGAAATTTAAGGAAGTGTAAAAAAATTTGGTAAGCTGTGTGCCTTTTTAAATGAGATCGAAAATACATCATAATAGACAATATTTTTAAACTATTTAATAAAAAAGAAAAATCATCCCCTCTCCTAGTAGTGAATTAAGTTTTGTAATATAGTAGTATTATAAAAGTGGTCTTAAAAACTTATATTATAAATATCAAATATAAACTTCTGTTTAAAACTATTATGTAAAAATATTTTATAGAGCTCAAGTTTTGTCATATATTAATATTAAATTTATAAACTTATATTATAAATATTAATACTCCCTCATTTACCTTTTTCATATACACCATTTTAATCTTCGTATTGAGGCGATTAAACAAAATCCCACTTAATCATATTTGAACTTATAGATTAAAAATAAAATATAAATTAAGGGTAATTAGTAAATAATAACCAAAAAATAAATGAGACAAGTAAGCAAGAAAAAGAAATAATATTAATTAATAAAAAGTTGTCATTGAAAAGAGGACAAATCGGCCCTCTCCTCTTCAAAATTTTTAATTATTTCTTTACTTGTGTAGAGCACAGCATGTGTAGCAGAAGGTTTAAGGTTCGATTCCTACTGGGCGCATGAATTAATTGGGGGGTTTCTTGATTGCGTGCATCTCTTTTAACTCTCTATTTGGTGGGAACGAGTATGATTTGTCCGCATCTTTCAAGAAAAAAAAACCTCCATTCGAACTCTACCTTATACTGAATATTAAGAGTGACCTTTACCTTTATTTTTTTAATTTTTGTGTAGATAAAAAAATGGAGATCTTAAAAGCACAACATTATTTATAGTTCAAATAGAAGATTCTCCATATGCTAACAAGAATAGTTTTGGTTTGCTCATTGCACGCCATAAAATGACATGACATTTACATAGAGACGCCAACAACCCTGCTTTCCAAGCCAACATTTTTTTGTTTATTTAGTTACAATTACAAACATCAATTGTCTCTTCAATCTTCCTTCATCCCATCCATTTGTCTCTTCTTCCCATGCAAGATACTACTAAGTAGTAAGGGATTGGATAAGATAACTATGTCACTTTTACTTTTTATATTTTATTTTATAATTCTAATTACGAATACTGCTTTAATTCATTATATTTAACTTCTAATTCTTCGTCATATGAAAAATAAATAAGGCTAATTAATTGATATATATATATATATATATATATATATATATATATATATATATATATATATATATATATATATATATATATATATATATATATATATATATATATATATATATATATATATATATATATATATATATATATATATATATATATGAGTAGTTTTGTTTACGTATGGATTGAATATATTTTTGATTCTAGGCTAGGATCAAGAGAAACTCCTATAGATAAAAGGGAGAATTGTTTTTTAATAGTCGGGAGAAACGTACTACTGAAAGAAATACTTTAAGGACCGTATCAACTCATAATTTACTCATTGGATGTCATTTTTAATTGCGAAACTTGGGTAGGGCATAAGCTTGGCTTTTTTGGCAATATAATATATTCATGATGACAAATAATTATAATTTCAAATAAAAGTAGTATTTAAAACTTCGATAGATGAAAGGGAAGTTATTTTTTTATAGTTAGTGAAAATCAATTCCTAAGAAGAAACCTTTAAGGACTATATCAACCTATAATTCTCTCATTGTCATTTTGAGTTGTGAAACTTGAGTAGGGAATTATAAAGGGTGACCTTCTTGACGATATAATATATACTCCCTCCGTTCTTTTTTGTTCTTCCCATTTACTTTTTGTACAGTTTTCAAAGCAATTTTCGAGCCTAAATATCTCTAAATACGCATTATAAAAAATTATAAAAAATATATAATAAAAAAGTATACATTAAGACGAATCTAAGGAAATCTCATATGGATATATTTTATCATATATAAATGTTTTAAAAATCTTAATCAAATTTCTCTCTCCAAAATAGAATATTCTAAACGGGAAGAACAAAAAAAAAACGGAGGGAGTACATGATAACATCTTACATATTCAAATTATAAAAGTGATTATCTTAATGATCGATAAAGCTAGTAATATAATATTATAATAACAAAGATATCATAGATTCATAATCCCCTAGTTTTTATCTTTTTGCCCCTAATTCTTGGCTCAAGTTTAGCCGTACGAATCATTTAATTTTAAGCTGGTTTTGGGCGAGATCATCTCAAATTGAGACAAGAGTGAATCGGCTCACTTCGCATTTTTCAATTTTGATCTTAAAGGTATTAATTTTTACCTTAAAGAAATCAATTTCAACGTGTCGTAAAGTAGTATTTAAACATATCAATTTGAACTTATAAGCGATCAGTTTTGACGTTAAAGTGATCAATTTCTACCTAATATAATTGACAGCGATGACTATTGAATTGTGTGTTGTTATATAGTTCATTTATTTTGTTTATAATTGATATAGTTAAAATCATAACAGAAATAAGATAAGGTCATAATCGATACATATTTGGTAATAATTGACAGTGACAAGTATTGAATTGTATGTTGTTATGTAGTTCATTTATTTTGTTTATAATTGATATAGTTAACATCATAACATAAACAAGATAAGGTCATAATTGATGCATGTTTGGTGATAATTGATACTATTAAGTTTAAAACTTACAGTTACATTGTGTTTTTTTATATTGAATTTTTCTACTGCTTTTTTTAGTTTATGATATTTATGCTTTTAATATGTAAACTGATACCGATAAGATCAAAATTCATAGAATTAAAGGCATATTGTCTTATTATGCTCCATTAAAACAATTATGTTGCATTGAATAAAAGTACTTGTATTGTACAATGTTTTTTAACACTATTATAATAGTATTATTGATCTTTCATTTGTTGATTAAAATCCATCCATAGAATGATAAAGTAATAACATTTTATTAACTTCGTTCTCAAATTGTGAAACAGAATCATATTTAGGTAGAAATTGATTAGTTTAACGTCACAATTGATTACTTTTAGGTTCAATTTGACATTTTTACTTTAATTGATATGTTTAAGTACTACTTTACGTTGAAATTGATAATTTTTAAGGTCAAAATTGATACCTTTAAGGTCCAAATTGAAAAATGCCCTGAAAAATGAAAAAAAAAAACTAAAAAATGGAAATCTAGAGGGCAAAGCACTCGCGTGTAGTGCACGCGCCTAACAATGGGCCGGCCCAAATCTCGTCTTAGAATAGGACGGTCTCGTCCAAGTTTTTGTGTTTACTTTTAGACTAAAATCTATTGGTTGCATGTTGAAAACTGTCTTCCAACTTCGAGTTACTTCTTTTACTAAATTCTTCTAATAATAACTTTTTCCCTTCCAAATAACTTGTAATATTAGAATTTTCACACTATTTATTCACCACTCTTATAATTTGTGATTAGTTTTGAATTTATAAGTCAAAACATAATCAAGTAAGATCTTATTAGATTTGATTTAATACAAAAATTGTTAATATTAAATATTTATAGTTTTTTATTATACATAATTAATTAGAGATATTAACACTACAAAAAAAATGCAACTTACCGACCAAAAAACTACCGACTAACCTAAATAGTCGGAAATTCCGACTAACACGTGTTAGTCGGAAATTCCAACTATTTCTAATTATTTTATCTTAATATTGGCCTGGAGGACTAATTTATAAATGTTAGGCGCTGTATCATAGCATGTATAGGTAATTATCTTAGTTGGTAACTGATGTTGCTTGTGTTCAGCAGGTCTTGTGTTCGAATCCTATGGGTAACATTTTGTTGGTTTTCTTCTTTTTTACTAATCAACTAACCAACTAATAATTAATGTACTATAATACACTAATACAATTAATAATAAACTAATTATACGAGTAATAATATACTAATACACTAATAAAAATACTAATATTACTACATGAATATGACTAATACTTTATATACTAATATACTAATTCACTCAGTTGGTGAGTGTATCTACTTGCATCCAGCAAGTTTTATGTTCGAATCCTGCGGATTGCATTTGGGTGTTTTTGTTTTTTTAGACTAATCAACTAATAATATAATAATAATACACTAATACAACTAATAATAAACTAATATGATTAAGTCGTATATAATATATAATTAATAATAAATTAATTATATGAGTAATAATATTAACATCAATAAACTAATATTATGAGTAGTAATATCTCTAATTATATACTAATACAACTAATAACAATTTACAATTAACAAAAAAAATTTTAATTTATATAATAATAATAATAATAATAATAATAATAATAATAATTTCGTTCAAAATAATAATAATAATAATAATAATAATAATAATAATAATAATAATAATAATAATAATAAGTGGTATGAGTGTTATGCAATAAGTATAAAAACATTAGAAAGAATATCACTAAGTAACACGTGTCCTACTAGTTAGAGTGTTGGTGTTGTATCCATGAGGTCATGGGTTTAAACCTTACTCAAAGCATTTGAGTGTAAGGTTGTTGCTTGCGCCACGTGGGCAGCTGTAATGTGGGCGGTAGGCGGTGTGATGTGGGTGATATGTGACTGCCACGTGGTAAATGATGTGGCATTTTTATTCTGTCAGGTTTTTTGCGACCAAATGAGTGGTCAGAAGTCGGTCGCAAAGTGGTCGGCATTTTTTTAAAAAAAATTCTCCTATTTTGGGATAAATTCCTGAAATAGTATTTTCAGACTAACCTGATAGTCGGTATTTCCGACTAATTTTCCGACTAACCTAAGTTAGTCGAAAATTCCGACTGTTTTCCTACTAAATTGATTCACCGACCATTCTGAGCCGACTGGATGGATTTAGTCGGAATTTAGTCGGTATAGCTCTATACCGACTAAATTCCGACTGTTTTGGGTAGTCGGAAAATTGCATTTTTTTTGTAGTGTAAAGATTGAGTTAGTACATTAGATTACATGAAAAGTCAAACGTTACAAATATTTTAAAACGGAAGAAGTATATATCTAAAATACATGGACTTGATAAATTTATAAAGATGATAAGCTAAAAGAACATTGTTCAATTAATATTGTATTACTTTAATTTGCACCATACATCAAACGTACTTTTAGTTAAATATTTGAAGAAAATGGTGCTGAAAATGTGGACTTATTCGGTATTGGTATACATTACAAGAAAACATTGCCAAATATACGCAATAATAATATGATATCTGGTTAACAAACACCATATTTTTTATTTCTATATACTTTCTCCGTTCCAAAATACTCGCTATATTTCGATTTTGTGCACTATTTATTGTTCAAGCTTATTTTACATATTGTGACTAATGTGTAAGTAAAAATATAGTCAAGTGAGATCTTGTTTGAATCGTCTAATCGCATATTTTTATAATATTAAATATTTATAATTTTTAGATAAGTGTAGTTTAAGATATTAATGATCAAAATTGTGCATTATTGCGTAAAAAAATGAAATGTAGCAACTATTATGGAAAGGAGGAAGTAATAATTTAAAGAGATACAATAGCAGTTTTGATACAGCACACATTAGCTGAATAAGTTAAAAGATTTTGTTAATGACATTATATTCGTAGTATTATTGAGTTGTCAATTTTTGTATATCAGATAAATATTATTTTAATTTTCAGAAAAGAATAACTAAAAATAGTAGTTGGAGGCGTCTTATTCATATTTTAGATTACTGATTCCTTGTGAGTATATTCTGGGGTTCATCCATCTCCTTATTTTTTCTCGAGCCGGGGGACTCCTTTTGGTCGTGCACTCCTTTATGGGTATGAGTTGCCGCCGCCCTTCCCTCTTCAGACCCTGTCTATAGTTCTCTATGGACGGAAAACACCGGGTAGAATGATGATGATGATATATTAAAGCATTATTTAACCATGAACACAACAAACTGGGCTGTAAAACCATATTAAAAAATCAATTTAGCCAAATTTTTATGATGGTTAAGACTTTAATATATGTTTTATGAATTTTTTTTCTGTAAAATATATATTTAATAATGTGAGAGTGTTAATCTTAAAAGTCAAGATTGAGATTAACTGTATGAACCAATAAATAATTAGTTTCAATAAAAAATCACATAGATTAATCTTCTGTATTCATTTCAATTTTATATAGTAGTTATTACAAACAAAACATCTAAATTTTTGGTGGGTATAATACTGGTGAAGTGTTGTGGTAATCAATGGGGTGTTACAAAAATATATATATACATGTATATATATACTAATAAGAATGATTTTTAGTGTAAAATTTCATAAAATATATCATTTTATTCTCATTGTAATGAAAATTTGATCATAAAGTTACTCACAATTTTTCATTACCACCTAATACTACATTTCAAATCGCAATACATTATGATAACTTTAATTTGTAAAGAAAATCAAATGAGATGATTGAATGAAAACAAATATAAACATTAAATTTGTTAAAAATTTTCATACTAAAATTACAGTAATTTTTCATTACTGTTCTCACAATTTAAAACCTCGCTACTACCAAACGGTGGCATCAGAGAGGCCTAGGGTGTGTGAGGTGATTGACCGCATAAGGCTTCCTTTTTCTCGCGTATGTAAAAAATTAATCAAAAAAAATATTAAGTTTATTAATAAAATATATTCTTATTTGAGACCTTCTTTTGTATAGACGGCTCTTAAAGGCCCAATCTAATTTTAAATATGTATTATTACAACTCTAAATATTGATTTGGATTGAACATTTGAGAGTGGTCTTTACAAAAGTAAAATAAAAATTTTATACATGTCTCTCAAATATTTCAAGACCGCTCTGGGTGGCATTAAAGATTTTTTTTTGGTACTTCACATGCATCTTTCACACTCCGAGTCGCATCTTTAACTATATTAACAGCACACAAAAACTCTAAAATGAAAAGAAAATGGTGGAATGGCTACATTTCAAGACTACAATGCAATGATGTTACTCATCCTTAATTATTCATAATTTTCAGAATTAGAAACATGAGATTGAGTTGACATGAGTGACACAAAAAGGTCAGAAAAGGCTCGAATAATAAATTTGTGAGTCGATTTAGGATTTAGGTTTAAATAGCAAATCAAAAGCTCTTGTAAATACTCCAATAAATCATTCCTTACATAATCATTTTCATCTCTTACTGATTCTAATGATTCATGATTTTTGATTTTACTTTCTTTCTCTCTAGCTTCAACCATTTCCTGCATTGATTTTCTGAAATCGGCATAAGGATCGGGAGAATCCTTCTTTATAGCGACTCCACCTCTGACTAATTTCTCTTGCTGCTCACACGAGGACGATGAAAGAGAGTCGAAAATAGAGTTAGAACGGCCGGGAGATGTGACGATGAGCCTTTGAGAGGCGAATATGGCGGAGAAATCGGTAGATTTATCGAGCGAAGACGAGGCTTCGGATTCGGAGGAGTCGATGATGGACATGGTGAGATGAGTTGAAGAGCAAATGGAATGGAGGTCGGAGAGGGAGTTGGTAATGGCATCTTCATCGTCGTCTTCGAGTGTTAATGGTGGAGAGAAAGAGGTTGGTAAACAAGTGATTTTGGAGAAGCATTGATGAAAGCTTTTCCTGAAAATGCTCGCCATTTTACTTGATTTTTTGGAGGACAGAAGGAGATTAGTGTTGAATTAATGCTGGTGTATTGGATTAGTTGATATACTACTTTAGCGTTTAAGAAAGATTTAAAAATTTTGTATTTATCTTATCAAATAAAAAATCACGAGAGACGTCTGTCAAACTCAGCACATTAAATCTTAATGTTTACTTGCTCTATTATTAATAGGTCTGTCAAACAGATCAGGTTGTGTCGTATTCAGGTTTGGGTCATATATAAACAGGTCAGAAAACCCTTAACCCAAACTCAACTCATTTAGTTAATTGGGTCGAAAATCACAACCTTGACCCGACTTGCAACAGATCAGGTTGACCTGATTTCGACCCACTTAACCCGTTTATAATTTTTATTGTTTTCGTTTTAAGGGTTTTAACGTTAATTAAATCTAATTTTTTAGGCTTTAATTTTAACTTTATGTTTTCTTGTTGTTTATTTTGTATTTACTATGAAAAATAAGAAACTATTAAGTGAACTAAGTTTAGCTTATACTTATTGATTTAACTCGAAATTAACACATTTAATTAAATGGGTTATACAGGTTTTTTCAGGTTTAAAACTTTGACCTGAACCTAACCCATTTAATAAACAGATCAAGTCGGGTCGACCCATTTAATTAATTGGGTCAAAATTCTCAACCCAAACCCACTTATTTCGGATTAGGTTCAGGTTCGGTCAACTTTTGCCAGCCATTATTATTAATGTTTACTTACTTTATTTTTAATGCCTACTTACAATATGTTTAATTTCCACTGAAAAAGTCCTTAAAATGTCTATTTACAATATTCTTAATGTCTATCCAGAAATTTAGCCTACTAACCTACTTACATATACTTAATGTCTACTTACAATTACAACATATTTAATATCCACCGAGTAAGTACTTAAGTACTTATTACTATATTATAAATGCCTTGTTATAATATTCTTAAGGTTTACCGAAAAACTTACTCTATATTTTTGTTTTGGGCTAGTCCAATTAGAAATGGTCTCTTTCACAAGAACTTGTGCTAAGAAATTTACTTTTGATTAGTATATTAAAAATCTTATTTTTATAAGTGTTATTTAATTTATTCATTTAAATGTTTTTGGTTAGTTTACATGTTAATAAAGGATTGTGAATCTCATTCGTATATATATTGTTCAATGATAATATAAGGAGTTTAGATGTAGGAACCAGGGCTGGCTATCTACAGGGACAAGCTGGTTATTTGCACAGGACCTAAAAAATATGAAAATATTAAGGACCCAAAAGTATAAATATATAGCCTATAATACCAAATAATTATTTCTACCGGAGAATAATGAGTAATCTATAACTATTACTAAAATAAAACACTGCTGACATCATCACTATTTAAAAATGATTGGGTGTCATAACCTCATTAAAAATTTTCCCTCCAACACTCAATGATGATGTCATTGTTTTTATTACTAATTTTTTATCATTGTCTTTATAAAATAATCTTACATATTTTTGTGTTAATTTTGATTTTGAAATGTATTAATAATAGTTGTAATAATTTATATAAATTAATGTAATTTATGTCGGAAAATTTAATAAAACCGTGCATCGCACAGGCACTATCTAGTTAGTAATAATAAATAAAACACAAATTCTTGTGAGAGACGATCTCTTTGAGAGACCATCTCTAATTAAGCTGGCGCATAAAGAAAATATAGAGTAAAAATAGGCATTAAGATACAATGAACTGGGCCTGAGAGGTATCTCTCAAAAAGACGGTCTCTCAGAAAAATAGCTCCCATTCTTAAATGAGCACCATTGTCAAGTAAAAATATCATCGGGTGAAAAAAGAGCTCAATGTCTTTCAAAGTCATTCATTGTTAAGTAGGTCAACGTACATTTGATACATCTTTCACACAATGTTGTCATCCAATCCAAAATAGACCCTGAATCTCATTGGATATTTGACATTCATAACATGAAAATTTCAACACATGATATAAAAAAGACATGATCGAAAAACACTACATGTTGCCCTAATTAAATATAGAGAAAGTCTAACTAAATAACGGTTATTTACAAAGCTAATAAATCACCCTTATGTGTTAAGATGTGATAGGGTAAGAGGTTTGTTGTTTTAATTTATAATTTTTTGAGTTTGTTTATTTTAATATTATTATTTTTGTCATTTTATGGTTATTTACAAATCACGGTTATTGATTAGGAATTTTTGTTAAATATATGTCGCTTGTCTTGTATGAGACAGCCTCATCATAAGACGAATCTATATAATTACCACTTCCGATCCTTTAATCGATCATTTTAAAATTGTATGTGATCACTTTAACAAATATACATGAGTCGGCTCAATAAAAATTGTCTCACCATAAATTGTCTCACTATGAACATGTCTATTTAAAAAATTTATGAATATATGTTGGTATTATTATTTTGTGTATTTAGTTTTTCGTTAAATGAAAACAATTATTACATATTTTTCTGAAATATATTAATGCTAAAATTGACCATTGAGATCATTCAAGTTCGACACGACCCAATAACTCCAAAATAGATATAAAATTGACTCGACCTAAAATCAACCAGCCCAAATATTTGGATAGCTCTACTTAGGAGGAATACAATGACTATATTTCATCATAACTTCAATATAGTGTCATACTCCTATGTACATCCTCCGTTATGAAATATTCGCTACATAACGATTTTTAACATTATTCGTTTTTTAAGTTTATTTTATATATTAAGGTTAATGTGTAAGAAAAAACATAGTCAAGTGGGATCTTGTTTAAATCGTCTATTCACATACTTTCATAATATTAATTTTTTATAATTTTAAGATGCGTACAATTCATACACAAATGATCAATATAACACATTAAATTGCATAAAAAATCAAATATAGCAAGTATATTAGAACATAGAAAATATGTATATGGCAAATATAGCAAGTAAATTATCTAATTTTTCTAGGCTCAAAAACATGCTATATATGTGCATGTTATGTCAACATGTGGCTATTTTAATTTATTTTTGAGCATAAAATGGAAGTCACAGAAATGCGCATGTTGAGGTAGATGTGCGGGCACACATTGATGGATCGAATTAGGAACCAAGAGTTTAGAGACAAACTAGGGTTTGCCTCTATCTCTGGAAAATTGCACGAAAGTAGATTGAAATGGTTTGGACATGTGCAACGAAAGAAATTTGACGCCCTTATTCGGAGGGTGGAAATCATTATAGTAGAGGGTAAGAGGAGTCGGGGGAGGCCTAAGAGAACATGGGATGAGCAAATTAAAATTGACATACACGAGTTGAACCTCTCAAAGGACCTGACTAGGGAAAGGGGTAGTTGGAGGCGTTTTATTCATGTTTTAGATTACTGATTCCTTGCGGGTATATTCTGGGGTTCATCTCCTCATCTTTTCTCGAGCCGGGGGACTCCTTTTGGTCGTGATCTCCTTTATGGGTATGAGTTGTCGCCGTCCTTCCCTTCCCAGACCCTGTCTATAGTTCTCTATGGACGGGAAACACTGGGTCGGATGATGATGATGATGACCTAATATATATTTTTAGTTTAAATGCATGCATACTAGGTATTTACCCGTGCTATGCACGTGATTATAAACCTTTAAGGACTATATCAACCTATAATTCTCTATTCTCATTTTGAGTTGTGAAACTTGAGTAGGGAATTATAAAGGGTGACCTTCTTGACGATATAATATATACATGATAACATCTTACATATTCAAATTATAAAAGTGATTATCTTAATGATAAAGCTAGTAATATAATATTATAATAACAAAGATATCATAGATTCATAATCCCCTAGTTTTTATCTTTTTGCCCCTAATTCTTGGCTCAAGTTTAGCCGTACGAATCATTTAATTTTAAGCTGGTTTTGGGCGAGATCATCTCAAATTGAGACAAAAGTGAATCGGCACACTTCACGCGCCTTACATGCTTTCTGGGCATTTTTCAATTTTGATCTTAAAGGTATCAATTTTTACATTAAAGAAATCAATTTCAACGTGTCGTAAAGTAGTATTTAAACATATCAATTAAAGTAAATTTTCAATTTGAACTTATAAGCGATCAATTTTGACGTTAAAGTGATCAATTTCTACCTAATATAATTGACAGCGATGACTATTGAATTGTGTGTTGTTATATAGTTCATTAATTTTGTTTATTATTGATATAGTTAAAATCATAACAGAAATAAAATAAGGTCATAATCGATACATATTTGGTAATAATTGACAGTGACAAGTATTGAATTGTATGTTGTTATGTAGTTCATTTATTTTGTTTATAATTGATATAGTTAACATCATAACAGAAACAAGATAAGGTCATAATTGATGCATGTTTGGTGATAATTGATACTATTAAGTTTAAAACTTATAGTTACATTGTGTTTTTTTATATTGAATTTTTCTACTACTTTTTTTAGTTTATGATATTTATACTTTTAATATGTAAACTGATACCGATAAGATCAAAATTCATAGAATTAAAGGCATATTGTCTTATTATGCTCTATCAAAATTCGACACGACCCAATAACTCCAAAATAGATATAAAATTGACTCGACCTAAAATCAACCAATCCAAATATTTGGATAGCTCTAATTAGGAGGAATACAGTGACAATATTTCATCATAACTTCAATATAGTGTCATACTCCTATGTACATCCTCCGTTATGAAATATTCGCTACATAACGATTTTTAACATTATTCGTTTTTAAGTTTATTTTATATATTGAGGTTAATGTGTAAGAAAAAACATAGTCAAGTGGGATCTTGTTTAAATCGTCTATTCACATACTTTCATAATATTAATTTTTTATAATTTTAAGATGCGTACAATTCATATACAAATAATCAATATAACACATTAAATTGAATAAAAAATCAAATATAGCAAGTATATTAGAACATAGAAAATATGTATATAGCAAATATAGCAAGTAAATTATCCAATTTTTCTAGGCTCAAAAACATGCTATATATGTGCATGTTATGTCAACATGTGGCTATTTAAATTATTTTTTACAAAATAATTAAACTTAAATTTTATTATTAACACCAATCAAACTGAACTAATTCTAATCATACTATATATTAAAAAGTCTTGGAAAATTTCAAGTGGCAATCTTACATTAAATGATGATTTGGCAAAAAACTATTGGTTAGTTATTGATGAGGTCTTTTAATCATATCATAATCATAATATCATAATCATAATCATAATATGCACTAAAAGTCTTAGAAAATTCCAAGTGGCAATTTAACATTAAATGATGATTTGGCAAAAAACTATTGGTTAGTTATTGATGAGGTCTTTTAATGAATCATACTATATACTAAAAGTCTTGGAAAATTCCAAGTTGCAATCTTACATTAAATGACGATTTGACAAAAAACTATTGGTTACTTATTGATGAGGTCTTTTAATGAATGTCAACTAATTTATGACTATATAATAAATTTTCTCTCTAAAATATTCTCTTGCAAGTTTAATTTGAAACTATATATCTAATGAATATCAACTAATTTATGACTATATAATAAGAGAATATTTCATTATTGAATATATTTCTCATTATTAAAATTTATAACTGCAATAATTGGACTATTTAGCTCATATATAAAGAACGTCTCATGGTGAAACGTTGTTGCACAAGATGTCTGAAAATAAAAAAAATATAACTTATTTAGTATCATCCCAAATCCTTAATATCTATTCTTTGTAATTGTATTAAGAAAGCATCCCTTCAAATGGAATTTGACGTAATATTCAATTCAACTACATCATAGCATGGCACATTCAGCTAATAGCTTAAAGCGAAAACTGTTAGAATATAGGAATATATTCTTGGTATTTTGTATATTTTGTGTACCTTTATTAGTTTAATATCTAATATTCAATTTAGCCTTGGTATCTTGGTATCTTGTTTCTTGGTCTGCTAAGCAACAACCTACAGTTACTAAGTCCAGCGCCGAGGCAGAGAGTACCGTGGCGTAGCTAACGTTGTTTCTGAAACTTGCTGGCTTCGCAATTTACTTCTTCAACTTCATTGTCCTATTACTACTGCTACTCTTGTATATTGTGATAATGTTAGTGCCGTTTACGTATCGGGAAACCATGTTCATCATCCACGCACTAAGCATAAGGAGATGGATATTCATTTTGTTCGCGAGCAAGTCAAACGTGGTGTTGTTGGAGTTCTACATGTTCCCTCTCGTTACCAAATTGCTAATATTTTTACCAAAGGTCTTTCTCAAGTTCTCTTTGATGATTTTCGCACCGGTCTCAGCGTTCGGAAACCTCCAGCTTCGACTGCGGAGGTGTGCTAAAATATATAGGAACATATTCTTGGTATCTTGTATATTTTGTGTATCTTTATTATTTTGCAAATTATCTTGGAGAAATTTTTTGTAATTATTTAGTTATCATAAACTTTGTAATTAGGGTTGTATTTATACCCACTCCTTAATGATGATCGCAAGCAATCATTCGAATCAAAATCATTTCGTATAAAAACATTATAACACAGTATAATAAGCAAATTCTTTATTATTGTATAACCATTGATGCAAATAGGTAAAGTACGTACATCGTAGTTTCTACTAGGTAAGCAAACACACCTAGCTTACATTTTAAGAAGGGAAAATACATGCAGACAATTTCCAATATAGAAAATAAAATATCATGCAATACAAAAATTAGAGAACTTAAGGATCATGAATCATTAACATCCATTCATGATTATAATTGTAGGATGCCAACAACCCTTTAAACAAGTTGGCACTGATATGAGCCAGGAGCAACAGCAACACAACTATATGGATCACAACATTCACGTACACCAGGTTCGCATGAATGTCCCACGTGGTCTTCACAACCTACTGGTTCACACTGGTGAACACCTGGAGAAACTTCCAAACATTCAAGTCCTTCACAACAGTCTGGATTAACTGGATTGCATGATTGTTCCTCTACAACACAAGCTTTCATGGAAGTCATTTGCACCATCACTGTAAATAGCATAAAAATTTAAAATATTAGCATCATTATTACTTGTCATTATAAGTTATAGCTTAATTAAATATGTATATGTAAATGTATATATAAAAAGAGAATAAGAAGAAAGAATAACATGTTGCAAGGATGAAAATAGAAGCTAATTTGACTTGTTTGTAATTTGCCATCCTCTCTTTTGCTTGTTCGAAAATCTCGATTGAAGTTAGGCAATTAATATTTTGTTGTGGACTTTCCATTATCTTTGTTTTAATTTATAGAAGTTTTGCTCTTCTAATATCAATTAAAAAAAATTATAAATAATTATTTCTTGTCTACATTGAAACATTCATCACACTAGCTTAATTAAAGATTACTTCTTACACACAATGTTGTTATATTATTTCAAAAAAAAATGTTGTTATATGATGTATTACTTATTCATCATCATGTCTCTTGATCTTTACACCCTAAAATAACATATCATGAAAAATGAAAACATATGATCATAGTATTAGTGATTTGGCATATTTATTTACCTAATTAGTATGGAAAAATTCTATTAGTTATTGGCATATTTATTTACCTAATTAATTTCTACTTATTAGTGATCATTATCATTATACCTAGTGTATCCCGCATATAAAAAACACTATAATAAAGTTCTGAGGAGGGAAGGATAGCAGCAACTCATACCCATATAGAAGAACTCGATCAAAAGAGTCCCCGGCTAGAGGATGAATTAGAGAAAGATAAACTCTTACGCTATAAGCAACTAACAAAAATTAATAGCTACGATAACCATATTCTAATAGAATTGATTTACTACAGACTACAAATTCTAATTATTGTAGGTGTCAATACATAATTATTGTAGGTGTCAATACATCATATTACCTATTCTTATACAGACGTTCATTCTCTTTTTTATTTCATCTGACAAATTTAAATTATTTGTGCAAATATTTTTTGTAAAAGAAAATAACCAACATATATAATTTTTATCCAAAATATTATATGATTTTCTTTTTTATTACATGTACTCACTACAATAAAAATGTTTAATTGTGACGCAATATTTGTGGCACTTCATTAAAATGTCACAATTCTTAATTTATTATTTTAATATTTCAATCTTAATTCATGACACTTCATACAATTGTCACCAAACATTTTGGCGACATTTAATAAATGTCATGATATTGATATTTAATGTCACAATTGACATTATTATTTGTAGTGACCCCTACTTAATGAATATTATGAGACTCGTTTCATCTTTTTTGTCACAAATACAATTGCCAATTTACAATAAGATTTCCAAATCACCTATTCAATACTATAATTTATAAACAATTAATAACTAAACAATAATAGAATTTTTTCATACTAATTGTGTAAATAAACAAATATGCGAATAATTAATTCTATGATCATATGGATTCATTTTTCATGATATAGTTATATATTTTAGGGTGCAAAGAAGTAGAGCCAAGGCATGATGATAAATAAGTAATACATCATATAACAACATTGTGTGTAAGAAATAACTTTTAATTAAGCTAAGCAAATAAAAAAATTTAGAAACTTAGTGTGATGAATGTTTCAAAGTAGACAAGTTTATTCCTTTTTAAATTGACATTAGAGGAGCAAAACTTCTATAAATTGAAACAAAGATAATGAAAAGTCCACAACAAAACATTAATTGTCTAATTAACTATAATCGAGATTTTCGAACAAGTAATAAAGACGATGGCAAATTACAAGCAAGTCAAATTAGCTTCTTTTTTCATCCTTGCAACATGTTATTCTTTCTCCTTATTCTCTTTTTATATAAACATATTTAATTAAGCTATAACTTATAATGAAAAGTAATAATGATACTAATAGTTTAAATTTTTATGCTATCTACTGCAAATGATTTCCATCAAAGCTTGTGTTGTAGTGGAACAATCATGCAACCCTGTTAATCCAAACTGTTGCGAAGGACTTGAATGTTTGGAAGTTTCTCCAGGTGTTCACCAGTGTGAACCTGTAGGTTGTGAAGACCACGTGGGACATTCATGTGAACCAGGTGTTCGTGAATGTTGTGATCCATATAGTTGTGTTGCTGTTGCTCCTGACTCATATCAGTGTCAACTTGTTTGAAGGGTTGCTGGCGTACTACAATTATCATGATTCATGCATGGATGTCAAATCTTTGTGATACTTAAGTTCTTTTTTGTATGTTGTGGGATATTTCATATTCTCTATTTGAAGTTGTTTGTATGTATTTCTCATATCAATGCCAAGTGCCAACTATGATGTACTCTATCTATTTGCATCTTTGGTTATACAATAATAATGAATTTCCTTATTATATATTTTGTTATAATATTGCTTTCACTTCCAGAGGTGTGTGCAATGTGATCGACCGCACATGGCCCCTCTTTCTCTCCTATACGAAAAAAAATAATTAAAAAAATAAATATGTTAAATTTATTGATAAAATAAATATATTTACTTAAAATAAAACGCAAAATAAAAATTTTGCACACGGCCACCCAAATTTTAAAACGGCTTTGATAGAAACCGTATTATATATACAAGTTCAATGATGCTGTAAAAAAGCGATTAAATGGCATTTTAGATGAATAAAAGATATAAATGTTGAAAGTTTGTATATATATTGTGATATGTCGAGACGCAATTTTTATTATAGAGATAATAAAAGTGAAATTTTTAATTTTTATCTTCTGATCTAGTTCATGTGTGTTTGAGGGACACAATGCCTTTTCTCTTATACTTCCTCCGACTCAACCAAGTTGTCCCATTTCTTTTTATGGGCAATTCACTCAAGTTGTCTCATTTCTATTTTTGTCAATGATTTTTTAGCTAAATATCCCCACTTTTACTACTCCCAATACCGAACTATTACCTTTACAATTAATTTAATCAATTAAAATACCCAACTACCCCCACTTTTACTACTCCCAATACCCAACTATCATTTTTACAATTAATTTAATTAATTAAAATACCCAATCATTTCACTCTTAAAAACCGTGCCCAACCCAAATGGGACAACTTGGTTGAGTTGGAGGGAGTATTTTAATTTTTATCACAAATTCTCTCATAATGAGATCATTTGTATTGGGCTCAGTTAATGTATAATTACAATTTTCAGGAGCTCACTTATAATTTTAAAGTGTTCAATTATACATTTAATTAAAATGGCCAATAATAATCTTAAAGTGATCATTTATATATAATCTTAACGGGTTCACTTATAATTTTAAAATAACTAATTATATCCTTAAAGTGATCACTTACAAATTTAAATTAATCACTATAATTCTTAAAAGGATCGGTTATAATCTTAATGAACACATACAATATTAAAGTGGTCATTTACTTATATCTTAAAAGTGATAACTCATATCCTCAAAGTAGTTTAATCTGAAAGTGATTAGTTATAACCTTGTAATAAAGTGAATGGTTATAATTTTAAAATGATCACTTTATAATCTTAAAATGATCATTAATAATCTTAGTGATCACTTACAACATGTTAACTAATCGATTACGATAAATTGGATCGAATTTTGTTGTTTTTCTTTTACGGTACCTCGACGTGACATGAGCATAAAAAGGGCTCAAGCAAGAATCAATTTTCTTTTTATAAGGGCTAAATCACTTATTTTGGCTTTTTAACCGCATATTGTAAGGTGGATCTCCGAAGATATAAAAGATCTCCTTTCAAACTGTACATACGACTTTCATCGAATACAACTTTTCACGGAATTCGATATGTATCTATGAGATCGAGTATGGAATTTTGTTCACTCACCAATATAATCTGAAAGTGATATCTTATAACCTTAAAGTGTTCACTTATAGTTCTCAAAAAAAAAAGTGATCACTTATAAGTTATAACATTAAACTGTCTGTCTGACAGCATCCTCACAAGCATGAAATCTTAACACGTTAATCTGCACGCATTTCAAAAAGTGGCATTTAGTTTTCATGCAATAATTTCTTTGTAAAGTTTGCTCTCGATGAAAAATACCTTCATTCAATCTACTCAACCTAGAGTTCGCAATTTTTAACACAATAAAAACACAAAAAAAAAAAAAAAAAAAAAATTTCAAAACATCAAAGATAAGAGTGGAAGAATTGATGTTATGAGTAATTGATAGTGCAAATAGCCTTGATGATGAAGATAACCATATCATTTATTTGTATGAACGTAATTGAAACATCTTTTATATGTAAACTGTCCTACTATAACTATTAAAATTAAGGAAAAATTATAAGAAACTACATGATCTATAGGTCTATTTGCAAAAAACTACCTAATGTAATTTTTTTTGTAAAAAACTACCTAATCTAATATATTTCTCTGCAAATGACTACCACTTACGTTAGTTTACCGTTAAGTTTGAGGGTTTGACCGATTTGAAAGGTTAAGTTGTCTATGTGGCAATATCTCATTAGTCCTCATATTTTTAAATAATTTAAAATTAAAACACATAAATTAACAAAATAAAACTAAAAGATATATAACGTCATTTTTACCCGTCATAACGATTTTTTTCAAAAAAAACGGACGTCGTGATTACCTTGGTCGAAACAAGTACTTATTTGTCTATTTATCGATACGTAAAACGAAAAAGACATTTAATGACATTTGTACCCATGTCGCGACGTCTATTTTTTGAAAAAAATCGTTATGTTGGGTAAAATTGAAGTTAAATATTTTTTTCGGTTTACGTATCGAAAATTAGGCGAATAAGTACTTGTTTCGACCGGATTTTCAAAAGAGTTACCTCATAAGGATAATCGCGACGTCCAAATGCTTTTTAAAAATCATTATGATAGGTAAAAATGACGTCAAATATCTTTTATTTTTATTTTAGTTTATCCGTTTTAATTTAAAATTATTTAAAAATACGAGGACTAATAAGATATTGCTAAATAGACAACTTAACCCCTCAAATTGGTCAAACCCTCAAACTTAACGGTCAACTAACGTTTTCCGTTATGTGGTTGTTATTTGCAGAGAAATATACTCCCTCCGAATCTTTTTAGTTGTCTTATTTCCTTATTTGGTAAATTCATATCAATTGTCCAATTTTCTTTTTTGTCTATCTTTTTTTACCTAAATACCCCCACTTTTACTACTCCCAATAGCCAACTACCACCTTTACAATTAATTTAATCAATTAAAATACCCAACTACCATCTTTTTAATGGACCCACACCACCCTTAATAATCGTGAAAATCCAAATGGGACATCTAAAATGATTCGGAGGGAGTATTAGATTAGGTAGTTTTTTGCAAAAAAAATTGCATAAAGTAGTTTTTTGCAAATAGACCTATAAATTAGGTAGTTTTTTATTATTTTTTCTAAAATTAACTACTTCATTAACCAAAAACACCTACTGAAAATATTATAAAAAGACTACTAAAAATACTATTTTATTAAGCAAAAACACCTACATTAAGCAAAAACACCTAATATATATTTTTATATATTAAAGGGAAAATTTTACAAGATGGCAATCAGACCTGCTATGTTGTATGGGGCAGAATGTTGCCCTGTGAAAAAGATTTTTGAGCATAAAATGGAAGTCACAGAAATGCGCATGTTGAGGTGGATGTGCGGGCACACATTGATGGATTGAATTAGGAACCAAGAGTTTAGAGACAAACGAGGGGTTGCCTCTATCTCTGGAAAATTGCGCGAAAGTAGATTGAGATGGTTTGGACATGTGCAACGAAAGAAATTTGACGCCCTTATTCGGAGGGTTGAAAGCATTATGGTAGAGGGTAAGATGAGTCGGGGGAGGCCTAAGAGAACATGGGATGAGCAAATTAAAATTGACATACACGAGTTGAACCTCTCTAAGGACCTGACTAGGGACAGGGGTAGTTGGAGGCGTTTTATTCATGTTTTAGATTACTGATTCCTTGCGGGTATATTATGGGGTTCATCTCCTCATCTTTTCTCGAGCCGGGGAACTCCTTTTGGTCGTGATCTCCTTTATGGGTATGAGTTGCCGCCGTCCTTCCCTTCCCAGACTCTGTCTATAGTTTTCTATGGACGGGAAACACTGGGTAGGATGATGATGATGATGATGACCTAATATATATTTTTAGTTTAAATGCATGCATACTAGGTATTTACCCGTACTATGCACGTGATTATAAAACTATTTTATAAAAAAAATACATAATATTATTTTGAACAATTATATCTATACAATTTTAACATAACAAAAAAAATCAACTAATTATAATACAAAACATCTTCAATTTATGTTAAGATTATCAAATAACCTAATATTGATATTTTTAATCAAAAATTTTTACTAACACTTAAGAAGGAGTTATACTTAAAATAAAAACTACTCATATGCTTACTAAACTTGATTATCATCATAATAACATATATTTGATTATTATGACATTCATAACTACACAACATATCAATATGAAAATAAATTAAACATCATCTTCATCAATATCTTCTTTCTCTTTGTTTCCATTTCATCTCAAATCAACTTTTCAAAATTTGATCTCATCAATTGATAAGCCTTGTTCCATCTCACATCTACACCCATAAAATTTTTGAGATAAAATTGCATATTCACATACTTTCTCCTGTTTTATCTCAATTTTCATATTAATTTAAATAATCAATAAACTTAACTCTCAATCTACGCTTTCTTAAGTATGTGGGATGCAAACTTTGAAATTCAATCATATAAATAAGACAAGCTATGTATGTGGCACTAAAAAAATCTTAAAGTTTTGTCTTTTCATCTTCAATATAATCAAATTTAATTAGATCACAAAGAGTTTTATTTAAATTGATGAATTAAATTGAAGAACACTAAGAGTTTCAATATAATTAAGTTTAATTGATATTTAAGAGTTTCAATGCAAAAAAAAAAAATAAAATAACAATTGTATTAATTTGGGTGGTGTATATGAATGACACGTGGCACAAATTTTCCTGAATTATAATATGTATATATATATATGATGATGACAACTACTTCTAAGTAAATATTTAATGTTTAAATTGAAAATACCTGCTTCACCAACTTGAAACACTTACTATATTAAGCAAAAACACTAATTTTATCAAGTTCAAATGTCTACTATAATAAGTTTAAGTGCCTACCATAACTAATTTTAATGTCAAAACACTTACTTGGTATGCTAAAACATTTGCTTCTTTATTCAAAAACGCCTCTCACAATCATAGTGTGACCATCTCATCCAAGTTTTTACCATAGAAAAGAATGAGCTCTACTATATATTTATCATAAATGACATTTCAATGAGATTATATTATTAACGTTTCTACTACATATATAATTAGTATAAATAATAATGTATTTATTATAAATTAATAAATAAGGATAATAATATTTCTATTTATGTAAACGGGTCGGATCGACCTTTTCAAGCCCGACCCGTATCCCGCTTGTTTCCTATTTGTAGAAATAAGATAAATGGGTCGAGCCAGATGAGATTGGACTTGACGGGCCCGGTTCGTTTAAAGTTTGTTTTCTATTTTGTAAGGATCGGTCCAGCTCGTTTTTACTAGAGCGCGATCCAGCCCTTATTCGGCTCATTGCACAGGCCTAGTTTCGAGATAAATGTATACTATAGATGACAGCCGCGTGTAACGTACAGAACCAGCTGCACGAGCTATATTGTTGCCAAATAGAACCTGAAAATGCAAGGTGTCAGCATCACATCTATACCACCATACCATAAGCTACAACCCTTCATATTTATTTATAATCAAATCAAATTGTTTATGGAATTCATCTTAATTACTGAACCAACAACAATAATATGAGCCAACAACAGCCTGAAAGGCGTGAAGAAGGCCAAAATGTTGAGCCAATAAAGTACGGAGACGTATTCCCAGTAGTTGGGGAGTTAGCTTCAAAAGCCGTAGCACCAAGAGATGCGGCCATGATGCAGACAGCTGAGAATGCAGTGTTTGGCCAGACTCAAAAGGGTGGTCCAGCTGCCACCATGCAGTCAGCCGCTAGTGCTAATCAGAGGGCTGGTCTTGTTGGACATCTTGATGCTTCAGATGTGGCTAAACACCAAGGTGTTACTGTTGCTGAGACTCAGCTTCCTGGTGCTTCTATCATCACTGAGTCTGTTGGTGGACAGGTTTATTCACCGTTTACGCTTGTACCCTTACAACAACAACACTAACACATAAATATCAATACGTTTTGTGGAATATCAATACCTGTAGGGATAAAAGAGTTTTTCACACACTTTTAAGTGGTTCCCACCCCTTATTGATTTTGGTGCAAAATTTAGTTTTGGTGCAAAATCCAATATAACTGAGTATTAAAAAATTAACTCAAATAAAAGCTTAAGTTGATGGTTGAGGTCTCAGTATAATGAATATTAGATAAATAAATAATTTAAATATTAGCCTTATCTAAACTCATGTAAGCATAATACTCCCTCACTATATAAAAAGTGATCAATAGCATAATACACCCCAAAAACCAGCTACATAATCATACCTGAAATGGAATTCGAATAAAAATTAGGTCATTTGAAATGTGTCAAATGAGCAACTTAGGATCAATCTGTTCTTCCACATTCCATTCATTAATCCAAGGCCATTAAGTGGTCCCATTTAGGCTGGGTGATCTACGCATTCTTACCCTTTTTAGTGAAAACAAAGAGGTTATTTCAATTAACCCGGTAAACCACGTCTGAATACTATGTTACTTGGACTCGATATTGATGTCGGATACTGGTACGAGTCGTAGTGTCAGATATGTCTAAATATTCAATTTTACGCCTAAATTGAAGTGTCTAAATGTCATGCCAATGTCCATACCAATGTCCGAGCATCAAAGATCGGACATGGGTACGTGAAGCAAAATGAAGAGTCAAGAGTAATATATTCTGCAACTTCACGTAAATAAGAAATGCACATGATTTAATGAGTCAGTCTAATATAGTCCATAAGAATCTGATACATCATTATTAGGGTATATGTTTACGGTTTATCATGTGTGATCTCTTTGAAGGTGGTAGGGCAAACTATACAACCAAAGCCGGTGGTGCAAGGTGAGCAAGAGAGTATAACACAAGGAGGAACCACCGGAATAGGTGGAAGTGGAGCAACAGGTAAGGTAACCATAGGCGAGGCGTTAGAAGCCGTGGCTGTTTTAGCAGGAGACAAAGCGGTGGAGCAAAGCGACGCAGCGGCAATCCAGGCAGCAGAAGTGAGGGCCACTGGTAATAGTGTTATTGTCCCTGGTGGTGTTGCTTCTGCTGCTCAGTCCGCCGCTTCAATGAATGCTCAGACCACTCTTGATCAGGATAAAATCAAGTTGGGCGATGTCTTGACGGTATAATATTTGCTTCTATCATACTACCTCTTATTCAACCCATTAGTCCCATTTGATTTTTTTCACATTTACCGAGATAACATTTTAACTTTTTGTATCTCTAAGTGTTTTTATTAATAATTTTTATATTGATACGAATCAAATAAGATCCCATCTGACTATGTTTTAACTTATAGATTTCGAATAAAATACAAATTAAGATTGAACATTGAAAAACAAATCAATGGGGACTAATGGATAGAATAGGAGGGAGTATTAATTATTAGCTTCGACGTGCTGTGAATGTCAAATATATAAACGAATTGCACACACTCTATAAGCAGGCAGGGATGGATTTAGGGTTTGCTTCTTAGAAGCACCAACTAATGTTCGAAATTTGAACAGAGTTTCCTTCGTAAAATTAATCCATACCATATACCATAAAATGGAATGCAACAAAATAAATCAATTGATCTAATTAAAAAGTAATAAGATACAATAAATAAATAAGACATAAAATTACTAAAATAATAAAGTATTTATCACTAAAAAGACGTAAGTATTATGTTACACTTTCACTAGTACTAATAGAAAAGTCTACTTAAATTTTTTTTAAAAGACCCCTGGGCCAATGTGACACATGGGCTTTAACGTAGATTTATAAATTAAAGTGTGTACTCGTTATATGGTTTTGGGTTTATATGGCAATAGGAAGAAGGATTTTAGTAACTTAAAAAGTGTGCACATGTCATATACAGTGTGCATTTTATTTTTTCTCGATAACATTTAAATTTAACATTTAAGAACCAAAATATCTGAATTACAGATTGAGGCATAAAAATTAGTAGGACTGATTCCATGTATTTTTTTTTGGATGATAATGATGTATCAGAATGCAACCATAAAACTACCAGCGGACAAGGAAGCAACAAGGCAAGACGCTGAAGGAGTGGTGAGTGCAGAGCTGAGGAATAACCCGAATGTAGCGACGCGGCCTGGCGGCGTCGCAGCCTCGGTGGTTGCAGCTGCCAGGCTTAATGAGGGAAAGCAATGCTGAGCCTACTGGAAATGGAAGGGATAATACTCGTTTTCTCATGTTTTGTACATTAGTTTTTTGCTTGCAATGTCAAGACTTTTGAAATAGTTTGGTTTTAAAAAGAACATCTTCAATATTGATGGTTGGCATGAAAATTATAAGTTTCATTGATTTTATGTAATTTCATATAGGAATTTCATTCATTTTATATAATTCTACTTATGAAGAATAATACTACGTCCTATTCAAACTATTAGGTTTCATTTGATTTTTCACATTTGCTAAGACAACATTTGAACCCTTAATATAACTGTTTTCAATTGAAAATTATAAAAAGTAGATATTAATAATTTTTGTATTGAGACGAATCATATAAGATTCTACATGACTATGTTTTAATTTATAGATTAAGAATATAAAATACATATTAAGAGTGATAAGTAAATAGTGAAAAAAAATCAATTGGACTAATGGGTAGAATAGAAGGGAGTATGTTTTAAGTAAATATTGACAATCAGTTATCCTACATGATCGTACGATTCAATTCTATTAATTTTGATCCTATTCTCTCATTGATACTACATAGAATTCCAATCCACATTACATATCCATCGTTTTTTAAAGAAGTTTTCATTTGTCATTTGTGGGGTGTTCTATTTGTTCTTTTTCATAAAAAAAATTTCGATAATAGGAAGTTGAAGAGTACAACACAAATTTCACTTATGTATATATATATCTAATAATTATATTTATATACCAATAAATTTAAGTATTTCTTTATTTGTAGTTTAAATTAGTTATTAGAAGAGTATTTTCTTAGAACTTATTACATGAAATCAAATAATTTTTTATTCACACTTTATTAAGATTAAAAAGAAAGAACAAATATAATTGACAATTAATTATCTAAATTAGCATATCAATGCATATTTTTAGGATCACACGATCCTACCATCCAATTCTATCAATTTCGATTCTAACCCTCCTTATTCTTATGTAAAATCCCAATCTTAATAATGTTGATTGTACACATGCAAACGTTGCATAGCTCAATTAAGAACGGTCAGGGCCAGGTCTTGCAATAAAAGAGAAACAGATTGAACAAAATTAAGCAAAAGTGCATTAAAAAAATCTCAAATAGGTATGGGGAAGTTGTCCGTTGTTACTAACGCGAATAAAGTACACTTGTAAAACAAAGTCAAGTACTTTGTTCGTTGTTACTAACAACGAACTAAGAAAGTCCTGGTTTAACAGAGTAAAACCTTTGTTCGCTGTTACTAACAACGAATAAAGTCTTGGCTTTTTATTGTCATTGTTCTTTGTTCGCTCTTAGTAATAACGTACAACCTCCTAATATAGGTAGATTTATGTGCTTGTTTTTGGGAATTAAGTTCCCCATTCCTATTTTGAGATAAACATTTTTGCTTTTTGTTGAAATTTTCTAAATTAGGTTAGGTCCATTCAACCCGCTTGACTTGTTCTAATTTTGTCACAATAATAATTATAATAATAATAATAATAATAATAATAATAATAATAATTATAATAATAATAATAATAATAATAATAATAATTATTATTATTATTATTATTATTATTATTATTGTTATTGAGTCTTAATGTACAAAACAACCAATAAGAAAACTTAACAGTTTAAATTCAATAAAGATTATATATATAACACTTTAAATTGAACTTTTTATAATTTTATTAATATTATTTTTTTAATAATTTTTAGTTTGCAAAATCAGTATATTGACGAGTTTGCAAAATCAAATGGAACATTTGATTAAAATAAGGTTGTATCATTTACATAGGCGTATCTACATTATAATAATGGGTAGAATAGGCTATTCATGTTTTTTTAAAAAAAAATTAAATTTCTATTTTTGATACCTTATACTTCCTTTGTTTCACTATACTTGCTACCCTTAAATTTTTATGCAATACAATATATTAATATTTTTTTTGAGTTGATACAATATATTATTTTATTCATTTATATATTGAAATATGCACATCTAAAAATTACAAAAAGTTAGTTTTGCAAAAGTAAGCGATTAAATGATTCAAACAAGATTTCACTTGCATATATTTGTTCATTGATCTCGTTGTAACTTGTAACTTATAACTTTGTACGACGCAATGTGGATTACATTTATCTTCCTTTTTATTTTATAGTCGCAGTAACATGCAATTATTATTGCAAATATTTTACTTACATGTTAATTTGGAATAATGAAAACTTTTCGGGTTGTTCATTTTACAAATAAGACTCTGCCGAATTTTTTTATTGATATAATTCAATATATTGGTGCTACCTATGATTTTAAAATCTAGATCCGCCACTGATCATTTACATACAAATAGAAGTATTATGTTTTGCTTTTTAGGATCTGAAAAGGACATTTTTGTTTCATAGTGTCTTCAGCCTCCTGAGAAACCAATGTTCATGTCTAGACTTTTGACAGCATAGCTTTTAGAGGCCGTTTCCTAAAACTTCCAGCACAAGTTTGTAATTTTATTTTTCAATAATTAGCAGATTACAATGGAAATTTTCTCTAGGCATTCCACCCTACTGACGATGATTCCTCGTGACGAAGGCGAGCTCTATGCCTACGGCGAGCTCGTCTTTGGCTGTGACTTTGCGATTTGGCAGATTTTCCAGGCTTGTCAAGCTGGTCTGGATTCTCATTTGCTGATGAATCACCGAACAAAACGTCTAGGGGATCTCCATATCCAAACACATTTATGCCAGGATTTCTCTGCAAGAGATATCACAGTTAACAATGGCATGATCGAACCACCATTCATACTCATCAAAGAAACCAAAACCAGCAGCAGTTAGCATGTATAATCATGACATGATTCTATCACATTTTCTATATTGTGAAAAGACAGACCATAATTGAAAGCATTCATGTAAATTATTCTATTCTATAAAGGATAAAACAGCAAACACACAAAAACAATGATATAATTGTAATTAATATATGCACGCATTGTAATTAGAATCTCGAAACAGATTATACAATCCTTCAATTTTATGTTCCAAAAACATGCAGCTGATTGGATAGATGGCACATAGAAATTAGGATCATAATGTTCGTAGGATCTAATGATCCTAGCTATAATAGAATTTATGGTAAGATCTAACTCCTAAAAAGATCAACTATAACTAGTTCCCATTTGATTCCAACGTATATAAAGCACAAACGCAGGATTATATCATATTACGATATGATTCTATCAATTCAATCCTTCCACCTTTTCATCGATTCTAAGTAGGATCCTAATACCTAATTACTTGATGCATGTGTTCATTTAGTTGTACCAAAAAAAATAAGGTACAATAGGTTCCAACAAGCTCGATAAGTTCAGAAAAGTTCTTAAATTTGTTTCGGACAGCCCTAGTGAGTTCAACTCATGACAAATAATTAAGTTGAGATGAGCAAAAAGAAGTCTAGAATAGATCTACCAAGTATATAAAATTGGACCAAGGGTATCGAATTATTGTAATTCTATTTTAAATCGAAAGGGCCTCTCAAAATTGGTTCATAAATTGGTTCATAATAAGTATTGTAAAATCTACGAACATATGAATACACCCATAAAATCATTTAAGGCTAAAAGATAATAAGATCATGGTTTACCTATTATAAAGGTGATAAGTCATCATATATGTTATGAATAGGTTTATTCGGTGAATAACTAATATAAATTTTTACAGTTATCACTAGTTAAAATATAGTTACAGAACATAGCACAACCATGAACCATAAAATCGTGCGATTCTAGGATAATGATTCTAACAGACACATCCAAGGTTTCTAGGTGAACAAAAATCAGGCTACCATACATTTACTTCAGAAAGCTTGAAGTCATTGGACTATTCAGTGGGCACGTATGCAACAAATCAAAATAATTTCAAGGTATCTTGAATCCTCAACAAAGGCGTTTTGCAGTTCATAACTCTGAGATCCTCAAGTTAACTTCAAAAAATCATTTTCAAGTTAGTGTAGGCTGTAGCAACTTTCAAGAACATTAGAAGCACTTCGCATGAAGTCTACTGGTTAGACAAAGGGGTGTCGTTGAATCCCTCATGCTCTTAGTCAAACCTTGTTTACGATAGATATCAATAAAAATTGGCAACCTAAAACTACGCCCTTAGGTAGCAAAAGAGCATGCTTTAGAGTATTATGTATCAGTAAGAGAATAAACAAATGATAAAGTTTAATAAAATAATAAATGCTTAATACTTGATTGTTTCGTGGTATAGCAGTCACATCTTGTTTAAAAATAAAATGTGATGTTGCAACATAGTGACATTTCATAGTAGCTAACTTTAGAAGCCTTCATGAAGAATTTTTGAACTATACAAGATGGCGTGTGTTTAGATCCATAAGAAGTTTGGCACATTACCAACTCTATATTTTATTATTATTGTTTATGTTTATTGCTATTATTCCTTATTAGTTCATAAAGAAACATTAAAGCTGCCAAATTGCTTAATTACCAACCTGGAATCAGTTTAGTTCTATTTTAATTCTGACTTAATTAGGGGGAAATGGAAATGCTAGAACTCTTTTCAGGTTAGTTTTGGCTACACAAGACTCTGAACGTATTACTTGCATTTTAGGGAGTACCGATTTGCTACATACATTACAGAATTTGAGGTTGTTATTACAAACACGATTCAATGTTTTGTTCATCTTAGTCTTGCATTTTAGAGAATTATGCATCAATTGATAGGAGTGAGACTTAAACCTTTTGGATTTACTCAATCTTTCAACATTGCATGGAATGGTTCATGAATCATGAGACTTGCTTTGTTCATATATGACACTGTCCCTTCAGACTTCACAAAACATATTCAGCAAAAGTAAGTTTTATAGGCAAAAACAATTTTCAAACAGTAAAATTAAAGATAAAGAGAGTCAAGCCTAAGCTAGGTGTTTAAATCAGCATTATAAAGACGTCAAGTACAATTAACTGTTTGCAGTTTATAGAACAATTTGCAGGACAACCCAAAACCAAAAAAAACACTGATGACAGCCTTTTCATCTTGGCTTACATCAGAACCATGTTTTGGGCTACTTGACCATAAAGAAAAGCCACTGACCATACCCCCAGGTAAAACCCCAAAAAATTTACAGTTTGAACACATTGGTTGAAAATCAATGACGTTTCACTACTTATCAAACTGCAAAACAGGGCACAAATGTTTTCCATTCTTGGTGCCCTCGTTTAGTGATTTGCAGCACAAATGTCAGGATGAGTTACGTCCATATATAGCGAAATTTAGATCAAAATTAGGCTGGAACTGTGGGAGCATTAACTAAAGATATTGCTGCCATGTTTATGATTTTCATGGATAGGTAGAACTATGATGTTAATTTTGGTTGGTACCGTTTTTTGATTCAGTGGTTATTTTCTTTTATAGCATAAAATGTCTTCAGTAAATTTGTACCAAAGACAAATGTATTGTGAATGGGTAAATATTTGGTATGTTGCAATTTTGTTTTTCAGAGTGCAACAACAATGTCATAGCTTAAACTTTAAAAGATTGAGATCGGCTACAACTAGTATATCAGTTACTTTCATTGGTGCTGGCAAGGAATGAACGAAAAATGTGACTTGTTACAGACAATCTCCTACGTTGATTTTCTTTGTTCATGAACCTGACCCCATATCTTAAGATTAAGGCTTTGGCATTGTTATTGTTGTTGGTGTACTATGAGTCTCTGACTGTTGATTTTCTTTGATCATCAATACTGCTCAATATTGTTTTTTTGGTACTATTCGCATCTGAAGTGACAAACGGATTACAGAATAAAGCATTGAAAATCTTTGGCTTAATGCAGAAAGTTCAAATGATTTTAACAAATTTCACGGTAATGTGTTCCCTATGATGGAGTTGATTGGGTGTTCACCTTAACATGGGATGTAATTGTTCAACTACACTTAGTAACCATATAAATTGATTTTCCTAATTGGGATGGGTTGTATTGCCTAACATTGAAAGGGTTCATAGTGACTTCTTGTATATGGCAATAACCTTAACATTCATCTGACTTCCTCATTCGCAAAGGTAGAAAGATCGGTGTGACACCTTAGAAGTCAAAATATTCAAGGAAGGTAAACTTAGTATCATTTGCAACATAAAAATGAAAGATTGAGAAAAAATATCACCTACACATCAAGCTTCAAAGGAAGTTTTTGAAACCAATAGCAAAGAATTATAGCATGAGAAAAGGTACTGCTGAAACTTATTGTATTCTATATGACATCATGTGTTGCATCTCAGACAACATGACTTGACAAGAATGAGGATGGTCACTAGAAGATTGGAGTTATCTACTTACGAGTTTGACTCAAAAATGGAAACACACTCCCTTAAAAGAGGATGTTAGGAGTTAAATCATCTTCCCATGTACCATGCATTTACATGGTTCAATAGTTTTGTTCATATCCCAGCGTGTCACTGAAGAAAGAATTTTTCAAGAGAGGGAGGGGGGAATGATAAGACTCAAACCCTTGGAGTTCCCATTTGGTTCTTTGATTCTTGAGTCGGATGATGTAAAATTACTATAAAGCTAGTTTCTATATTGTTGATAAAGAGCCACACATGGCTTTCAAGTCGCTTACCAACAAAAATTGGTAAAACTAGCTTTAATTCTCTCTACTATTGTTGTTTCGATCAAAATAGTCCCAACTACGAATTATCCTTATGTAATTCCAATTTTAGAGAATACTCCCTCAAATCCTCCCAATTGACTACTTTCACTCACAAACCCAAATCACGTCCTAAATATTACTTCCATTGTTCCTATTTTGAAGTAAAAATGAAGTGTTTGCCAAGTAAGAACTATTCAACAGTGGGTCTTACAAGTCGTTGCTTGTTAAATTTAAGTTTCATGAACTACGGCCTAATGATACTAACATTTTGCAAGTTATAGTCAATAACTCAATATCACTAAATAATAAATACACCCCAAATCCCAAATCCACCACAATGGTGACTTGAAAAGGTCAAGTTGGACTTTTACCTTATAAACAAAAATAAAGATCAGTCCACCCAGTCACCAACACAATATGACAAAAAAAAAAATCCATCGAATTTTATGATTACAAAAATAGGTTTCTTTCCGCTTCCTCCACCAACAACATATCACTAACTCCATCACATGCCATTCTAGAAAATCCCATATTTTTTCCATCGATTTACAGAAATGCATAACATATGTTCTTTGTTATTTCATCCAAAAATCCCCCATCTCATTACACCATAATCAACTATCGGTTTATGTATCAAATGGTGTAAAGAGCCAAATTTATTTAGCCTTTTGAAGACCCTGACTATTTTGGTTCAACAATATAAGAATCTCACAAAATATAAATATTCATTAATCCTATCAAGCTAGAGAAATTTTCTTATGTACTTCTCTTTTGTATTCATTTACATTCAAGACGTTGTCGGGAGAAAATTCATATTTCTCGTCAACTTCAAACTTCAAGCCTTATAAACTCATTATCATCTTCTTTTCCCTTTTCCCAACCAGCCTAAATATCATATTTCACTTCTTTCTTCTCTCACAAATATCCTCCTTTGCCTTCCTACATCTTTCTCCCTCATTCATGAAACCCAAATTATCATTGTGGTGAGATACCCATAGTTTGATTATAATCGAAGAAAAGAAAACATTTTACATTATTTATGTCAAATATTCTTTATTTGTTTGGTTAAATTTATTTCTTACTAAGTAAGGAAATTCAAGATGTCATATCAAGGGTGTTTCTGGGTGGATTTTTAAAATTACCCCAATAGGGTAAAAACAAGGTCCAATCGCATCCCATTACATCGGCCGTGGTGTAAAGATTTTTAAAACAAACGGCCAACAGTTCTTGCGTTGTAAAGGTGTAAAAAAACAGCATTTTTGGCCATATCAAGGGATATCTTATGATTCGAACGAAATTTAGGCGCTACAAAAACCACATCACTCCTATTACCGTGTCACCGTTCCATTACCGCAATCGCGATCGTTACCGCATTTTACACAATGATTAGTTGATTACCCCTTTAAGATTAGACGACTTGTCGTTCATACATAAGAGATATTGAAATGAAAACTAAGAGAGCTTTGAGAGGTATAAGGTGTAACATGCAATGGAATCAACTTTTTATTAAGCTTTTAACAAGTAGAATTAGATAATTGAATCACCCTTTAGCTTTACGTAGTGAGATATTTGGTTTGTCTTCCACCATTCCTTAACAATATACAAATGTTAAATAGTGATGGCATATCCACAAGGTTATGGACATAGAAATTCTTGCCCGGGTCATATGGCACATTCACTTCGATAGAAGAAAACATCAAGCAAATTTTCATAAGAATTCCAATCAATTTCAGAAGTTGTTGCACTAATCAACAGAATACATGCAAAATAAAGCAGATAGATTTTCTTTAACATAAACATCAGGATCTTGTACTTACTGGATTTTTCTTGATCTCTGAACTAGGGGTCTTCAGTTTGATATTGGTATCATCATTTCTCCGTGCATGATACAAACCTCTCTCAACAGACTCTTGAGAGGTATTGACATCAGATGTCTGGTCATCCATGTACAAATTACGAGGTCGGTAAACTAATTTGGGAAGTCCAGGGGTTGAATCATTGAAAACTTCTTCACCGTAGAAATACTTTGAATAAAGCTGCATTTTCTTAGGATCATTGCCATAACTTTCCAGTATTCTGTTATTTATATTCCGTACTTCAGATAAGTCTATAATTTTCTCAGCACAACATTAAGTAGCAATATAAAACATGGCCTTTAATCTTTTTGTACAATGTTTACTATAATAGGGAACCTAACCTATTTCCCTAGATTCAGACCTATTCAGCACCATCTTCATGAGAAAATTCGTTCCTAAATTATTTTATCATGACAATACACAATCATCCATCAAGCAAGCATGACTGAAGTTTTATAGACATAGATCCATTCATACGTTCATCACAACTATACAAGACGTTCAAGTCAGGTCCCGTTCAAGTGTATGTTAATCAAACAGCTGTAATAAAAATCTGGAGAATATCGATTTGATGTTACAAACAGAAATTTTTTAAATTATGCTCCAAAAGAAGAGAATTAATATTTTGAACCACAAGCATCTTTCACAAAATGAACATAATTTCAACATCATAAGCATCTTAAGTGCTGAATTTATACAGTTAAAGAATAATAGATTCCAAGAACTGGTAAAAGTTAGCTCATGGATATAAATAGTCCACTGCTCTTACAGAATTTTCTCACTTACAAATAAAGGAATGATTCAACAGAATGTGAAGGGTATATCTAATAAGCATCTAGAAAATACACCTAGATAGATGGATCATGGAACATGAATTTTTAAAGAGATATGGAAGCTAAGCGAGGGACATATTGCTTCCATATTATTTTCAATCACCTTAAGAGAATCACTGATGCTCATACTCTGGATCTCTCTCTCTCTCTCACTCTCTCTTCTTGCCTCCTCCTTTCATCTCTGCCACTCATCCCTTAGTATCTTATTAATCATCCAGCTCCTGCTTCCCATTATATTCTTCATCCACTATTTCCTCTGTCATTCACCAATATCCTTTTGCACTATATTCTCGGTCATTCAACATTACTGAAAATCCAAGTATGAGTGACCTTTGTTGTCACAATCATCACAAGAAGTTGCAACCTAATAAACCTTGCAAGAGACTGTTCCCAAAAAGATAAAATGCAAACTAACTCACCATACTATCAGTGACTTTAACTCATGGCAGCTAAACTAAACATTTTCAGATAGCTAGATATTGATTTAGAAAGTTTCCATGAAATGACCTATTTAAATTTGACACAATTGGACAATACAGATAATAAAATAACTTGCATGAAGAAAATAAATGTACCACCATAAATTGTCATTAGGGATTATACCTTCAGATATACCTATATCCCAAGCTGTCAGCAAAAGCTGCCAAACAAACATTTCAAAAACCTCTTCCTCAATGATGCGTGACTTTTTAAAAACTATTTGGAAACAACTTGAACTTTAATGTTTACCGAAATGCCTTTCGGCCCTTTCCTAAATAAGCTTTAAGAGACACGTGTGCATAAGCATCAATTTGTTTTGTGCTTTTACTTGTGTTTTTCCATTATTCCCTTCATTTTTTATTTTGCTCGCCAATAAGATTTTAAGGGCACAAGCGCATGCGTTATCAAGGGTGCAATCTTCCATAAGGAAGCTCAAGCAAGGCCGGTCATAAAATATTGTAAGAAAACAAAAGTGAGTTACAAGCTCACAAGTACCATGATCTTCTAAATTTACTTCAAATGAGATAACATAACCATGACTTCCTCCATTTCAGAACATGAAAATAGACTTTGGGAAATTAGGATTATACTAGGTGGCTTGAGAGATGCAAGATCAGAAATACCATCATCTTTTTTTTAAGTTTCCATTTCAAAGCAAACATTAAATGCGGCAATACATACTTATCATCATGTGAGACACAATACTTACATTCTATTAAGCTCTTGCTGCATTCGAGTTCCATCCAATCCAAGTATATGATCAACACATGAGTCTAATGCTTTATTCATGTTCCATGCAACAAAAAGAAAACCAGCTCCTGCGAGAGTAAAGGTATAAGTCCTAAACTACAATGACATCAAACCAACAAAAATAGTAAGATTAAGCCATCATGTCAATTAATGAAAAAAAGATCGAATGACAAAGGAATTGAGTATGAACAAACTATTGTTCTATTCCAGAAACATCAGTTAATAAGATGAAACAAAAAATTTCAGAAAATTGCATTGAGATTGTAAAACCCTAGCAGTAGTTGATCAGCACCAACAAAGAAGTTGATTCTAAAGTCCCAGAAGACTCATCTTAAGATTATATTATATCAGCAAATTTGGTGACCATTAACAATAGCGCATAGGGAGTGTTTAGTTTGATGGAAAATATTTTTGCCGAAAACATTTTCCTTGAAAAAGTTTTCAATGTAGACTATTTTTCCAGGGAAAATGCAAATGAACAATTACTTAAGTAAAAGTAACATTTATTTTGCAGAATCAAATTGAAGAAGAAATGGTAGAGCAAGAACTTAAAGTGAAGTACCTCCAGCAAGCCCCAAACGATTAAAAACGTTCAACTTTCTTGTAGCTGCAAGAACAAACAAGAGGGAATTTAAGTTTCAAGTAGTGGATAATGCCAACAAACCGAAATACAAAGTATGAAATGAAAATGTCAGTCAAAGTTACAGACCCATCCACGTAAGAGCTACGGCGACAGAACCTCCGAGAGCAACTCCACCAATGGTGTCAGACTTGCACTGTTTGAAGATTTCCGCTTCATGGATAGTCATTTTTTCCTGTTACAAATCCCAAATCGCAAATTCCAAATTATGTCATATCAATTCACATTAGAATAATCAACTCCACTAAGGATATTACCTTCAGGGCTTCAATTGATTCGATTCAATGGATTACCATAATCAATGAAAATCATGGAGAAAAATGGAAAGGGGAAGAAACAAGATTGTTTACCTTTTTGGAATCGAGAGATCGTATGAGTTCATTTAACACTTTCGCTGACATTTTGATGAAATTTGTAGCGATGACGAGCAGTTTTTCTGCTTCTTGGTGGTTGCAGTCTGCATCACCGATAAATATTGTCACCAAAATGTTGTGTGTTAAGACTTTAGCCATTATTACTGTTGTTGATGTGTTTAGACGATTTTGACAAAGAAAAAACGTTCAGATCGTCAGATAGCGTCTTTTTGAAAGATATATCTTAACATCAACTTATTAAAAATTAATGTTTATCTATTGTATTTTTGATACCTACTTATATTATAAATATTTATATAATATGTTGTTGTTGGACCAAAGTCCAACGTTGGGCTCATATATAAATATTTATATGTCGTTATAACTAATTAAAATCGTCTTTATGCCCTACTTAATGATCTAATTAAAGTTAAAGGGTTTAGGCTTAAATGTAATAGGTTTGTGAGCTTTAGATGTGCACAAAAACTTGCACGAGATGGTCTTAGAATGAGACGGCTATTGGGCCGGCGACGGCCCAATATAGGGCGCGTGTGTTGCACGCGCCCGGCTTTCCCTCCAAGTTTCCTTTTTTTTTCTTTTTTTTTTGGAAATTCATTTAACTTCCTAGCTCTTTTACTCCATTTTTTCAAATCTTTCTAATTAAACTGTATTTCTTCTTCCTTGCTCCATTTTCAGTGTATTTTCACAATCATTTTAATCAAAACTTTCCATTTTCTTCTTCCTTGCTCCCTTTCCGTCCGTGCATCCTTCTTCATTTGCATCAGTTGTTTCATTCATTGTTTCTACTGGTAACGTCTTCTTCCTTGTTCTTTTGTAATGGATAATGCATGTGTATTTTTTTGTGGTCGTTTTATTTTCTACGTGTTTGATGTTGTTCTTCATTATTTTCATTTTTTTGTGCTTTTTTCGATTTTTTTCTTGTTCTGTTTTTCATTTTTGCATTTGATTTTCATAATTGTTAGGGTTACTATGAAATATACTATATGTTACATCTAAAACTTATGTCATTTATTTTTCTTACAATTGATATAGTTAACATTATAACATAAACGAGATAAGTTCATAAGTGATGCATTTTTAGTAATAATTGATAATGATAAGCATTGAAATGTATGTTGTTTATGTAGTTCACTTTGTTGTTTGTATAAATAGTTATCATCATTAAAATAAACGAGTTAAGTGAATAATTGATACATTTTTAGTAATAATTGACAGTGATAAGCATTAAAATGTATGATGTTATGTAGTTCACTTTGTTGTTTGTATAAATAGTTATCATCATTAAAATAAACGAGTTAAGTCAATAATTGATACATATTTGGTAATAATTGACAGTGATAAGTATTGTTTTTATGTTGTTATGTAGTTCATTTTTGTTCTTTTATATTTTGATGTTAACAAGATAAGCGAATAATTGATGCATGTTTAGCAATAATTGAGAGTGATAAGTATGTAATTTAATACTTGTTTTTGTATTGTTTATAATTGATATTGTTTTGTGGACTTTTTTTTATCTTCAGGGTTGAAAAGGAAATAAAAACCAATTGTAAGATTTGCTCTTTTTTGGAGTTGAATGGTAATAAAGTTTAACAAAAGCTCAAATTGAGTCCATTAGAGAATATTGATACGTTCAACAAAGAAAAAGAAGTCAAGAGGCCACTAATCATGGCTGAAAGGCAGTTGAGAGCGGAGTATGCACAAAAGAAGAAGGAGGAGGATGAATTGAAGCATTTGCATGAGTTAAAAAAGAAGCTCGATGAGGACGAGGGAACAAAGAGAACTAGCAGGAACAAATGGGTTCCGGTGAAGAAGATTACAAAGAAGAAACAGTGAATTATTGTATTTGGTTAAATATTTTTTTGATGCAAATTTGATGGAATTTTTATCTGTTGTAGAAATATTTTTAATTTCTTGTCTTTAACACTACTTATGAAGTATGTAGTACATATTATATCTACAATGATAGGTTAGAAATCATGGATGTTTGATTTCTAAGTAAAAATTGATATATTAAACTATCATGTTAAACTACTTAATTTGCCTCTTAAAATACTCAGTTGATATGTTATAATACTCAACTTTTTCATATTGTATCTCAGTTTGCCCTTAAAATACTCAATTGATATGTAAACTGTCCATATTGTATTGGTTGTTACTTGTGTTAACTGTAAAGTTGTAATGCTGCTGCTGCTGCAATATTGTATCTCAGTTCTCCTCTTAAAATACTCATTTGATATATTAGATTGTCCATATTGTATTGTTGTAACTTGTGTTAATTGTAATGCTGCTGCAATATTGTATCTCAATTTTCTTCTTAAAATACTCAATTAATATGTTAACCTGTCCATATTGTATTGTTGTTATATCAATAACATACTGACAAAGGATTTATTGTATTTAATAGATAGAAAAAAAATGATGTACAAGTTGTATATGTTTCACAAAGAATGGTATGTAATCAAATTATATGTTTGTTTGTTGTTTTTGTTGCAGAGTCCTTTTGAGTTGATCTATTAGATCCTTTCTTCTGCGATGTTTCAAAATGTCCCTTCAATCATTTCTTTCTCCCATTTGTGACCGTTCTTTCTGGATCTCTTACTTGTGTTAGCTGTAATGTTGTTGATGCTTCTGAAGTTTCCGCCACAACTTCAATTTCATTACTAGCCTTATCAATTATTTTATTTACTTCATCAATTGTTGCATTGTATAGTGCTTCTACTACATTTCTTGCTTCTTCATTGCTTTGTGACTTTAAGACAAGATTTTAAAACTTACGTCCCATACTTTGTCTTCATGTAACTGTAAGGTTTAATAGGATAACTGAAACTCATATCAGTTAAATTGATATATGTATTTGTAGAACGGAATAACAACATGAATTATGCTTAAAATCTTGCGCAATAGAGAATTAAACATTTTAATCATGAAACTGAACATTTTAATGGCATAATTGATCATACCTGTATTATGTATATTAACATATTCATTATCTTCTTCGTCTTCACCATACATGACCATATTTTGATATTCATTAAGAGTCAAATCTGAAATTAAAAGATTATCAATTACATATGTAAATCGTTCATCATTAATCTCATTAAAACATACGTTTTTCGTTAAATTAACTTCAATTTCTTCATGATATGTTCTTGATGCGTGTAACGTCATTTTCATGTCAAATTCATTCATTAGATCTTCCATTGCAGACATTCTTGAATTGTTTCTGGAATTGAATGAATGAATTACAGAGATTTTGAAGGAGATTGAGAGAAAATTGCATTTGATTTGTTTCCTTTTTTCATGCGTGAAGCAGTTTTCTTTTTTGAACCCGTTTTCCTAATTTGTGTGAGTTTAAATTTGGAAGTTTATATATATGCAGTTTTTGTGAATTTATTTTCTTTTTTTTAATTAGGATTGAAGGTGGGTTGGGCCTCGTCTCAGAATGAGACGGTCTCGGCCAAGACCGGCTGTTAGATGTGTAAAGACTCGTTTTATGACGGAGTTCTACGATGGGCCGAATACCAGTCACAAATTATTATACAGGAAGTCTCATGAGAGACGGTCTATGACAAAAACATTCATCTCCTGAGGTGCATTGAATGAAAAGCTTCTTTGGGCATATAATATGTGATTCAACCTTGGTCTGATCGCACATTTTGTGCGATTCAACCATGGCCTGGTCGCGCGCGACTAATGTTAGAAATTACTGCAAACTTTAAACGGTCGTTATTTCTCGGTCGATTGTCAGAATTGGGCATATAATATATCGTTGGAAAGCTCTTGAAGTCTAGTTTTTAATGCCGCAAACCTTGTACTAATACAATTTTTCTATAAAAAGTTATGACCAAAAAAATGAACATGTATCAAATTTCAGCACAAATAAACTTCAAACGATCGTCATTTCTCGCTCGGTTATTGGAATTGGACATATAATATATCATTGAAAAGATCTTGAAATCTAGGTTCTGATGCTATACATATTGCAGTAATGTGATTTTTGTATCAAAAGTTTCGGCCAAAGGAGTGATTATGTATCAAATTTCAATACAAAACGTGTGATCAGGTTTATTTTTCGATTTTAAAAATTATTTTTTTTACTAAAATTTATATTTATATTTTTATTTAGTTATTATTAAGAAATTTAGTTTAGAAATAATAATGGTTGATTTTATAATTAAAATTAGATTTAAGGGCATTTTAGTAATTTTATTAAAAAATGGATGGCGATAAAATGAAAAGGGTGGCGATGTTTAAGGATTGGGATTTCTAATCTAATCTTTCATCAATTTGAATTTTAATACAATCGAAATTTGGTCCAATCATTTAAAAATTTACTTTTAATGTTATATTCTCTCTCTTCCTTAGAGAAGTTCCTACAAAAAATACTCCATATTCACAAGAATTAAGAAAAATAAAAATTTTTAGATGGTGTATATATTATTTTAATATTGAATAATAAATTTGATGAATGAGAATAGAGACTATAAACATTAAAGATTTTAAAATTATTAAAAAAAGTTAGTGTAAAAAAAATATGGAGACTACAATATTAAAAAAATGTTTTTATAAAATTAATGGGAAACATGTGGAGACTATGAGCAATATAAAAATGTTAAAAAAAAAGTTTGTAGAATGTATATGTGGAAATTTTTAAAGAAGTTTAACAAGTGGAAGCAAGTAGTGACTATATTTTAGATTGTCATTTTAATTAGTATGTACCATTTCCACATATACAGTCTACTAACTTTTTTTTAACATTTTTATATTGCTTAGAGTCTCCACATGTTTCCCATTAATTTTATAAAACATTTTTTTTTAATATTGTAGTCCCCATATTCTTAATTAGTATTAATGTCTAGAACCTTTGTTTTATTGGAAATCAATGTCTAGAACTTTTAATAAGATCAACCAAAAAAAAAAGATCAACCAACTTAAAATTTAGATTTTATAGAAATACTAATAAATTTTACCTTTAAAAAAAATATTGCTTTATAAAAAGATTAGCTTAATTAAAAAATAAATTTACTTTTTAAATACATACTCCTATATAGTTATCAAGAAATATAGAGAAAATATAATGGAGCTAGGGAAAAAGTATAAGAGAAAAGGTGATAAAGATATAAAAAAAAGGTAATTGTTATTAATAAGAAATATGAATCTTTTTTGATAGAATAAAACTTTTAAAACAGAAAAATCATGAGTAACAGGATTAGAGATGTTCATTTTGGTTATCGGGTTGATTTCGAGTTAGATGTTTCAAGTCAGTTTGAAATCGGGTTTTGAGTTCGTATTTGTTTTTACATAATAATTGTAAATCATTTTTAAAGTTGAGTCAAATCGGGTTCGATTATAAGGTCGTCTAGATTTCAAGTAATAAACTTATTTAAAAAAAAAAAAATTGCTATTACTATTTGCTATTAATGCTCTTTTGATGCAAAAAAATCGCTTTTACTTTCTTATTTGGGTTCGGGTGGTCTCTGTTGTTTATCATGGCGCTCTGGATTCCTGGTAGTCCGCAGCTGTTAAACCCCAAAGTTAGGGTTTCTTCGATCAATCTAAATCCTCTCCCTGCTCAATTGTCTTTCTCAATTGAACGAAAATGCAATAATCTGAAATTGATGAACTCCATTACCTGTACTCGTGCTTTATCGTCTGATGGCAACAGTCCTACTACTGTTTCTGCCCCTCAAATCACTGGTAAACTGAAATGAAAACATTGACATTAAATTTAGTTGCTGAATCACTGCATTTCTTTATTGCGTAGAAATCAAAGCATTTCAGTAACAAGTTTTAATAATTTATTTGAGGTTTTTTGAAGAAAAGTTGAATTTGTGCATTTTACGAGTAGGTCGAATCGGGAAAGTAAAGAGAATAACTAAGGAGACAAATGTGGCTGTGGAGATAAACCTGGATGGTGTGGGCATTGCTGATAGCAGCACTTCAATCCCTTTCTTGGATCATATGTTAGACGTTAGTAACTCCACTCGTTCGATTTGTCATGTGTCTTTATAAGTGGGTTGGTTCCCTACGTTTCTGATATTGGTTTTGTGTTTGTAGCAATTAGCTTCACATGGTCTGTTTGATGTACATGTGAGAGCTACTGGTGATGTTCATATTGATGATCATCACACTAATGAAGATGTTGCACTTGCCCTTGGATCGGTATGCAAATTTTTTTAATACAGATTAAGTTTGTTCTGCGTATTAATCATTTCCTGCCTTCTATTGATTAAATCATTTTATATACTAGGTACTTGTTATAGTTGATGATGCTAGCCAATTAGTTATGCTTGATTAATTATGGATTACTTTATTTGATGGTCACAACAATTAGTATTAATCGGAACCTGATAAAATATCTGTTTCGATTTTGTTGCTGACTGGAAATTTTAGTTTGATTTTTTTACATTTTCTTTTCTTCTTGTAGGCTTTGCTGCAAGCTCTTGGTGATAGAAAAGGAATCAACAGATTCGGCGACTTCTCTGCTCCTCTGGATGAAGCTCTGATTCATGTCTCACTGGTATGTTGGAGCTAATGTGCTTTTAGTATCTTGTGTGTTTCTATAAATGTGTTTTCCTTCCAATTTTTTCCAGTGTTTATAGGATTTGTTTTGTTTAAAATGTTAAGAATCTTTTCCTTCCAATTTCCCTTCCTCCATTTACCGCCCCTTTTCCGAATGAGGGTTCCTCCATTCTATCCCTTCTTTTCCCTCCATTTCCTCCTATCCAAACATCATATTAAAGTTGCTTTATTGATCTTGTGAGCTTAGACTTGGTGATCGAGCAAGCCAGAAAAATCACATTGAGTTTCGTTTGGCAATGACTTATACTTGATATATAATTGTTTCTTTTATTAATTATACTACAATTAACACTAATTTTACCTTTGTGCAATGATGGAAGCATACACTTCCAGAGTCCTAGTGTTGGCAATTATAACTAACACAATGAAATCAAAATAAGTGTTAATAATGTGCCCTCACCCAATAGGCCAGGATTAAGTTTGAGATGCAATTAGGAGGATATGTAGTCATAGCCTAGAAAGCATTGAAAAATTCCTTTAAAATTATGATTCCTTATGAAGTCGATGTTTATGGAAGCTATTTGCATTCTAAGACGACAATTAAGTCTAACTTGTCCTTGAATAAATTCAAGCAATTAGTTTGATACTAGATAGGGTATAAAGGTTGTATTTTTGTTTATTATTTAGTATTACATGCTTTGTTACTACTTACTACATGTGCAATAAATTCCTTTATTTCTTGGGGCCAAAGATTTATAGTTGTTTGATTTCGAATTATGATGACTTAGAGTAAAATGACTCATTTAATCATGTGCACTTGTTATTTATGTTAAGTTGCACGTGATTTTTGCTCTCAATGGTCAATTGGATTCAACCTCTTTGTTAGTGTTATTTTTGAAAGGGGTTAGTTTGCGTACAACCGACCCTCCAAACTACCTAAAGTGAGAGCCACTTAATGACATTGGGATAATGAAAGTTGTTGGTGCCTTTTCTATTATGTGTTGATCAAAAGTTTTATAGTATAAGCATATAGGTTGGCCGAAGATGTTGTTACATAGTGTTTACAATTAACCTTGAAGTGAATGAAATAAAAAGAAGATGAAAATGAACTTAACTCTTTTGTAGAACCTTATCCTACCTTTTAAACTAAGCTACATATACCATATTGGAAAATTTGAAAATAAATGACTCACATTTCATATAGCAAAGCAAAATATTGGGGTTGCTTATTTTTATTCTGTCATGACCTCCTTAAATTGGGAGACAACACCTCAATGTATCATTATTTGTTATGGACTATAAAGGTAGTATTATAATAAGCTCCTCTCATTGCCTATCATGATATATACTCTATTTTTCATATATTGTTCTAAACTTGCAACCCTTTTATGCTAGGTTTTGAGAAAACAATACCTCATACGATTGGCAATTCAAAATTAAGACCAAGTGAGATACATACAAGACCGCAATCAGACATTTGACTAGATTTAATTGAATTGGTTGTCTAGCAATGCCAGAGACTAGAAAAAGCTACATAAACAAATATATCATTTTCAATAGTCAGTTGGTCACCCACATGGATTCTTCTTCTCCATTCATTTTGATTTTCTACCATCTCAATTTCTACCATCTCTATTTTTAAGTCTAGCTCTTTCATCTTTTTTTTTCCCACTCATGTCCTGCAAGTCATCTTTGCTCTTCCTCGCCTTCTTTTTAAGTCTCATGAGCTCCAACTATATATTTTACTTAGTAGTTGGTTGATATCCGTTTTTGTACATGCCCAAACCATCTTAAATTATTCCCTTTTATCTTTTCTGTAATATTTGTAAAACCTAAACTCTTTCTTATATCTTCGTGTCGAGTTTCATCCCTCAAGATATGGCCACTCATTCATCGAAGCATTTGCATTTCCATTAATCCCAACTTTTCGCATAATCATAAGCCATGGCAAAGGTGTTGTAAAGTGGGATACTAATAGAATCCTTCTGGGTGAGTGTTTTAAGTAACTTTGATCAACATTTTCATAATTACATAGATATAAAGCCTATGATCGAGTGGGATGGCTCAAGTATAGAGATAGTTCTTTATGTGTGCAGTTGACTTTAGGGAAATTCTTGCTGAATGCCACTAGATTAGTACTACTATATATGTTTCGCGTTTACACTACTCCGTGTTTGGAAGAAATCATTGTAGGAAGGCGAGGTAGCTAAGTTGTATATGTTAAAATAAATTACATATTCCAAGAATATAATTTTAAATGAAGGCATAAGAATGGATCTTGGTGTCACATATAATGAATACAAAATGAGAGAAAACCATGAGCGTTAGAGTGGTTATGTGCAAAGAAGTCGAAAAAGCACGAAGTAGATTTATGTGAAGTATTGGGATTTGCAGCATCATATGACAGTAGATAAGAACGATGGAGAAGGAGAATATGGATGATCATTGAAATTGATTTTTTTAGTGGTAATTTAGTATAAGATAGGCTAAATAAAGTATAATCTTTGCACCTACAATCTTTCGATTTGCTATACTTTGGTTCATGTAGACGACCTATGCTGGCATGAGATGTTGTATGTGGATTTTTCCTCTTAATGGAAAGAGAACCATAAAGGAGTCTTTGTTTTATTTTGCTGAAAAGAAGCGAGTGATTAGTGCACTTTTCAATACTTTTATGACATTGTAATCTTAGGGACTACGGTTACAGAAAACGAAAAATAAGTCATGCCTTTGTGCTTGATTCCGTGTCGTACTAGGTAGCAAGTCTTCTTTACTCTTTTAGAAGCAAGTCATTACAGGACTTTCCAAGTTCGAACTCTTTCCTAGTGTCTATCTGAAGTGTAAAAATCATGCAATTTGTTTTAATGTTCTGAAGGGATTCACATAAACGTCAAGGAGTAATAGCCTTAGCAAAGAGGGGTTTGACCATTTTTGTTGAGCATTTGACAATTTCTAGTTAGAGTTATTTTTGCCGGCAGTGTTAGAAGGACTGTTTATTTACATGACAAGACTGTTATTTGAACCATGATAACATGGTAGTCAGTACTAGAAGGACTTCTATTTAATTCATGACAGTGAATGTTAGAAGAACTGTTATATGAAACTTGATGCAACATATTGACCTTGCAAAAGGCATGATGGGATATAAATTCTCTTCCCAAGTCAGTTCAATCCACTTGGAAAATTCAATGTTGGTTTGTTTTGTGTTTTGGCTTTGTTTTGGTTAATTATTGTTGTGTTTTTGACCATTATGAAGGCTGAAAATTAAAAGAACATAAATTTAATGGACATGCCAAAAGATCAATTGCTAAGACTAGATCTTGCCGAAGTTTTCATCAAAAAAATCACAAAGACTACAATGATGTACAAGTTAAACCCAAGTACCAAAGATTACAGGAGTTTGGGAACAAATCACAAATCACTGAGACTTAATGGTTATGGTCTAAAGTAAACAAGTAACCTAAAGTATTTTAAAAACTTTTAATTCCTTAAATATGATTGGTTTTCATTTGCATACAAGTTCTATTTTTATAGTAATACTGTTAAATAAGGAAGTTTAAAGTCTAGTGCAAGGGAAAATTCTAATGCTTGAAGAGGAGGAAAGTCTCATGATCTTAATTCGCCCAAGAAAATGCTTGGGAAGAAGGAAGGCCCCACACCATTTATCAAAGACCCTTGGATCACCATCTTGTAGCCCAAGATCTTGTCGAGAAAAAACTAAGATAATTTATCCTTTTTAACACACCATGGCCTTTTATTTCTTCTGCATGCTGAATTTTCATGGTCGTTTGCACTTTATTTCCTAACTTTTCTGCATGCTGAATTTTCATGGTCGTTTGCACTTTAACGAGTCTAGGCGCAGCGAATACACAATGGCGACCAAAAAGCGCGCCTCACACGCGCCTCGCACCTCATGCGCCTTTTGAAGTCGGGTGTCTGATATCTTTTTTTTTTATTTCTGATTTCAAATAAGCCTAAAATAGATTTAAAAACCCATGATATAACTAATATACCCTTTAAATTAAATGGTTTAAAATAAAAAACCCTAAATTTTGACCTAGAGAAGTCGATTTCTGGTCTTTTTTCTCTTTTCATTTTGTCGGTCCATTTTCTCCTTCGTCAGCCATTTTCTTCGCCTTCTCTGATTCTCCTTCGCCAGCCATTTTCTTCGCCTTCTCTAATTCTCCTTCGCCAACCATTTTCTTTGCCTTCTTCTCTGATTCTCTGTTGAGTGTCGCCTTCTTCTCTGATTTCTAGTCTCCTTTCAGTTGCTCAGTTTTTTTTTCTTTTTTTTCTTCTTCAGTTCGGCTTCTTTTTTTTTCTTGTAGCAGAGGTGTGAAGCTATTGAACAAGTTTTCTTAGTTGGAGGTGCCGATTCGGTTATTCTTCATGTGTTGAAATCAATTTAGTTGCAATCTTATTTATTAGGGTTTATTTCAACTTTTATTTGTGAGTCGATAATATAAGTATAGAATTGGAGTTCATTTAGTTCATCGTCTCTGGAAATTGATTGAAATGATGATTTTGAAGTTTAAATCATATTACTGCAATTATTCAATTGTACATTGTTACAGCCTACATGTATCTAGTTAGTATTGTTGAATCTTTGGAGTTTTAAGTAATTGTGGGAGTAATTGTTGATTAATATTTTTTTATAGCTTAAATTTGGAACAATGAGTCCGATTTTGAATTTTAGTTTTTTTTTTAATTGTATCACTCAGAACTCAATTCAATTGTTTGCTTTCTTTATCTTTGTCAATATTTTAAGTTTCTTTTTATTTCTTTTGTTAACTCGAGAGTCTAGACTATGTTATCGAGTTATCGTATGACTTTATGTGCTAAAGTAGTGTTTATCTTACTTCTATGTTATTTTAATATGAAATTCATGTTTTAAGTATCAAATATGTTTTAAAATTGATTTTGGAGCTTTTCAGCGAAATTGTGCGCCTCGCAAACAAAAAGCTCGCGCCTCCACCTCGTGCCTCGCGCCTCGGAAAATAGGACCTTTTGCGCCTCGGTGCGCCTCGCGCGATGGAAAATAGGACCTTTTGTGCCTCGGTGCGCCTCGCGCCTCTTAAAACTAAGCTTTTCTGCACGTTTTTCATCATGTAAGGACTTATCACTAGGCCAATTTATTGTTAGATGTTTGTTTTTTAATGAACTTTTATACGACAGCATCAGCGCAGTTTGAATGCTGCAGATTTGGTAAAAGCTGAGTATTAGTTTTGCTAGCAATAGGATTGAACTATTGCATTATTCCCCACCTTAAACAGCTGGTCCCTTTGCATCTGTTTGTCTTGTTTTCAGAATGTTTGCTTGCTGGACTCTTGGACATCTTCTTGATCACTTGGAATACCTGGTAACCCATATCCTTGGTGCACAAACTTGACCCATTTCTAAGTATCACCCCTTGTTTTAGAAAAGCACAACTAGGCTCTCCTCCAAGAAAGGCTCTAGATAAATAGTTTTTCTTAGTCAAAGTTCCGCGAGATACAGATTCGGAAGGCATGCACTTTTATGCGTTTTTTTCTGCTTTTTTACACCTTGCATATATTTTTTTCTTTGGGGTTTAAACTGATCTTTTTACTCTCATAAAGCAATTAGATAGGATATTTATTTAAGGATCCTTGAGACTGGGCCTTTTCATTTGTTTCTTCATGTGTGTTTTTTTTTTTTATTTCTTCTGAATCTTGCTGAAACTTTATTTTTATTGAACATGCTTTATAAGAACACCACATTCATGGCTAATTAATGATCCATCAGTCGATTTTATAGTAGGAGAATGGAGAAAATAGTGTCTTGCATCATTAATAATACAAGAAAGCAATTTATGGAGCTCACTAATTACAAGGATTCCATAAATTCAAATTATAACAATGATTTTGTTGGGTAGTGGTGACAATCATGCATATACTTCTTTGACATTCCTAATGATGGAAAACCTAATTTTGAAGCACTAACCATGTTAGATGACCAAGAATATTAAGAAATGGTGTTCTTCCTAGTATCATTTTATTTTTTTTAGTACAAGAAGAGGGAAGTTTTCATGCTTTTTAATTTAAATGAAGAATCTTTTAATAAATCAACTTCTCTGTTCATTTTGGTATTGGAAGAGAACAATTTCTCGTCTTCAAAAGGTTGGGAAATTACAAATTGCGACGTGGCCTCATGACTTGCTAAATTAGTTTTAACAAGTTACATTATCATTGTAAGAAGGTAACCTTTTTTAGTTTGGATTATATTGAGATAAGCCATGCTTGGAATCATCGTGAGCAGACCAAACGTAGTTGGGATCATACTTGGGAATTTTTCGTATTCATAATAGCAGTGTCAATCTCAAAAGAACAAAATTTCTCCTGGGAATGGTAATTTGACATAATGTCCCTCAATGAGTAGGAATTATGTTTCCATTTTGTAGCTTCAATTTTCTGTAGGTTGCCTCTTTTTAAAATTTTTTTTCCTTTAGTCCTCTAATGATCTTGTCTCTCACATGTTTGTTTGTTTCTTCAGGATTTATCCGGAAGACCCCACTTGAGCTATGATCTACAAATACCGACTGAAATTGTGGGGAAATATGACACCCAGGTAAATTTTAAGTTTTAAATATCTTCTTGTGAAAGCTATTATATTAATTATTATATTATATCAGAAATTCGATACTTGTATTTTGGACATTTGGTACGGAATTCCCTAAGGACAGGCATTGTTTGCTAACATGCATGGGAAGTAAAATAGGTTAAAGTCTCAAGACTTTTGAAACTGCTAGAACTTGTATCTCATTTGTCTTTTTGGCAAGTTAGTATTTCATCTTCTATCTTCTAAAGTTCCTTGAGTTGGTATTCATCTTCTAAAGTCCTTGAGGTTTTTTAATCACAGTTATCTTTCATTCTGAATTTATCGTTCATCTGCTATGATTATGATTCTAATTTTGTGAGTTGGTATTTCTGTAGTGAAACTTTTTGCAAAATGGCGTTCTGAAATTCATTATTTTCATTAGTTCTATGCTGCATATGTTTTTTGACTAATTGTTTAATTGGTGCAATCTAAATGTTGACAAATCTATATCTAACACATACTTAATATTACTTATACAATCTGCGTGCAGAATAAACCTTTTCTTTTCTTATCTAACTGAAGTGACTTGATCAAATAAAGATGAAGTGTTGAATGTGTTTGATTTTGGCTGGCTGTATGAAATTCTTTTGAGCTTTCTTGCATTAATGAATTGATATGAAACATATAACTTACATTGGGATCTCTCTATTTAGCTCGTGGAGCACTTTTTCCAGTCTTTGGTGAATACTTCGGGCATGACACTTCACATTCGACAGGTTTGTTTACTTAATTGCATACATTTGCAGCAATTTTATTAATTGTCATTCATCTTTATCATTTCTTTTAGTAAAATTTGAGAAAGGTTATGTTAGTCCTTGCTAGGCCTGTGCAATGGGCCGGATACAGGTTGGGTCGGGCTCTAGTAGAAATGGGCCGGGTCTTATTGGGCCCGGCCCAATCCGGCCCGTTTACGTATTGAACATACAAATACATGCCACCATTTGAAAACTAATAATAATAATAATAATAATAATAATAATAATAATAATAATATACTGGGTTCTTCTTGCTGTTTTGTTGCACATATTGTTACTGATTTTGTGCCTATATAGCTACTGATCTGCACACAATGCGGTTTTTTTTTTTGGTTCTTTCTCGTTGTCTGAGCATAGGTATCATTGTATTAGCTTGACTTTTGCTGACTTTTTCTATGTCGGCTTGTTTTGGGCCTCGTTTTTCTCGTATGCATATGAAGAGTGGGGCGGGGAAACCCTTCCTAGAAGATGGACTTCGTTTCCACACTGATGCAAATAAGAAAAACTGAGTTATTTCTTGCCTTGGTGTATTATGATTTTTTAGGTGAAGAAAAAAATCTTTTATTTGCCCAAAAAAAATTAATAATCGGTTGGCTAATTATGCCACGCCCACCTTTTGATTTGGTGAGTGCTGTATGGAAATCAAGACATGGCCAACATAATTTGTGCAATAATAATAATAATAATAAATTTTTTGGCTAATAAAGATCTTTAACAATTTGAAATATTAGATATTTTTTTTGTCTAAAAAAATTTGTAGATATTAGTGCCATAGAGCAAATTATAATGTATTTATGAATTTAATAAGGATTATGGAAGATATAAGCAGTAGATAATTGGCTAATAACAATTATGAAAGATAAATTAGTGCTAAAATATAGGAGTACAATGAAAGGTTTAATAAGTTTCAATTTTCAAGCAGTAGATTATTGTGGTAGGAGTTTCATTCTAGTTAATTAATAATTTATATATAATTAATTGGTAAAAAAATGAAGGAAATGGGCTTTGGTTCAAAGCCCATTTACAACCCTTATAAAACCCTTATCCAACCCATATATTTTAATTTTTGTAAATTAAAGTTTAAGCCCAATCCTTTTCAACCCTCCCCCACATACAACCCTCACAATAAAGGGCTGGATCAGGGGCCCCAATTAAGATCCAGCCCATTGTACAGGTCTAGTCCTTGCTCTAAAATCTATTTTATTTTCGAATAGCAATTCATCGAGCAAAGGCTGAAGGGTTATAGTAACTTTGTTTTTCTCAAAGCAGCTTGCTGGGTTAAATTCTCACCACATCATTGAGGCAACTTTCAAGGCCTTTGCCAGGGCACTCAGGCAAGCTACAGAGTATGACCATCGTCGTGCAGGGACAGTCCCCAGGTTTGTAATATGTGTGCAAATAAAAAAAGCTGCCTTATCATATTTTCTTATGTCTAAAAATTGACACCTGAGTCCCCAAATATGTTCTTTCAATTCATTTCAAGTTTCCCCGTCACCTTCAATTTCAATGGTACCACATTATCCATAGGGCTGCTTACGATCTTGTTTGGTCTGGTTTGACACAAAAATCAGGCCAGACTAGAAATTCCAGTCTAGAAATTTTCCAGACCATACCAAACCAGTCAAAACGCTAGACCGGGCCGGACCAGACCGTTCTACAGTGGTCTGGTCTGGTCTACGATTTTTTCTTTTTAATGCATTTTTTAATTAAGAATCTAAGATAACCTATTCATTATAGGTTCATTACTCTTCTTTTGATGTAAGATATATGAATATCAATCATGATATGATAAAATAAGTACTATACTAATACAGCTGGAAAAAAAACAACTGATTTTACCTTTAAAATAAATGTCAGATTATAAACAACAGCATGATAACTAGCATTTCCATACTTAAAAATTAGATCGTTAAGCTAATCAATAATAACCTCTAAATGTCAGATTGTCCAGCATAATGTGATATATTATTGCGTTTAATGGACTGCGGTTTACTCCAGATCGGACTATATTACGGTTTTCCGTTCTGGTCTAAATATTTTAAAACCTAGACCGGACACGAACCAGACCAAAAAATATGGTTTGGTCCAGTTTGATTTACGGTTTAGACCAAACTTTGTTTAGCCCTAAGTACTCAAATAATATGCAGTATATATGCACTTTGTTTAGGATTGTCGATGGAGGAGTAAGTGTCGGTTGTCTAATTGTATTTTTTTGTATGACCAGTTCAAAAGGGGTTCTTTCTCGTTCTTGATGACAAGAGCATCATAGGAAATGTATGCAAAAATAAATGCCAGTGCTGCTTATCCTCCAAAAGACACTTCTTCAGCAAGCATCAGCAAACTAATAATTTTTTGGATGTGAAATTTGTTAATGATGGGCGTTTGAAGGCAACGAATATGATAAGAAATCCGTTCATATTTAAAGACACACAATACTTGATTCTGTTATGATCTCAGAAAGGTTTGTAGAATCAGAAGTCAGAACACGTTAATACAGTTGCACAATCTCGCTGTTTTACTTGAAACAATGTATTTGGTATGAAACAAGATGATTCTTTGAATTGTCTCTGTTTTGGCATCAAAGCGGATTTTGAAATTGTATTAAGCTACATCTTCTTATTGAAAGCCTGAACTTAATTCTTTCTGGAGTAACTCAAAAGCCAGAAACAAATTACATAACAATTGATACAGTGCAAAGCAAGAACACATCAAATAATGCAGTAACTACCTGTTCAGTGAATGTGAATGTTCGAACAATGAGAATCTGCAGATGTGCAATAGGAGACTAGGGTTACAGCTCTTTCAGAAAAGAGTAGTGTATAAAAAGAGTCTGAGACCAATTCTATACAAGGCGAACTATGTGCAGCTACAAAAATTGTTCAGCAATATCTAAATCATGCAAGATCTCTGTCTTGACTTCATCACTGAGTGAAGCTGATGGACCTGCCTTTGCATAAAAGCTGGCAAGGGATCTTATTACTTTCTCCAGCTCCATGTAAGATTCCTGCAACATTAAAGCTTGAAGTGAATGTTCAAGTAAAATGAACGCTTTCGCCTTTAAGATTTACCAACTACAAAGGCTTAAAACAACTGCAGAATTATCACAATTGTTTTTAAACACAACCTAAGACAATATCTAACTCGAGCATAAAAAAGATATCGTATTAACATACCAACTCATGTACTACCTAAATAAAACTCCCTTCATCTAAGCACGAACATTTCCTTTACTTCAGCACAAATTTAACGAAAATGTATGCTTGAGCATAACAATTGAAGTCGCGACTATTAATAGCTTTCTCAATAGAAAATGGAACACTTAAATGAAATGGAGGGAGTGTGACCCAAAAAATTGACTGATGATCTGAATGTACACCCCTAAAAGCTTCGGAGAAAGTATTATCTAACAAAACAAATTATGTTTTGGGTATACCTCCTTAGTTAGAGCTGGCTGGCCTCTCCAGTTAATCAAATACTCCCTAATAGATTCTTTTGCAGAATCAGCAGTTCGTCTAAATTTGGCATTATCTTTTGGATCTTCCTTTAAAGACTCTCGAAGATTCTTTATAACTTCCCTTGCTGATTTCAAGTATGCCTTAGGCAACACTTTACCGGACTTTGTTTTTTCATTGGGATCAAACAATGACTTTATTGTGTCTAAGACACCCTCATCCTCTCGTTTATCGTCTGCTTTTTCCGCTGCTGTAACTGGTTCTGATATCATCCCCTGATAGATTGTCACTATTGCCACCCATGAAAATGTAGTGTTTAACTGTCTACGGGTAACCATCATTCGCACTGCCTGATTTCTGTTACCTCGACACGGAAGGTATGCCAACGTATCAGTTTCCATACTGTTAATATGAATCCGGTTCCGGGTATTGTGTCGGAGCCTTTGGATTGAACTTGGGTAAGCAGGTGTTAAAGCTCCAGTCATCATACCCAGTGGCAGTTGTTAACAGTGATCGTTTTTGTTGTTACTATCTCCAGATTGGGCAAAGTGATAAAAAGCAGAGTCAGATTCAAAAAAATAAAAAATGTGAACAATTTAAATAAAAAAAATATATTTAACAACGTTTTAATTTACACTAATTGTCAACGTCGAATTCTCATATTTCAAAAAGAAAACTTACATTCACCAATGTTTTAATATACTAATTGTCTACGTCCAGTGGCGGATCCAGAAATAAAACAAGTGATGTACATAAATGAAAATATGTTCTACAATATTTTTCTAGCCTTTCACCTTCTTTTAATCTAACCCAATTTCATCTATTAACTTCACTAGATCTTAAGTTACTACTGCAGTTCAATTGCCCACTTTTACACTGTGTTTGGATAAAGAGAAATTCAAGGAAAGGAAGGGGAGAGATTTAAAAGAATGGAGAATTTCTTATTTGGATAACAAAAACAGAGGAGAGGAATTTGGAGGGGAGAAATATGAAGGGATTACATGGACACATTTTTTTGTTAAGAATACAATATCTCCTAAAATGAAAAGATTACATGAACGTGCACTCTCAACCAGGGTCATAAAGAATGCCACCGTCCTGGACTGGAACTTTCGTCTGGGTTTTGCCCACCTTTTGTCCCACATAGGTGGACCGGCACATTCTATTCCACTGGAAAGCCGGTTGGCCGAAAAAATAAAGTTAAAACACCCTTACGGCACCGACCTTAGACTTTTCTTATTGTCTTTTGTGAAATCCTTCGCTTTCTTGTAGTTCTCTACATTTGTTAGTTTCTTTTAATCAAACTCAAAGTACAGCATTCGCTTTCTAGAGTTCTATATTCATAACTTAAATTTAATTTTTATTACAATATTGCTTCATGATTATAAATTCTTCATATGCAAGTCTTTAGTATTCAAATGATTTCCTCACACATTTTACTTACCCAATACCCTTTATCTCAAGTATCGTTAGTTCTTAGTTCTTTTATTTCACTGTTTCTCTTATTCCTTCTCATATTTCACATACAACCAATTATAACAAAAACATACTTGTAAAAAGAATATTTTCGTAATCATTTCCAACCGCTTAACATAGTTCTAACTCCAAGTATCACTCAACACAATTAATCTCATGATCTAACTACATACCTAATTCCATCCAGCTCCATAATTCCAATTATAACAGCCATCCACGATCAAATTAACTCAAAATTCCTTATTGAACAAACTCAACTCTTACTTCCAATCAAATAATACAGCTTTAAGCTATATACACAAACTCCCTTAACAATTCAAATTAAATGAAATTAAGTCATAGCCCAAAGCAACCAAGATAAATTCGACCTATTCAATTTAGAATCGATCTTGCATTTCCAGCTTTATACCCAACGCATATTACAAAAGTAAAATAAGCGTACAAGATCAAATTCATATACGATTAATCAAACCTTAAATCCATACTCCGATTCATCATAATAGATTCTATTTCTAATATCACAACCTAACTTTAATATCCAATACATACATCAATGTATTGATTCATCATTCATATTTTGATAGCTTCTTACTACTCCTATTTGAATTCACATTCATACAATTCTTCATAGTATCAACTTATGTTCAAACTCATATTTATGATCCCAATTGATGATCAACTTTGTCAATTACAAATCCTTATTCCAATTCACTTTCATGTTCTCAAGTCAAAACTAAAATCTCCAATTATGTATCACAATCTCAAGAGCAATTCAATTTCACTCCCTAATTCTGCAAAACATTCTAAATAGAAATAAGACTAACTACATTTATTTTTTCAATTTCAATCATCAATTTCATAACTAAAAACCCAACAACAATGTAGTATAATTCTCTTAAAAAGTAAGACTTCTCTCAAAATAAATTAGAAAATAAATAAATATAGCATTTAAATTCAAAGGCTTGAACTTCATTTTGGTGGGAGTGTACCTCAAGATGAATTTTGATCGAGATAGCGAATAACGAAGGAGCAGCTTTTCTATATCTGGTGATTGAGCTGAATTTCAATCGCTGTATCAAAACTAGCTTAATTAGACTTAGTAATCAAGTTGCAAAAAAGTGAAAGGACATCAATTTTAACAACCTTAACTTAATTTGATGTCAATGAAATTGAAAAAACAATTAAAGGTCTTCAATTTAGTAAAGCCCTGATTTGATTTGGGATTAAAGAAAATTGAACAATCAGGGGTTTCATCAAATCAGAGGAATTCACGGAACTTAAGAGTTATTGAAATGAACATGCAAAAAAAATCAAAATTAGAACAATAAAATGAGATAAGGTAAAAGAAAGAGTACCATTTGAATGGAGAAACACAAGTTCAAGAATAAGGATGAGGTTGAGTGAATAAAAGAGCGAAGGCTAGCAGCAAGGCGGGTAACTGGCTCACGGGATGGAGTGTCGTGCTGGTGTCGTGTGGCTGCTTGGAAGGCAGCAGGTGGTCGTCGGTGAGGCTGGGCCGCAGGAGCTGTTGCTGCAGTTTGTAGGCCGCCGCTTGTTTTTATGGATGGTAATGTGGCTCAGGCATGCGGTGGCACTGGTGGTGGATGCGCGGGTCAGAGAAAGCATATGGAGAGATAAGGGAAGGATGAATGTAAAGACAGAAGATAGTATAGAGATGATGTAGGTTAATAAATTCTCTTATATAGTTGGATGCGATAGAAAGAGTTCTGTTATTTTAATTTGGAAAAATTGATATTAATAATTTAACATTTTATTCATTCTCTTCCTGTGGTGTATAAAATAATTTTTTGTAAACTAGTCCGAACAATTTTCCATACAAATCTTCCCGAAAACACCTCAATAGAGAAGTAATATAGACAAAATTTGACATCACTTCATAACTTATCAACTAAACTCAGTGGCATGCAGTCATCTACACATTTCTAAAAGTTGGAGAACCTTATGCGGCTTGAACTTTGGATACACTAGTATGATATGTCTGCTACCCTTCTTCTCCGGACCCTAACTTGTGCAAGATACTATGTTGATAACTCCGACTCTATATCGAGACATAATCTCTCAACTTTGCATAGAATCAACAATTAAGAAAATGAATGTCATCAATGTAATATCTTACTATCACATATTCACAATTCAAATATATAATTGAATCTCTCCCCTACAATTGGGAGGGGAGATGCATGCAGTTTAGAGTATACTCGAGACGAATATTGTACATACAAGACTGAACTGTAAAAGCTAAGTAAAAAGAAGTAAATATTGATAAATGGTTTAGAAATCTATAGCATCAACAGGTAGAGATGTTGTTCTTTGAAGGGAATGAGGAAGCACAGCTCCTGGGTAAAAGCTATTAGCAGTCGCTATATTCTCAGGGCTGCAACACTCGCTTTGAAGCTTTCGGGTCTGCAAATTGCTGCATTTCCTCCTAAAGGAGTGGGTAGCGAATTGAGGCGTAAAACACTTTTCCAATGCGTTTTTAAGATCGCGGGCTTTTAATCCTCGTCCAAGGGGAGGCAAAGGTATCTTTTTATTCCATTTTAATCGATTGTATTCCTTTTCTGCGGTGAAGAATCGGGGCTTCATATCTGCACTCGAGTGCGGTTCAATCAGTTCTTTCAACTGCAATTGGTACTTCGACTTCAGCCATATAAGCTCCTTTCGTGCCTCGTCCTCATACTCTTTATCGTCTACAACGGAGCTAGCAGGAGAGTTATACGGCGTTTGAGTCTGACAAATATTTTTCGAGATCTTCGCTTCATTTTCTGAACTCGAAAGGTCTTGTGACTCGTACGTTTCACCAAAGTGGAAGTTCAAGCTGGGTCGACGATGATGATGACCATATGGCTCGGTATTTAGTACCACACCAGAATCTTTCCCATCGGCCTCAGACGAAAAAGTTATTTCCTCAAAACGTCCCCTCATAGAAGTTGATCCATGACTAGAGCAACGGAGGAGTTGGATATTACGCGGCTTTGGGCTTGGGCTGCCCAAGGTAAGATAATCTGCTAAAGAAACACGAGCCACACAGTCATTATCGTCTTTGATGCTAGAGCACTCTGATGCTTCTTCTACTGCCGAACTTTGCTTCCAATCAGGGACTAGGGAAGCGATCTCAGTATCGATCATATCTGCTATTCGTTGCACGTCTTCCTCTTTAACACTTAGTTCGCAAACCATTTCAGTTGTTACATTTAACGCAGTGTCAGTCTCGATGTCAAAAGGAAAGTAGATATTCCGCACTCTCCCTGAAACCAAAAACCAAAAAATAGTACTATTTTAGCTGATAAATTTGTTATTGGGCTTGTACACAAAAAGACCGCATAAGTGGAGATCTGGCTGAACATAAAACCGATGAGGTTTCATCCTAAAACTAATTGGTAATAGGAGGAGCAGCCCATCAAGCATATATGTTAGTCAACCTCTCTCTAATTCTTCGATTGAGTAATCTTTCCAACATAAGCTTCTTAAAATCACTCTTTAATATAGCAAAAGGTGATTTCCAAAATTAGTACCTTCTTTGTCGGTGATTCTGAGTCGTAAGAAGATATCGCCATTCGCTCTTCTCTTCCCTTTGATGCTGATGTCCATATCGGTCAAATCATCATCGTCAAGGAAAGTGAATAGCTCAATTTCATTGGCAGCCGATTCTAGTGTTTGGAACTCATGCTCATGGTCCGGTTCGTAGCCAGCATACTCAAAGCAATTGTTCATCAAAATGCTGTCATTTTTGCAAGGTAATGGCACAACTTTACTTATATTATCAAACAATCTATCATCCTTAATTGGCCTCAAATCATATCCTTCATCATCATTTTGCAAAAACGGGTCGTCTAGTAGCTCCTTTGCAGATAATCTATCAGACACAGTTGCTAAGCATTTCTCAACAAAGAGGCGCACTTCCGGATCCTTCACCTTAAAAAGAGAATCTGGTTTTTTCCCCTAAAACAAAATTTTCACAACAATTAAACTAGGTGAGGTCCGTGAGGATGCAGTGATTCATCATCATCAACAACCCAATATCCCGCTCGAAGAAAGGGTCTGGGAGAAGGAAGGTGACGGACAATCCATACCCGTACCCCCTTGAAAGAGAGTTCCAGAGGACTGCAATCAATTTTACCCCAAAAGGCGAGGATTTAGTGATTTATCATCATCGTCATCATCAACCCAATATTCCGCCGCTCGAAGACAGGATCTGGGTGAGGAAAGGTGACGGACAAGCCATACCTGTACCCCCTTCAAAGAGAGTGCCAGAGGACTGCGGTCAATTTTACTCCAAAAGGCGATGATTCAATCATTCATACAAGTAAATAAACGAGGGTAATATTGTCCGCTTACAGAAACAACTTTCTTGTAAATTTGAGCAGGGTGTGTGCATTCACTGTAAGGATATTCAAACGTAACCATTTCAAGTACACACATCCCAAACGAATAGATGTCAACCAATTCATTGTATTCTTCGGCATAAACCTCTGGCGCCATGAATTCTGGCGTACCTGAATTAGGAAACATAGCAACACATATCTTAACAGGCATTAAAATCAGACAAATAATTGATTTCCATCAATTACAATGAATCTGAATGATTAATTGCCACCCCAGAATACTCCAAGTAGGCAATTATCAAATAAATAATCATTGTACAGAATGTATTACAATATGATTCAATAATAGAGCTACTACAATATGAGAATTAATTATAAAACTAAGATTAAAAATAGGGCATTATTGCATTGATCAAACAATTTTGAGTTACCATCAATAAGAATTTCAATGATTAAAATCGACAGCTCAAACTTACCAACACAACGGGCAGCATGAGATTTCCTGAGAATCGCGGCTAAGCCAAGATCTCCGATCTTGACTTCCCCTTGGTTGCCATTAATGAAAATGTTGTCACATTTTAGATCTCTATGTATTACTGGTGGGTCATGACTATGGAGGTACAGAAGCCCTTCAAGGATCTGCCTACACCAATGTTTTACTGCTCTAATGTTAACCTTTTTATGCTTCAGCCTATACCTATATCATATAAAATTAATCATACAACTTTTTACCAAATAAAACACATCAAAACACATCATAAAGCCTAATAGTCAACTCTTAAAGCTGGAATCTTTTCTTCTTTTTTTTGATTCAAAAGTAAGGACAATTCCTATAGGCAAAAGGGCAATGGAAATTGGTTTTTATACGTCGTGAGAATTAAACCCTTGTTGGAAAACTCAGTAAAGCATAATTCGCTAGCTAATTCGTTTTTGAATTCGTGATTTGCTCAAAATTTGGCCAAAAAAAAGCCTCAAAATTGACCATAATTCGCTCTTTTCGATTCATGATTGATTCATGATTCGTGAGGAGATTAGCGAATCATGGGTCAGTATAATAATTGGATTAAGATATGATTAAAGGTAAGATAAATTGATGAACTGAAATTGCAAAAAAGAAGACTTACTGTCTAAGAGTACCAGAGGTGAACATTTCAGTGACAAAATTGATGTTTCTATTAGTAATGTCAACCCATGAAGTATAGAATTTCATAATATTTTTGTGTTTCAAGGTTTTGAGCAGATGAATTTCACTGTAAAGCCTTTCAAGATCTTCGGGTCTTTGCAGAAAATCAGTAAGTTTAACTTGATTCCAAGCCACTTCAATTCCTTCATATTCATCAAAACCCCTATACCTACAATAATACCCAAATAATATCCTTTCAATTCCTGATAAAAACAGCAAAATACAAAATACCCAAATGAAAATTAGCAAAATTAAGTCAATTTTATTGACAAATTCAAAATACCCAGAAAAAATAAATTAAAAAAATGAAAGGATTAGCTTAGCTTACACTATCTTAGAAGACCCTTTTCCCAGAATTTCATGGTACTACAAAGAAAGGATAAATTTGATTAATTGAAATGTATAGTTGAATTAAAAGCGTAGTTAAAAAAAAAAACTTACTCTTCCATATCTACCAGTGGGATCAATCTCAGCATAATCAGGTGAATCATCTGAATCATGATCAATCATAGTACTCATAACTATTTTGTAAGATAAGGATAAGATTTATGAATGGTTTGAAAGTAGTTGAAAAGGTGTTTAATTTCTATATGGGTTTGACAAAAATGATGTATAAGAATGTTTAATTGAGAAAAATTAAGAGAAAATTATGAAAATAATTAAGGGAATAGATAGAAAAAGAATGGAGAAGTGGGAAAGAAAGGAAGAAAATGGATGAGTTTGAGAAAAGATGATCAAAAGGACAAGGTTCTTAGAATTAGTTTTCAAAGAAACAGGAGACAAACAAAGGACAACTGGATATGCCAATATACCTCACAAGGCTTTGCACTCTCTCTGTCTGTCTCTGACCCTACTTTCAATTAAGAGTTTGGGTCAGAAATTGGGGGTTGGATCATGGAGGATGCCCATTTCTTGACTACTTGTTTCTATGAATATTTGTTTGTCTAGTCTCTACTCTAGTCTCTACATTGTGTATTAGAGATGTTGAAACGAGTCAGCGAGTACGAGTATTCCGTTTTTTATACATGTTTGGGTTAAAATATGCGTTTGTTTTCTTACCCGTTATCAATGAAGGTTAAAATGTCGTAGGTATGTCTGCCGATGTAGATACATTCTTAAATCTATAGAAATATAGACGTGTAATAGCGAATTGAAAGATTATAAAATGAGTAACTTTGTGAATAGTTTAAAAGTTCTTTACAAGTTTAAGCAAGAGAGAAAGACAATAAGAAAATTAGTTCTGCTTCAATCCCATAGTTTAAATTTTCTTACAACTCTATTTATAGAATAACGTTAGCAAGTTATCTTTTCCCTTAATCACTAATAATGAATTTGTTATACAGTAAGTCTCATGGGAGACGGTCTATCCTATAGACGGGTACCATCAAAGTCCAGCCCAAACAACAATCAACATCTTAATTTTTGTAGAAAAAGGAAAAAACAAAAAACAAAAAAATAAATAAAATTTGTGTAATGAGTTTACTTGGGAAAACCAACCGTCCCTCTCTTCCCCAAAAAGACATCCTCTTAACTGCCATTAGAATCCTGTTCATTTCTTCCCCAAAATTATTAGAATGCCAAAAGACAATCTTCATTGATATTGAAACTGAACAACAAAAACCTTAAGAACACCAAAACCCATTAGAACACCAAAACACCATTAGAACGCCAAAAACCTGCAACAACAATAGAAGACATAATGTGTGAATTCGATCAAGTATATTCGACTGAGATGGCGCAAAGTATGTTACTGATTTGATTTTTATTGTTCATGATTTCTTAATCATTTCTCTTATGTATTTATAAATTGAAAGTTTTTTTTTGTTCACTAAGGTTCATCAATGGCGGGTGAGAATTACCATATTGAAATGGAACACGAAGGTAATGAAGGTAATGACCATATTCGATCAATTTTTTTTTTAAAATTTAATACCTAGTATTTTTTTTAATGGAAAATGAAGGAGATGATGGTAATGAATTTCGTTTTAATGAATTTTGTTTTTTTAATGGCTTAATCATTTCTCTTAACGAAGGTAATGAATTTCGTTTTAATAACAGCGTGGTGTTAATTGTTTTTTTTTTTTTTATGTATTTCAGTCTTTGGAGATGGAGATGATGATAACGACCATAACAACGCTATATGCCTCTACGAAGGTATTAAATTTAGTAATTATGATATGATGTTTTTGTAATTATATTATGTTTTTTTTTGGGGCTGTAATGGTATCTTTCAAGGACTATAATGTCTGTGTTTGTGCATGTAATTATATTGGTTTTGTTTTTTTGGGGCTATAATGTCTGTGTTTGGGTCTATAATGGTATCTTGTCGGGACTATAATGTCTGTCTTTGGGACTATAATAGAGATGATGACAACGACCGAAAGCAACGACCATATAATATTGTTTATGAAATCTTAATGGTATATTAGGGTATAACGTATTATTTCTGGGGGTATAATGGTATCTTTTTGGGATTATAATGTCTGTGTTTGGGGGGTATAATGGTATATGTTTGGTGCTATAATGGTTTGTGTTTGGGATTATAATGTCTATGTTTGGGGGTATAATGATATATGTTTGGTGCTATAATGGTTTGTGTTTGGGACTATATTGTCTGTGTTTGGGGGGTATAATGGTATATGTTTGGTGCTATAATGATTTGTGTTTGGGATTATATTGTCTGTGTTTGGGGGTATAATGGTATATGTTTGGTGTTATAATGGTTTGTGTTTGGGACTATAATGTCTGTGTTTGGAGGGGTATAATGGTATATGTTTGTTGCTATAATGGTTTGTGTTTGGGACTATAATGTCTGTGTTTGGGAGGTATAATGGTATATGTTTGTTGCTATAATGGTTTGTGTTTGGGCGTGTACCGGTAAATTTTTGGTTCAATAACTGATTATATTTGCATATTTGCATAGATGATTGTAATGAAGAAATTGAGGCTTCTTGAGCAATTGAACAGAAATGTGCTACTGATTTATCAAAAGTAGACCTATTTAGATCACTAGAAGACAATACTGCCAAAACAATAGAAGAACTAGAGCAGCTTTACATGTCACATGCACGAGTGACGAGTTTTGGTATCAAAAAGTACACCCAACGAACAACAAAAGATGTTGTAGTAGAGAGGTATTACGTGTATCAGGTGCAGGAGTCTTGATATTAGACCCGGAAAAATCAGTTACTAAGGGGCGAAGAAAGAATATCAAGGGCCACTTTGAAAAAAGAAAAAGCACGACCAAAAAGGAGTTCGGAACTGCAACACCCAAAAAATATGTAATATAGATAATGTGGTTGATGTTTTATATTATGAATTTTGATGTTTTATAATATGGATTTCTAAATTATTCCAGAACTTTGTTATTTTAAATCCAAAACTTAGCCATTTAGACTCCAAAACTTAGTCAAACTCATTAAACTCAAAAACAAATCATTTTAACTCAAAAAATCACTAAAACTAATTACAACTCAAAAACAAAATCATTACAACCCAAAAAATCAGTCATTATAACTCCAAAACTTAGTCAGTAAAACTCCAAAACTTAGCATAACTACAAATCTTACTCATTATTAATCTAATACTTAGTCATTATAGCTCCAAAGCTTTGTCATTATAAACCCAAAACTTAGTCATTATAGCTCCAAAACTTTGTCTCTATCTTTACAAGAGAGGTCTGCTGACCTCGAGCCCATTGTTGGTAGGTTTCTAGGTCCACTACGAAAGTTGTTCCTTTAGGCTGCTTATCACCTCCTTTTCTGTTCATAGTTGATATTCCGAACAAGAAACCTAAACAAAATGTAGAGAAAAGAAACATAATCAAGTTCAAACACCAATTCAAAAAATTAAATAAATTAACAAAATCCATTAAACAACCCATTAAATTTCGAAATTCCCAGTTAAAAACCCATTAAAATCTGGAAATTTCGAAATACCCACTAAAATGTCGAAATGAAAAAACCATACCTAGAATTGATGAACTTGTTTACTTGTTTTGCAGGAGAAGATCTGGAACAATATGAAAATCTGAAGAAAGAGGCCTGCAGGTTGAAGAAATGGCGTGAAGGTTGAAGAGTAATGGATGATTTCTTCTCCAAATGAGTAATGATGAGTAGTTTAGAAAGATGAAATGAGTAATGGTGAGTAATGATGAGTAATGGATGGTTCCTTCTTTCAAAACATTGGGAATCAGTTTTTTCTTTTCTTTTTTTAAATTTAAAAAATAAGTTAATGGGATGGGAAATGGGCTGGCCCATTTTGATGGTCTATGGGATAGACAGTCTTCCCTGAGATTTTGTGCTTGTTATATAATGAAGAAAACTTTGATTGATGTAAGAACACAAAGCTTCATGAAATAAAGCTTTGATTCAAAAAATTAGTCATGAAATAGAGGTCTGTGACATTTGGTCACGTTGGACGAATAGGCTACCGCTTTTTGAAGTGTCAGCATCTTGTTGCACGACGTACATTGCATTGCACAACAAATGTCATGTTGCACGACATATGGTCATGCTACACGACCACCCTCATATTTCCTTTACTTTTATCATTTAAAACACCTTGGATTATTAAATTCTCCATATTCTATATATGTCCCACTATAATTATAGTACATAAAATATGTTTAAATGGGCTTTAAATGCCAACAATCCTCGCTCATTTACTGCATTTTAGGAATTTTTTCTCTTTATGCTAAACTAATTTTAAAATCACATTCCATGAATCAATGCTAATGCGGTAATGCCCCTGCGGTTTGAATAAATACATAGTACAACATACATTAATAATTATCGTAGTCAAAATGATATCCTTCTAGATTTGAATCATATAACACAATAGAAAACTTAAAGATGAAGTACACATAGAACAAATAAGACAGTGTCATTTCTTTAACACAATTTGTATTGACTGTGTCCATATCTTTTCATAACTTTATCATAGTCGATATGTCAATCTTGACTACTTGAAGCAGTCATACTTCAGACTTATATATGTAGGTTCATCTTACGTTAAAATATCCCCATGATGATTACTTCACCAAGAGCTTTTCAACTCTAGAACTTGAATACCTTTAATTGACAACTACCTCGCAATCATGGTATCAAGCAACGTTGAATGATCAAAACTTATTGCTTTCAAAGATAATTACACCACATTGAATCAAGATACAACATTACTTGGGTATAATTTGGGCTAATTTCTTAATGATTCCAGTTGACACTTGTTAAATGGAATTCTTACTTATGACTTTAGTGAAAATATCAATCAAATTGAACTTAGTGTTCATATAATAAAGAGTTATGACCCCTTAGAGATAAATATTTGCACTAGGTTCTGCCTAAGAGCAATATGATGGAACTTGCAATCATACACTTGACTATAAGTTTTACCCAAAGTTGTCTACAATTCACATGAATTGCCATTGGTGAAATAGGTTTAACTTGAATAGGTATCTCAAACATAAAATATCTCAACCATTTCACTTCACTTGTTGCTGATGCTAATGCCATAAATTATTAAGCCAATTTGAAATTGGCAATGCATGTATGTTTTTGGAAGACCATGAAATGAAGTCTCCTCCATAAACTATTACCTAACCATTTGTAGAAGAATTGACTTTGTTCTATTAGTGATCCAACTTGTATATTGTAGGTTCTCCACTATACGTAACACCATAATCCATGGTAAATTTAAAGTATTTTTAATACTGATCTTCCTATTGCCATACAATGTTGTGGACCCGAGTTGCTAGTAAACCTACTTGACTTCACATACGCAAATGTTATGTCAGATCTCGTACTTGTCATAGCATACATCAAGGATCTAATGACCCTTGAATCTTCCAAGTGTGAAATAAGGGTATCGATATGACAAGCAAACTTCATATATGAACAAAAATAGTACTAAATATGAGTTGGATGAGTTGTATCCATGGAGTAGATATTGAACTTGTTCCAAACACATTAAAATGTTTGTGTGCTTTCTTAATATAAAGAGCTTGACTTAATTAGAGTCTATCTATCTTTATGATCTTAATACCTATGACGACATTGACCTCTCTCATATATTTCATTTGGAAAGATCTTGATAAAAAGGCTTTTGTGTTTTAAACTTGAACAAAAACAGTACTAAATATGAGCATATCATCCACATATAGACAAATGATGACTTCATTACCATTGTCATCAATCTTCCTATATACACATTTATTGGATTGATTCAATTTAAATTCAAAAGACGAAATGACTTCATCATATTTTACTGTCATTGTTTTGGTGCTTGCTTTAATCCATATGCAATATTGAGGGAAGTTTAAAGGATCAACATCTTCTTTTACCACTTTTTCATACCCAAAAACTTGTTTAACTTGAGAAAGTTTGACATGATGTTCTTAATTCTTGCCATGATATAGAAAATAACACAAAAGATTATTAAAAAAAATATAATATAAATGAACGCTATATTGTAAACGTCTTTGTGTATGTCAATGGAAAAACTTCTTGCTTTAGATGAACGCTAATTGATGAACACCGTGAAGCTTGATTTGCGACACTTCACTACAAAAATTTTGCAAAATTGCGACTCAGAAATACCGACTGCGGTACTTTAGTCGCAATTTCCGACTAAAATACCGACCAAAAGCATGTGGTCGGTACTACCGACTAAATACCGACCAAATGTGATATGGTAGCAAACCAATTTCCAAACCATACCGACCAAAAGCATGTGGTCGGTACTACCGACTAAATACCGACGATTTCCGACCAAGCTTTGGTCGTTAAGTAGTCGGAGGGTTCCTGATTTTGTCTATAAATACCCCTTCACGTCATTTTCCAATTGCCCCTTTCGCTCTTCTCTCTATAATCTATATGACTATATGTTTTTTTTTGTCATACTCCTCCTCTCACTCCTACTTGAGTGAGAATTAGATTAAGTAGGGGTGGAGGTGGAGTGTGATAAGTTGAAAAACATTAATAAAATGGTTCAATCATAATAAAAATATGGCAAAATTTAATATTGATCTTGGAGAGGTTTTAACTTTGTCATGTTTTTCACTTGCCCCGTTCTTCGCCTGTACCCACACTCGAGTTTCATCACTTAAGTGTGGGTACACGAAAAACGGGACAAGTTGCGAAACATAAATCTAACGGTTCGGTCCATCGTTTCAAAAAAATGGCAATATTTGATATTAAAGGTATCAACCACATTATAACTCAAAATGGCCAGAAAAAAAGCTCTTTAAAGTTATCTTGGTTTCAAGTGTTTGCTTGAGCTATTATCACTAGAACTATCGAGATTGTAACAATTGTTCTAGTGATGATAGCCAGCAAACACTAAAACTCAGAAACTAAACCACTTTGTGAACAAGTCAAGTTAGAACCAGTGATTCTGCTTTTTAGCTTCTAGAAATGCCCAAAAAACTTGGTGTATCAATAGGTGTATGCGTAAGTAATAGGTTATGTTGATTAACATAGCTATTTTTCCGAAAAAATTATAATGAGCTTTTTTTTACGTTCGTTTGTTGTAATAATTATCGATTACTCAATTGAAATATATGTTGTTCTTACTTATTGTCCGTATGTTTACTATAAAAATGTGTTAGAAAACGCTTAAAATATGTTTCTCAAAATTGTAGAAAATGAGCAGCGTATTATTTTACTTATATTTCTCTTAAAAAGAATAATTTTTGATTTGCAAGGCGTTGGTTTGCCCGATAGTGGTACTTACGGCCTATTCTACTACCTCTAGTTCATCAACGGATGGCTCCCATTTGTTTTAAGATATGAACAATGTCAAAAAACATATAGGAGCCATTTAAGGGTGAATTAGAGGGAGTATAGGTTGTAAAGTCCACTATCGGCATAACGCCATTGCAATGAAAAAATTTTCTTAGTAGAATCATCATAAGTAAAGATACGATGCTTATTTTCTATTTTTGAAAACATACTTTACGTATTAATTTTTATAGTACATACGACGAACTTAGTAAGGAAAAACACAATTTCAACTTAGTACTAATAATTTTTTAAACAAAATGGCCGGAAAAAAAGCTCATTTTAATTTTTTTTTTTTAAGTACACCGACTACACCCCGACTACACCTTTAGTCGCTTTGGGTAGTGGTGACTATGGTCAAATGGCGGTATTGTTGGTCAAAACCACTTATTACCTCGAATCGGTGTATAGCGACTAACTTGCGACTATGAGTGCGTCGCTGTCGTCGGTGATGTCAAAATTCAAAAACTTTTAAAGTGCACATCTTTTCATGCCAGACACTATACCGACTATGGTGGCGGTGCCGTCGTCGAGAAAATTGCACTGTCTATAAATAGCCGTTTCGTAAATTTATTTTAAGTAAATCTATCTTACGTAAATCTTTCTTACATTTTACTTCCTTACTTTCTCTTTACATTATGCAACAATATATTTTTTTCACTTACGAGCAATGTACTTACGAGCTGATAGAAGTTTGATGTACCAACGAAGTTCTAAAGTATTTTTAATATCGGATATTTAGAAGGGTCGAAGAATTTATACAATTTGCAAAGAAAAAATCCAATTGAAATTAGGTGTCAGGTGTAAAAGTGCAGATGTCGTAGAGTATGGGGTGTAGATGTCGTAAGAGATCATCTGTTAAAGAAGGGGTTTGTTGAAAACTACTACGATTGGTACCGCACAAATGTTACGTGATTGCACCAATTTGTACGAAGTTCTGTGAACCGGTTCGAATCCGTATGCACAAATGGTGTCGATGCGCAGCAGTGTTTTCGGATACACATCATCATTTTCTACGCATCGTGATGATGTGCGCTAATGTACCATACTGCCCGTACATACGATGAAGATCCGAACTCTATACCCGCGAGTTCTTTGAAATGCTAAGGCGACCAACTTACCGCTGTACCCGGCGTGAAAGCGCATACTCGGATGCGGTCCATAGGAAGGATGTCTAGCCGAAGCGACTTTGTATTCGAGAGACTTTATGATGAATTATGTCAATTCATTATTGAGTTGTTGCTAGAAAGATAATCGGATGACAAAGAGTTTTTCACGAAGAAGCAAATTTGGCTCTTGGATTGCTGGTAGAAGATTATTTGTGTTAATGGGTGTATGATTTATTGGGGCCCACTGAGTATGACCCAATGTGGTGAGTGTGGTGTTTCGGATGGAAATCGGATAATAACCCGAAAGCGAGTTCCACTACTTTCCCATTGGTCCTAGTAAAGCTGGTTGATGCGTCTGCGATCTTTCCGACCACAGTGAGGTGGCATGCGAGCATCGTACGAAGATGGAGATGTGTCACCCCTCGGACAGTGAGGCCTGGTTGAATTTCAACGCGACACATCCGGATTTTGCACGGGAGACAAGAAATGTGAGAATGGGGTTGTGTACAGATGGTTTCAACCCATTTGGCAGCTCGGGTCAACAATATTCATGCTGGCCCGTAATACTAACTCCATACAATCTTCCGCCCTTCATGTGTATGAAAAAGCAGTACATGTTCTTAACGGTGATCGTCCCTGGGCCTAACAATCCAAAACATAAGATTGATTTGTACCTCCAGCCATTGATACATGAGTTACAGCTGTTGTGGGAAGATGGGATCCAGACGTACGACGTATCCAAGAGGCAGAACTTTATACTTCGTGCAGCTTTGATGTGGACAATCAACGACTTCCCAGCTTATTCGATGATGTCGGGGTGGAGTACATCTGGCTTGCACGCTTGTCCGTACTGCATGGATGACTCCAAAGCCTTTTATTTAAGACACAGTAGAAAAGTCAGTTGGTTTGACTCACATAGGAGATTTTTAGATAGTGCACACCGATTTCGTAGAAACCGGGTGCTTTTTAGCCGATGGAGTTGTTGAGAAGTGTAAGGCCGAAATACGTCGGAAATGAGCTTTGGAGGAGTTGGATCGTTTTGGGTTTTAAGGGTGTTTGAAGGCGATCGCGAGTACAAGCGGATGTAAGTAGACATTGTGTTGGATGGAAGAAGAGATGTATCTTTTGGGATTTCCGTCTGGAGCACAAATATGATCCGTCACAACCTTGAGCGTGATGCACATTTAGAAGAACTTCTTTGATAACATTTTCAACACAATAATGTGTGTGCCTGGAAAAACAAAGGATCATCTCAAGGCACGTCAAGATTTAGCCGAGCTTCGGGATCCGCGAATTGCATCCAGTTGGTTCTACCATCCCAAGGCATCATACACACTAAAGCGGAGCAAATGGATCGATTCGAGTGGCTTAAAACTCGAGATTTCCGATGGGTATGTCTCTAATTTAGGCGAGGAACATCGACATGGCTAAACATCAGGTATTCGGGATGAAGAGTCATGATTGTCATGTGTTCATGCAACGAATGATTCCTGTTGCGTTTCGGGAGTTGCTGCCAGAAAAAGTATGGGAAGCTCTTACTGAAATTAGTCTGTATTTTAGAAGTCTTACTTCTCCGAGCATTTCTGCCGCAGATATGTGGAGGTTGGACGAGAAATTGCGGTTGTGCTCGTAAGTTAGAGACTATATTTCCTCAACATTCTTTGGCGTCATGGAACATCCGCTTCATCTAGCTTACGAGGAGGATTGCGCGACAATATAGGTGGATGTATCCCTTTGAGAGGTAATTACTAATTACCGTCCCAAAATATTAGTACTATTTACTTTTCGATAACTTTTACATGTCTTAATAATTACTCTTTGGTTTAAATTACGTGTATCTTCGACATTTAAAACTTAATGTCAAAAACAAAGCACATGTTGAAGCGTCGATCTGCAACGCATATCTTAATGAAGAAGCATCATACTTTGTATCGCATTACTTTGGGCGGATGTTGATCGAGTTAGAGATCTACCTAGAAAGCGATGATGGATTCTTTAACGTCGAGGGGGTGTTTTGTCCATATTTACACACCCAATCAAATTTTATGGTCGGGGTAAGGCTTTTATGATGGATGAAGCAGATCTCAAAATTGCTCACACTTATGTTCTGCGAAATTGTCCGGAGGTGAATCAATTTTATGATCAATTCGTACACTTAATCACAAAGTACGAGCCTAATCTAAACGCAGAGCAAGTTGACAATGTGGTCGAAGACCAGTTTGCACTATGGTTTAAACAGATTGTAAGTACACGTTAAATGTCTTTAATTTGTTGTGAAAATTAGTATTACGTATTTACGTTGAATTATTGTTCTTGTATGCAGTCCAGGGACGGGTTTCTAGACGGTGTGGATAATGCGGATATTCTAAAGGACCTGGCCGAGGGACCTTTGCAGAAGGCACGTCGCTATGATGTTTGTTACGTGAATGGTTATAGATTTCACACTATCTCTCATTCCGCAAAAAAGAAATCTTCTGAGAACAGCGGGGTGTGCGTCAAATCTGATGATAACAGTCCGGATGAAGCAGACTTTTACGGAAAGTTAGAGGATATTGTTGACCTCGAGTATCGAGCACTTCCAAATAAAAGGGTAGCTTTGTTCAAATGTCAATGGTTTGATCAGACTACCACCGGATACGGCCATGGTACGAGAATCCATCCGCGTTACAAGCTGGTCGACGTTCATATTGGTCGATTTTATAGAAAGTACGATCCGTTTGTCCTAGCCTCTCAAGCTTCCCAAGTTTATTACTTATCTTATCCCAGTTTAAGGCAAAACATGAAAGACTGGCGAGCTGTTTGCAAAGTCAGATCAAAGCAATTTGAGGAGACTGCTTTCCAACTGGAAGAGAGATCAACCGATTTTGTGGCAAATGAAGATGTTTCTGACCTACAAGTCGCACCGTTGCGTGATCCGGCTGGAGAACTTTTACACTTAGACGAAACGGATCATGATGACAGGGAAAATGAAGACACCGACGACGAAGATCTTGTATTATCTGCGGCGATGATAGGTCGATGGCGATTATGTAACCTAGTATTACGTATTTAATAATAATATGTTTATTTCTTATTATTTTTAAATTGGTTGTAAGTTTATATATTTTTTTTTGAAGAAGTAAGTTTTATATATTTATTTTCAAAATAAAAAAATAGTTTTATATATTTAAATATAGTATTTAAGATTTTATTAATTATAATAATAATAATAATAATAATAATAATAATAAATAATTAATAATAATAAATAATTAATAAAAAAGCGAAATCGAAAAGTTAAAGGCATTGGGAAGGTAAAAGCGCTTTTTACCATCAAAGAACCAGACACTTACTGAGTGCACATTAGTCGATTACGCGAAAGTTGTTTCACTTTCCACGCAATCGAAAAGTTACTGCAAAGTTATTATGGCGTTGAAAAATTGCACGACTAACTCCGACTACCCTATAGTCGCAGGTTAGTCGGTGATGTGAAAAGTTATTTCAATTTCCCAAGCTTTCTGAAAAATTTACTGAATTAATTAGTTGTTGTTTGAAAATATCTCACTGACTAAGGACCGACTACTGGTGTAGTCGCAGGTCGATCGGTGACTTGAAAAGTCTTTTTGAATTTTTAGCGTAATTCGAGGCGGTTAAGGCATTAGGCTAAGCGGTAAAAGTTCAACCGGCCATCGACTACGTTGTAGTGCGCTTATGGTGATGTATTTATATATATACCCACACTTCACCAAAATCCCGTTCATTTCTTTTCTCTCCTTTAGTTCTTTCTCGTTCTTTTCTCTCTTTAGCTACCATTCTTCCTACTATTCCTACCATTCTTCCTACTCTACCATTTCAATTTCCGACTACCATTATTTTGATTCCGACTACTTTCCAAGTTTTTCAAGGATTAGAGGTTAGTTTTTTTTAGGTTTTTTTTTTCAAAACATGATGTTCATATGTTGATTGATGTTCATATGTTGTTTATGTGATTTTTAGGGTTTGATGTTCATATGTTCATATGTTTTTTTTTTTCAAAAACATGATGTTCATATGATGTTCATATGTTTATGTGATTTTTAGGGTTTTTTTTTTACATGTTTATAATAATAATCTTGTTTTTTGTATTTAGGGTTTATGTTGTTTTTTGGGTTCGTTTTTTAAATTCGAAATTTCGAAATATATATCTTTATTTTCGAAATATATTTTTTTTCTGAGTTTTTTTCGAAATGTTAATGTTTATTTTTAGGGTTTTGTTTTTTTTTTTTTTTTCTGAGTTTTTTTCGAATATATATGTTTTTTTCGAAATGTTTATATTTTTTTTAGGGTTTTGTTTATTTTTTTTCTGAGTTTTTTTCGAAATGTTAATGTTTATTTTTAGGGTTTTGTTTTTTTTTTTTTTTTCTGCGTTTTTTTCGAATATATATGTTTTTTTCGAAATGTTTATATTTTTTTTTCGAAAAATCCTTGTTAATTAGATGCCTAGGATGAGAAATACTTTAGGACAACGTATAGACCCCCGAACCGGTCAACCATACCACCCTGATGTGGTACCGGTTCGGCAAGCTGCACGTTCTGACCCTGGCGCTGCACCAAATGCGGAATTAGAAGAGCATTTTGTGCGGTCAGTTAGAGTGCGGTGGCATCAATCCCTCCGGTGTCATCACGTGCTTCGCCACGTATCAATACACCGGATGATGACACGGCCCAAGGCCCGCCACGGGATGACCCTCCCCCTCAGCCGCTGCATCGACCACCACCCCTGCTGTGGAATAGCGAGTGACGCTTTGCCACACGCTTGGCGGCCAAATATCAACGCCCATTCGAGGGACGTTTGAGGCCTACCAAGATCCTAGAGGATATGCTTGAGGTTCCTATCTAGGACGCTATCGATTTCTATTGGCGGCGGTTTCAAGTAAGTCTATTTACTACATTATTTGATTAACTTTAAGTTGACTTATTTGTTCAACTAATATTAATTGTTTTTTGCGTTTCGCAACAATGGACTTGGGATCCCTCTATCACTTCCAAGGTCCCACGAGTGGGAGAAGAGGCCAAGCTCGTACAAGGATCTTATGCATCTTCATAGGGGCTATGAAGATGACAATGAATATAAGCCCAAATGGGCCGATAGTGAGGCTTGGAATGAATGGGTAAAGGCCTGGAAAAACCCATCATACCAGGCCCAGCGGGAGCGAGGGAAGAAGAACCGTCGGCGGGGCAATGAATTGGGTGTCGCAGAAGTCACCCATCTGGCTGCTCGGTTGCCCGTCGGACATTGCGCATATTGGTATATTCAGTTTTGTTGAATTTGAATTTTTTTTCTAATTATTAATTAATTACTTTGTTTAACTATTAACTTTGTTTTCACAGGAAAAAGAGCAAAACCGCATGCCGTCCTCTTATGAGTTGTTTCTACACACTCATAGAGTGAAACAAAGGGCGAGGTTCAGATGGATCAACAAAAAGTCCAAGGATGTAAATGTAAGTTTAATTGTATGTTGTTTTTATATAATTTTTTGCTTTTTTATACAAAAAATCCAATTTCTTATAAAATTTTTTTGCTTTGTTTAGGACGAGTACCTGCGCCTCTGTGCCGAGCTTCCTCTCGAGGCGTCTGAAGAGGATATGAATGACGCCTATTTTCAGGCTGTCAAACATATCGAATCGGATGAGCCGACGAAGAAGCCCAATAAGTCTGTGTTTGGGGTTGGTGATGCCGCAGCGGTCTATTACGCTGATGTTGTGGCGCCAGAGACTCAGACACAGCCCACTCCTCCCCCCGAGCAATTCACGAATGAGCGGTTGGATGAGCTTCAGCGTACCATTCACGAAATTACGCAAAGCCTCCAATCGAACATTCCGAGGGAGGAGTTTGACCGGCTAGTTGCCGAGCATAGGCGCTTGAGCGAAGAGGTACAACACCTTCTTAGCTTTATGCGCACGGTTTTCGCCGAAAGGGGCTTGTCGCAACCTCCTCCTCCCCCCCCCCACTGATCCTTGTATTTTTACTATTTTTATTTTTTTAGTTTTATATGTAAAAACAATAAGTTGTATATATTAATTTCTTTTTTTAATATTACTTTTAGTTTTTTAGTAGGTGACTAGTCGGTAAAAATATTTTCAGCAACGATATAGACTTCAGACTAAATTCCTACCGAAGCGTAAGTGTTATCGGTCGGTAAAATTACAGCTAAAATGTGGTGAAAATCGGTCACATAAAAGTTTGAAATTTCGACCAAATTCCTACCAAACATGAGTCGGAATTAGTCGGTAAAATTAGCGCTAAAATGTGGTCAAAATCGGTCAAATCGAAGTTTGAGTTTGCCGACTAATCTCCTACTACGGCGTAGTCGGAGCTTAGTCGGCAAATGATTAAATTAATATTTCTTAAAAAACAAATAAATATCAACAAAATCGGTTTTTGGTTTGCAGCGACTAGATAGCTACTAATACTTAGTCGGTAATTGCGACTAAGCAACGACTACGTGCTGTGGTCGCAGGTTGCGACTAAATACCTACCATGTTCATGTTGGTCGAGCTTGCGACTACTTTATCGACCCAGCTCATTTACCGACAACATTAGACCGACTAGTCATGTTTAGTCGCCGCTTAGTCGGTATAGCGGTATACCGACCGAATGCCGACTAAAATGCGTAGTCGCAAAACTGCATTTTTTTTGTAGTGCTTAAATCACTCGAAAATTTGATATAGATTGAAGATGACGATATGCACACTTTTCTTTTGTTATATATTCCTTTAGAGTACTTGTGTTTGATATTTAAAATTCACAAAGAAATACAAGTATACAACCAATCTCAATAATCACTCATTACAAAACCATTACACTAAAGTTCAGAAACGAGACATTAGCTTCGTAATATAGCTTCATACATCATTTATATATAATGAAAACCTTGGAATGTATAGTTATGTTCTATGATTCTCTTCCCACTGTCTTTTTCTCTCTTTACTTTTTTTTTTTTTAAAATAGCAATTCTCATGTGTAATAGATATGTTTCTTCTCATAGGACAGCAATTAGCAAGTCTTGGTTGCATTTGCCTTAATTAACTTTTATGTGCACAATTTACTACTTAGCAAAATCTTTCCTTAGAACATATTAGTTAAAATATTTTTATTCGTATTATTATATTAATAGAATTGTATAAAATAACATAGGTTGCTCCCATTTCACTCGCCGCTATTACGAGAATCGCTTTTGCTTAAAATTCAATAGTGTAACTTGAGAGATCGTGTCTTTCTTGTTGAACATTTAGTGTCTAATAATCCTAAGAATGTAATCACTAGGTACTAACTAAAGTAGTGAGACAATATGTATTAAAATACTAGGTCCAAAAGGGGTTCAAAGGAAAGGATAAAACGAGAAATTGGAAAACCTAGTCGCACAGAAAGCCGACTCGACTTTCCTTGTTTTGGGCCTAAAGCCGACTCGGCTTTAGGTTCTAGAAAAATGATTTTGTCCATGCAGGAAAAGCCGAGTCGGCTTTCCGAGGTGTGGAGCAGACCGCCGACTAGGCTTTTGCTTTTGATTTTGAAGTGACCGTTGGGTTATTTTTTGATCCTTGAATTGATTGCATTTGATTCCTATTCTTAATTCACTCTAAATCAGAGGTTACAGAGAAATAATAAGGTGAATAATGCTCATGAATACCATAAATTAATTTAATGGTAATGATTGTGTGGTCATCAATTTGATCATCAATGGTGATTATTATACCATGACCCTTAAGTTATACTCTTGTAGTATAAATAGGGCTTGGTGATGAGTGCAAGAAACACACTTTTTCTGATCCTCTTTCTCTCATTTGCTTGTGTTCTTTCCAGGAGAGTAATAAAATTCTTGTTTAGAGCTTCCAAACTTTATAGTTTTCTAAACACATTGTTGTTAAGCAACATAACCTAAGTACTAAGGGTGTGCTGTGTTGTTTGTATCTCGTTGTGAGTTTCCAACATCAAACCCAAGTACCTTTGTAGGGGAAATTACATAAAAGGAAAGTGATCACACGCCTACAACAAGTATCAAACTTTCGGGTAACGGTTGTCGTTACAAAACAATCTTCAAGTTTTTAGTGTTGTTTGTAAGTTTAATTTTTGTCATCAACAAAGGGATAAATACAAATTCCCATCTTGTAATTTTTATTTGCATTATTAAGATTTAAATACTTCCAACTAGTAATGATTTAAAGATAGAATTATTCTCAGCGGAAGAGGAATGTTGAATTATTATAACAATTTCTCTTATAAATTAATTGAGAATGATATACTCCATTTTTTTGTTAGTGGTAAATGATTATACTCCACTTTATTCCTCCGTTGCTTTTTTAAAGCAAGGATCATTTCATTCATAGTAGTGTCTATACTGTGTATATCGGAAATTCCCATCCTTCAAAGTTAAAGGCTCACAATTTCTGTCTCAATTCTGCCATTGTTACCAAATTTAGGCATAGGAAATGGATCCTCGACCGACGATAATGGTGACAAATGACGATGGCATCGACGCTCCTGGCTTGCGAGCGTTGGTTAGAGTCCTCGTTTCCACCAATCTTTACAAAGTCACTGTCTGTGCTCCTGATTCGTGAGTTTTCTCCCTTTTATAATGTTTCAGTTAGGTTCAATATGGAATTTACAATTGCCTCCTTGTACTTGTCAATTTTGAGAATCATAAAACATTTTTGTTGGTGAATTTAGCACCATAAGTCCAAAAGAGCAAAACCATATGCCAAGTAAAAGATGATTAAATATTGCTTCAATGATATGAATCACCCAATTAAGTATGATATAATATGAAAATAAACACAGAAATAAATTGGAATACTTGATATATTCCCTCTAGTGCTCTAAGAATCTTTCCTTAAGCTTTATGACAAGGTGCATGGAATATTACCCAAATAGCTGAAGCGGTACTAAGAGAATTCTCAAAACTTAGCACTAGGATAGAGATCAAAAGTATGAATCCATGATGAAAGAATGATAGAAAATTGAACTCCAAATTGATTCGCAATTCGCAAAGTCATACAAGATATTGGTGATATGGGTAGCGGTTACAAATGGTGGCTTCAATGATGTTTGGGGTAGTTTTGAGGTGGTCAAAGATACAAAGGAGTTTAAGGGAATGCTCGAGTCCCTTGGGACATGGATTTGAGTAGTAAAATTAGGTAAAGGAAAGAGAAGAAATTGAATTGAAAAAATAGCCTACCAAATCGCCTCTAAGAAAGTTAAGGGCATGTTTACCTTTCCTTTTCTTAATTGTCCGACCAAACGTCCCTCCTTGTTTTATCCAATTGTTAGATATCCACACTAAATAGTTTGTTTTTGGGACTTATCTATTAATCTCTACTATTTGGTCAAATGAAAGTAGTTACAATTTTTTATATTGTATTGAGTTAACAATGGTCTATGTTTTTAACTTTATCAGTGCCTAAAAAACATATAATAGAAAGTATGATCAATGGGTCTTATATTAGTCTAGTAAAAAAAGGTTTAGGTAAGCTTACCTCCATGTTTAGTGCATGGGGTCACGAGTGGGCATTTGTGTTGTGGTTGGTGCGTAAGTTGTTGTCAAAGTAACTCCATACTTCCTCATTGGGTAAAGCTTATGAGCATCCTTTGTTACCTTCATGGTACAAAAAATGGGTCTTTTACACTTTGATACAACTTCGAGATCACAAATTTGCTCATTTATTACCTTTTACCTCTGGTTGGCGTTCGTGGTTTTGATCTTTTGACTGTTGATTTGGATGGACTAAAGAATACTACTGTGGTGCTTAATTATATTTTTGGTAAAGTTTGACGAGTGTTCAACTAAACTTGAATGTACATGTAATACTGGTAGATCACTTGTGCTTACAGGGAAAAATCGGCTGTAAGCCATGGGATCACATGGCGTCATCCTATTCTTGCCAAGAAAGTGGAGATTGAGGGAACAACAGCTTTTTCTGTTTCTGGTTTGTTTATTTCTTTTGTTTCGCTCAGTTACTAGTTCTTCATGCCATTTTATTTTTCATATAACTGCCTCATTCATGATTAATTTCTTGGGTGACTTTCCCTATTATTGTGAGTTTTCTAAATACTAAAAACAATGTTTTGTTTCATTTTTTATATAATTATTAAAAAATCTTGATGTTGATGTCAAGTTTTAATTTGCTTGATATTGCCATCAAGTGAAACACGCTAAGATTCTTTTCCTTTAAAAGTTGTAAGGCTAGACCAATCCACCCTTTGTTACTGCCATCCACCACCATATGACTATTTTTCGCCTTATTGCCACTACTAGATTTTCTTCTTACTGTAGTTGCAATCTTGACTCATCAATGTCACCATCAACGTTACAAAAATTCATACCTGCATGCCATGAATCTAAGAGAGAACTGGTGGAGAAAGAAAGCTGGAGGTGTGAGAGGACAAGGTGGAGGGAATGTAATTGTAATGGTTGTGGTCCATGATGAGAGGAAAGTAAAATACTTACTCAGTTACTCCTTTTGTCCCTATAAAAATCACCTCTTTCTATTAGGTGTAATATTAATTTGTAGACATAGTTGAATAAGAACAAATACAAGTGGGAGTAAATTTGAGTGGATGAGATGAAGTGAGAAAATAAGTTTGTAACATGAGATTAACAATAAAGGATCGAGATCATTGCCAAAAAAGAAAGAGTGCAAAGTAAGGATTAAAATAGGTCCAATCTCATAGGACAAAGAGAATATATTATATTGAGGCTGATTGTAAGTGGATGTGAACTGTGATGGAGTTTATCTTGCTCTACTCTTTTGATAGTTGCATGTGTCATGTTTCTTGCATCACCATTCATAGACCATAGTAGGAATTTATGCTTACTAAACGTATTTTCCCATAACCAGTTTAAATATTCATGATCATGGTGCATATTTCATTCAGGCACTCCAGCAGATTGTTCGTCTTTGGGATTCTCTGATGCTCTGTTTCCATCAAAACCAGACCTGGTAGGATTATTAATTTTAATTTTAAAAAGGATTCGTATGCTTGCACATATGTCCCATAGGAATTTAGAATTCCTAGAATGTTGACAATTGAATGTTGTTTGACAAAATATACTATAACCATGAGAATTAACTTACCATACCCACTCCATGGTTATTTGGAATTTCTATGGTATTGAAAATTCTTTTTGTCTGACAAACAACTTTCCTAAAGGAAATGAATTCCTAGGAAGTAACAATTCCCATGGGAATATACTGTCTATGTCTAACAAACAACCTCTAATTTTCACTTTTGAGCCTAACTAGTGTTCAAATTTTACAGTATAATGATGTTATTACTTTATTGATTAGTGGGTAAGTTGCATTTGAAGCAATCTTCATACAAATTTGACTTCTTTAGCTTATGTATTATATTATATTGATTGAATTGAATGTTTAAAATGTAGTTTTATATCTATATCTTCTTTTTGTTTGATCTGACCTCCCAAATTTTGATAGTAACTTTCTCGGTGTGTCGATAAGAATTTGAAGACGGGAAATTTTAGAAGCTAAAAATACTGAGAAGGTAAAAGGATCATAACAATTAATTCTAATGTATGCGGTTGGCTGCTACAACCTATATAAATCAAAACAAATCAACATGCGGTGGCTATGGGTCAAGTTTTCATTTGATGCTTCCAACTACTAAATCTACATGAACAATAATCAATTTCATAGAAGGTAAATAGGTTAATTGATTAAAAACCAAGATTGAAATAAGGGCACAATTCTAATAGTCTATATGACTAAGCTTTATAGGACCTTTAGATGCCAGAGACAATTGAACTTAGCGAAACAATGTGGAAGGTAAGGTTGAATACTGTTATGACTTATAAGATAGTGGAGAATGCTCTACTAGCTTAAGTTTAAAGGACTTTATGAGGTAGATGAAGTTATAACCTAACATGAGTCAAACATATAAAGTGAATGATTTGGAGGACTATTGAATTCTTGCTAGTAAGGAGTATTATGTAATAAGCTATCTGGGATCTGATGTAGCAGCAGAAATAAAAGTATATAAATTTAGCAAGTACTTCTTAGAAGGCCTATATATTTTTACATTTTATCCTGACATGTTATTTGTGCTCTAGTCATACATTGCATATACTACTAATTGCTAACTACTTTTCGTTTTCTTGTAGGTATTAAGTGGTATAAATATGGGAAGTAACTGTGGTTATCATATGTAAGTCGTGTTTCACATATCCAATATTCTGTTCAAAATATTAAAGTTTAAAGTAACCAATCAACTTTTGAAACCTAATGAGTCACGAGGAATCACTTCTCTTTATGCTTTATGACTGGGCTTAATTTTCTGTCTCAAGTCAACAACATTAATATAGAGATTGAAAACGTCATTAGTGGGTTATCTTTAGTGGACTTATTGAACTTTTCAATCAACATTAGATGTTAGGGGTCATTAAATTTTTTTGTGATGGAAATGAATGGGTGATGCTGTACATCATTCAATGATTGTTGGGATTTATTATGCCTTGTTTTGATTTTTTTTTTTGAATGACACCAGAAGCACTTATGCACTGTTTGTTTTAGTGTTTATTATTACTACTTGGCAGAGAGTTCAAAATCTTGAGGATGAGTCACTTATATTATTTTAGGGGTTAATCTTTATCTTTATCTATTAAAATAGTTGACAAGTCAAATTAGTTTAGTAAAATTTGGTGTCAATTTTTAATGCGTAGTTTTCCTATCTGGCTTTATAATAAAAAAATTGCTTTGCGTTTCCTGAGTTAAGTTAAAGAATTTATTTCTATGAAGCTTTAGGTTTTAACTTTATTTTTAAGAGTTTGTTTTGTCTTTTTGAGCTTGGAGTTTCCTTATTGAGAAAACTTGTGAGATCCGTGTTATTAACTCTATCTTTCTAGGTTGGTTTATTTGAATGCAAATTTTATCAATTTGATAAACACATTAGAGTTAATAAGTTTGATTTTTTCGACATTGATACCCCTGATTGAGTGAATTTGTCTTATCAAGCCATATCACTGGAAATTGTTAATTTGACAACCTTTTGATACATACCCAAATAACTCTCCTATATGTTATTGGTTTAGTGAAGGACTATGCCTTAGATCAAAGAAGTCTCTTTCAAATTTTTTTGTAGCCTTGGAAATAGTAAATGCAAGAGTATAATGGTATGTAAGCACAATATACCCCACAAGTCAACATGAACCCCTTTTCCATATGTCATGCAAATGCTGCTTATAAACCCCGAGAAAGAAGTGCCCATAGTAATACCCTGAAAACTATCACGATATTTAGTAACATGGATAGTCTTATGTAAGAGATAAATTTTCAAGAGATTGAAGATTACCTTTGAGGTTGCAGAGTTGTCTAGATAACATGCAAGATTGAAAAGGACACAATTATAGGAAAACATAGGTAAGATAGGAAAAACCTGTGCATCTCTACCCTTCAACACTAAATACATAATGCAAAATATTTCCTACATCGCGATTATGTTGCAAAGGTTTTTGAGTTTATCGTGACTGTGAGACATTTGTGAAACCATTCAAATTGACTGCGAAAGTTTCTTTGCGATCGTTACGTGAAAACATATTTTTTCACAATGAACGCATTGGAGTTAAGGCTCTAATTTATCATAGATACAATCTAGAAGGGAGATAAGGAAAGGCTTAGGGAATATGCCTATGTCATTAAAAAGGAAGGTGGAAGTTCTAATGTTTTTTCGGTTGGCATTTTTCTTTTATTTTTTGCAAGTATTTAGGGTTTCATTAGAGTATAAGATTTTAATTACTTATTTGTTTGGTTGGGAACCTAACATGTTTCTACATCAAAGTGTTATAGTGTTTTCTCATTTTAAGGGATTTTTAGGCTATACAACAAACTAATATACTTTATCCTTTATGTTATTTGGAGTTATCTACATTTTGTGTAGCTTAGCCCTCTAAATAGGTGGCATGACTTGGCCTAGAGCTAAGTGGTGGCTTGAACATTCACATGTTTGATCCATGAGTCGATACAATAGGCATGGTTAGTAGTGGCTTGAACATTCACATGTGTCCTGTGGGTACAAGTTCATGAATTTCTTTATTCACCCCATTGAAGATTAATTTAGTTATCAGTTTTCACCATCACTTGCTTTTTCCTTCTACATCCTACTACTGATTTAAGGATTTATCAAAATATTCATAATATTTTCATTGGTTGTTCTATGATAGACCAAGATGTCATCTTGACCTTCCATTTCATTATATCCTTTGATCCTGTTTTGACTTGGATAGTGAGAATTAGTTTACATGTCTTTGTTTTTGTTACATGAGGTGAAGCCTTTAGTTTGAAGTACGTTTTTTTTCTTCTAGTTTGATGATTCAATATGTTGGACATCTTTCTCATTTGTGTTTATGATGCAATATGTAATTTTGTCGTAAGCTTTATGAGGAGACTCTTTGATTGGACATGGTAAATTAGTTGGATGACAATCTCGAAACCCAAAATTTATCTTTGTCTTGATATAATTGAATGGTGGCTGGAACAATACTAAACCATTTGATATCCTAGTAATGATCATATTTTCTGACCTCATAATTTACCATCAGTGTTTACTCTGGGACGGTCGCTGGGGCTCGAGAAGCATTCTTTAATAATATACCAGCAATATCGATCTCATATGATTGGTGAGTACTTGAAATATCGCACTCTTGTTTCTTGTGTTACGTGAAAATTTTCTCGTACTAATAAAGAAGGCTTATTAACTCATTAATTATGAGTATTGACTTATCTGTGTTTGGTTAAGTGTTATTACACCATCCACAATATGCACTATGTCTCGCATCAGTAATAGCATTGTATTTCGTATTCTTGTAGCACTAATTCAAAATTTCAAATCAATATGCCTCAAACAATGACATCTAATGAATCTCGTTTTCCTTAGACCAATGATATACGAGAATTGTGAGGAAACTCATCCATATTAAATTGTTAATTTCAATAGTCTAGAATCTCAATTGCTAGGACATGTTTTTGTTGAAAATTGTGCTCATACCTGAATCATTAGTAAGTTCCCTTTGATTGCAGACAATGAGAAACACGATTTCTTTCTTCAACATGATTGGTTCTATTATCCAATTTTCTGATCATGGAGTCATACTCAACATTAATACTAGACCGCAATCCATTTTCTGTCCTACATACATTTCACCAACATAATTATATCAAAGATATACTTTTGTGGATTTCTCATAATGAAAATTATAATGAAGATAATTTAACTACAATATAAATGCTGGTTTCAATATTATGTTACTGCATGCTTTGGTGTTATATATTCTTTTTCATACAAGTAACTAGTACTTTTGGAATAAAAGGAGTGACCTTTTCTCCCTCTATGCGTGTCACATGTTGCTTAAAAACAAGTAGGAAGCATATTCTAGAGTAAAGCAATTTAAAATTTATTTGTATTTGATTCTTGCTCTCATTTTCTTGACATTATGTGCTTATTTTTTTGACAATATGTACATGTTTTATCATAGGCGGTGATAAGTATGATGTGTATTGATGATTTGGTTACCAATCTATGTATAGGGTTGGTGGTGTGAGTAATATTGATGATTATACTTTAGCTGCTGAGGCGTGTTTACCAATCATAAATGCTGTGTTAGCTGAGATAAAAAGTAAAACCTATCCACAAAGATGCTTTTTGAATATAGATCTACCAACAAATATCCGGTGTCACAAGGTACTTAATTCTACTAATGGTTAATAAATGACATTGGATTTATCATGGAGTAGATGATTTTCTCATTGAACCTTTCTATCGATACTTTCCAATCTCTATTATCTTTCTAGAAATTGCAATCATGTTCTTTAGAACTTAACGTGGATGTTATTTATTTTAGTAATAACAATGCATATCTATGTTGGATATTTGTAACGCTTTGTTTTTACTTCCCCTTAGGATTTGTTTTTACTTGTTTTCTATTACATAGGAAATTTGACTAATAAATACTTATTTATTGGACTTTTTGTATAAATCCTCTTTATTAATTACTTGTGTGTGTGTGTATGTGTGTGCATTTGTGGAAATCCAACTAATAAAATTTCTTCGTCAGAGTACCACTAGTAACTAAGGAATTGTGTCCAAATCTTTGTTATTTGAGTTTCACTGTTTTCATCCCTCCATATTCCTTTTTGTGCCGCTAATTTGTCGTATTTTAACTGAAAATAATCTGATTCTGCAATAGATTTAATCCATTTAGTAGTGGAAAAAACGGTGAGGAAGACCAAAGATGACCTCAAGGGCGGAAATAGAAAAGCATATGGAGGATTTAGACTTACTGGTGGAGATGATATAAAATGAATAGAGAAGAATGATTCATGTGGGCGGTCAATAGAATAGATCTTTTGCTTTAATTAGCCAACCCCAAAAATTAAGGTTTTGGCGTTATTGTTGCCAACATTTAGTAGTGGAAAGCTGAAATCAAAATTAATATCAAAGTTCCTAATTTCATAAATGAAATTTAAAATCATATAATACAAACTAAATTTTTGTTGGTCCAATTTTCGTTAAATATTGGTATTAAGAGAATTTTAATTTTAATGCTTTACCATCTATATCAACATTAGCAACAATATGGCAAAACCTTAATCCCAAAATATGCTATATGAAACAATATATCAGTTTTGATGGTTGTCCACATGGATTCCAAGTCTCTATTCATTCCAATTTTAGTCCAGATGCTTCATATTCTTTTCCACTCCTGATCTCCTAGTCTTGCTCAGTCTTCTTCGTCCTCTTTTTTAAGTCTCTTAAGCTCCAATGTTCTATTTTCTTACTGATTTTTTATACTCCGTCTTTATTTGGAATTTCTTATACCTTAGTCTCATCGACCTTCACTTTCTATCTCACAATCATTTATTTTTTATTCATCCTCGAGAGAAAAACGTCTACGCCATTTTTGTCTTATGCAAAAGTTGAAAAAATATGTGTTTCAAAGCATAGTGTAAAAATGTCATATGTTTGCCATCGTGGCAACGAAATGGTGATGCGGTAGCGGTAGTGATGCGGTTATCACAACGCCTAAGAATGGATCAAAAGCATGAGATATCTCTTGATATGGACCAAAACGCGGTTTTTCAGACCTTTACAACGCGAAATACATTTGTTGTTTTTTGAAAACCTTTGAAACACTACTGATGCAATGTCAAGTGGCCTTGTTTTTTCACAATGGTCTGAACAATTTAAAGGAAATTATAAGAGGAAAAGGTACGCGAAGATGATCTAGATAGCATGAGTGAAGAATGAGACCTTCGATTGGGATATCTAGGAACGTATGATAATATATAGGAATGAATGGAGGAGGAGAATATATGTTGATGATCTTTGAAATTTATTGTCTTAGATGGGGTCGGTTAAAGTTATAATCTTTGTCAGTGATGGCTTCCCACATTGTTATGTTTTCATTTATATCCTGACTCCATATTAGGATTAAAGCTTTGGCATCGTTGTTTACCCTTTAGCTGACTTTATTAAAATTACATCATCAACATCTCATCCTCGTTGATGCGTGGCTACAGACAAAGAAGAAGGGATGGAGGGAGTATATAGTTTCATTTTGTGTTTGTCGATGCTAGATGCTCATGAATCTTGATGATTCGTTGTTTGCCCCAGAACTTAAGTTAGTGTTGTAACTGCCAGTGCAATAAGAATGTCAAGCAATGTGACTGTTCTCTCATTGCGCACAGACAAGTAGTATCAGTACTGTTATCCCTGCATCATAGCTGTCTCAAGACGAAGTTTTTTTCCTTAGTTTAGGAATCAATTGAATACCTCACAACCCTCTACCCCTCCCCCCCATCCACCTTCACCCTCTGCTTGTGGTTGCAAGAACTCTTCTACTACCTATACCACATCAGTACTTTTCCTTGTGCTTCCCTTTATCTGAAAATATTTTTCTCTGGGAAATCAAAGTGGAATCTTACTAGTCTATAAACGGTGTTGCGTTTCAAAACTTGTTATTGTGGTGAGTGATGATCAACATTGGTCATTGCTACTGTTGAACTAGCTGGACAATAGTTCATCAAAGATTCTTACACTTCCATGATTCTATCATTTGATTGTTATATGTCGGACATGAATTATTATTTCTTCAGGACACCGGAACTGAATTCTTAGCATGGCACAAAACACCAGTATTGTTCAGTTTCTTCAATATGGAATACTACAGCTTTCATTGAGAATTGAACTTACCTAATAATTTGATCAATGTATAAATCATTATTGGTTTGGGCAGGGTTACAGATTGACATCGCAGGGTAAAAGTATTTACAGAATGGGGTGGAAGCAAGTTACATCTGGTGAACGAGGAAAAATGACATCAGCAATGGAAATGGACATGGATTCAACACAGGACGATAATTCATCGGCAATGTCACAGGATCAATTGTTGTTCAGGAGGGTGGTATGTTTCCTTTTCTTGTCTTCATTTCTTACATGAGAGAAAACTTACCTTGTCAAAGAGTGTTCATATCTCCTTCATCTTCTCTCAACACCGAGTTGGTGCATGGCACATGACTAATGACTTTAGGGGTCAATGATCTTAGGGGTCAACAAGCTTTAGTAATTTTATTCATTGGTCTGTTAGTTTCATCCAGAACATTAGGTCAGTTGGTGACATGGCTAGTCATGTACTACTGTTGCATATTTGAGAGATTAAAGGTATGTTGCATATGTTTTACCATTTCATATTCCAGGAGACACTTGATATTGGGGTTGATGTAATGTACTAACGGCCTGTTTGGTTACCGGTACTAAATGGTGGTAATGAGAATGAATTTTAGTGTAAATTTTTGTGAAATGTACCATGTCATTCCTATAGTAATGAAAAGTTGATCATCAAAATGTTTTTTTATTCACAATTTTTCATTACCACCTAATACCACTTCTCCACGTGGTAATGCAATGAAATGAATTTTGTAAAGAAAATAAGATGATTGAAGTAAAACAAGCAAGGCCATTCAACTTCTCATAAGATTTTCTCATTAAAATTACACTTACTTTTTTATTACCATTCCCACTATTTAACCGACTACCAAACAGGCCGTATAGGTGTGTCACGACATGTTATTTTCATAATTGAGAAATTCACAAAATTGAATCTGATATCCTTTCCTTTATCGATGCAATATCTGCAAGTTAATGCTAAGGCGTGTTGCATATCGCCTAAAATCATCTAATTTCATAACAAATTCATACTTATTGCCTTGAATCATCTGTTGAATTTTCAGAAGTTTATATATAACTTGCTAATTGAGTGTTCCTATTGTAGGCGTTAGAACATTCGATTGATGAATCAGATAAGGACATACGATCTCTGCAAGAAGGATATGTACGTGAGCATTTTCTTCAATGTTCCATTAACATTCTCCTCTATATTGATGATGATTATGGTTGTTTTCAGATATCAGTTACTCCCCTTGGTGCAATCTCACCGGCTGAAGCAGATTGCCAGGCATACTTCAAAAATTGGCTTCCTGGTGTCTCGGAGCGCAGTTTTTCAGCGTTATGAGTAGTAAGTCCGCAACTAGTCATTCATGTATCTTCAAAACCCGCTATTAAACATGATATCTGGCCTTGTTGCGTGCATGAGCTTTATCATGTAATTGTTTGTTGACTATCAGAAATGAAAAAATCAAATTGTTTGAAGTACAATAATTATAAAAAAGTATGTTCCTATTGAAATTACATACCCTCTCCACAATGAGGCTTTGGGCATCTCAGATGAAACAAATTTATGTTAAATTTTCATGTTTGGTTTGTTACAGAAAGAGGGCTGGGTTTTGGGCAGTCTTAAAATCCATTTTAATCTGGAAAATTGAAAAGATAAGATTAATTATAAAAAAAGCACAAAAATAAGAGCTAAATCAACTTTTTTCCAAATGTAAGCGCCTCTAGCCCCAGAGCTCAGGTTTCGTACTGTTCGCAGTTACTAGGTGCGAACAAAACTGCGAATAGAGGCAAACTGGTCAAAAAAGTCAACAAGTTGTTCTCACTTACTAAGTGGGAACAGAGGAAAGCCCTCCTGTTTGCAGTAACTAACTGCGAATAGGGGTTTGACCCTGTTTGACTAGGTTTTCCTCTGTTCACACTTAATAAGTGGGAACAGCTTGTTTGACTTTTTTTTGACCAGTTTGCCTCTGTTCGCGGTTACAAATTGCGAACAGCACCGAAGCAGAGCTTCGGGGTTAGAGGCGCTTACATTTGGAAATAAGTTTATTTTGCTCTTCTTTTATGCTTTTTTTTTAAATTAATCTTATCTATTTCAAATTTTCGAAAAATCTTGATTGTAACTAGTGTAAGGCTGAAAATTTGAAATAGATAAGATTCTTAATCAAAAAAAAGCATGCAATAAGATCCAAATCAAACTTATTCCAAATATAAGCGCCTAATACCCCAAAGCACAGGTTCGGGTCTGTTTGCACTTAGTAAGTGCGAACAGTAATAAACTGGACAAAAAAAATCAAGTGTTTGTTCGCACTTAGTAACTGCGAATAGGTCAAACAGGATCAACATGTTGATTTTAAGACAAGAGTTGTTCGCACTTAGTAAGTGTGAACAGCCTGAAAACCTAAAACAGGTTGTTCGCTGTTAGTAACAGCGAACAGTCTGTTTCAGTTTTTCAGTCTATTCGCACTTACTAAGTGCGAACAGCCCGAACCTAAGGATTGCGGATTACACACTTACTTTTGGAATAAGTTAATTTGGATTTTGTTGCATGCTTTTTTTTATTAAAAATCTTATTTATTTCAAATTTTCTATAAGGCTTTGGTGTCATTATGGGTTGCTTTCTCCCTTTTTAAGGTTACGGTACAAGGTTTAAGATATAAGATCTAATTCTCAATTATAGGCTAAGGGAAGGGTGAATTTTGATTTCATGATTTTTTATAAAAAATATAATATTTTTTTCATTTGAGATAAGATCTAATTCTCAATTGTAGACAGATATAAAAACCGGTATTTAAGGTTCAACCTTTGGCTCTAAAGTCTCAAATAAAAGTCAAATAAAAGTCTTATCATAATTAGGAATGTGTACTTTTTTATCCTAGATGGTCAATCAAAAGTCTTGACATAATAAGTTAGGAGTTAGTATTTTTAGCTTCAAATTTTCAATTAAAAGGCTCGCTTTTTCTATTCCCATTTGCCAAACACATCTTATAAGTCATTTCAGCATAATATCAATCAAAATGTGTATTTAATTACTTATAGAAGGAGACTTTTTGGAATGAGCTTTTCAATTTCAGTTTGATAAGGTGATTTTTTTTCTTAGTACTAAGTTTAAGGGATATAAGAGTATAAGTTTAGTGCCTTTTGGTATATCAAGGTTCCAACTAAATAACTTGGGTGTTTAAAATTTTTTTTTTTTTTTTTTACCTTTGGCTTTTTAGTTGATTAATATGCATAAGCCAGTCGAAAAGCTAGTTTTTTTTTTAAAAAAAAAGATTAACTTAATGTTTTTTTCATTAGCTTTTGACTTTTGACCTATAATCTGTTTTCTCTAATAAATTGGCAATTACTAGTAAATTATTTTTACCAAATGAATCTCTTTAACAATTGGCTTAAACAATTAGTTTAAACACCTAAATTATCAGTTAATATCTCCGTGTGGTTAAACTAGCCAACAACTTCAATCAACAACTCTAGCTAACAACTATTTGACAAACTGAATCTACGTTTTCTCAATTAAAAAAAATCCAATGCTTTGTTCTAATGAACTTAACTTAAATTTTATGTTATCATGTGGCTTCACATTACTCTGGTTTTCCAAAAAATTAATTTTACAAAATTTGGAGATCATCATCATCAACCATTAAATCTCACTTGAAAAAATTTAGAGATGTAACCTTTAAAATGATACTGTTACGTCCTATATTTAGTAGATAATAATCGGGGTTAATTGTAATTGATTAACTTTTTTTGAGTAAAAGAATCAATTAATTGATTAGCTTTTAAGTCATATTAATTGGTTATTAATATAATTAATTATTAATATGTTCGTATTCAAGACCCTACGTGCCATATTCAGGTTGTCGACTCAATCTCTTGGAAAATTTTACAATGTTCTTTCTTTTGACTCATTAAATTATCACCAGTAGAATTAACGTCATTTGCTACTACTAGCTTGAATCCCGTGTCAAGCACGGAAAATTTAAAAATTATTTCTTAAAAATAAACAAAATTCGTTTACATGTATTAATTTGTTATTTGTTAACTATAATAAATATAGAGAAAATACTATTTGACGTGTAAGAGAAATTAAACGTATCACTTTATATTTTCTTATGCATGTAATATCGAGTATTATAGTAATCACAACTTAATCTTTTGAATATCTACTTCTATGTGTAGTTTTTTAAAATATAATATAAAATATCTAAATTTTGTAAACTCATGAGTGCTTTTGTGTGTATTTGATGACTTAAGGGAAGATATTTCATAAATGATATTTTCAATAGATGTAGTATTGTAGTAAAATTAACCTCAAAAAAAAAAGTAGTGTAGTAAAATTTTGTTCATCGAGTAATCAAATTAAATGTATCAATTGACTATTATAACCTGATCAATTAAATGTATCAATAGACTATTATAATCTTATTAATTTGAAACTTGCATCAAACGTATTGTCCAATTTTGGCAGGCCATTTGAAACGTTAATTGATCAAAATAATAGGGCATTGAAACTTAATTATTCTACTTATCTAATTTAGCTAAATGAGAATTTTGGAGGGAAAGCAATTAACATGAAAGCGACATGTGTCTTATTGAATAACGGTTTTAGTATATAGTATAGATACAAATGTGCTTATTTGTTGTTCAATTTCGGATTGCGGCAAATGGAGGTGCAGCAAATAACCAAAAGTTTTTTGCTGTTAGTTAAAGAACCACAACAAATAAAAATTATTAAGTGCGAAGAGAATCAAAGTAAATAAATTAGTACATAGCAGTGTAAAGTTTTTCAACTGAGAGAGAAAAGGAACTTGACGTGGGTGACTTGTGTTATAGCTTTTTGCTTTTGTTCAATAAAAAATAGCAATATGATTTTTTATTTGCTATTAATGTTTAAATATAGTAGCAAAAAATATTTTTCTACTGTGAAATAGTCAAAACAGTAGCAATAATTACATTATTTGCTATGTTTGAGATTTAAGTAGCAAATAAATAGCAGCAAATTAGATTTATTCTACTAGTGTATTTCAATGGACAATTTTTTTCGCAAAACATTATTTATCACATAAAACACAAATACACAATGATTATTGTATATTTTCAGGTTATTTGAGTTATGTTAATATCAAGATCGAGTTTAAAAACATTTTTAAAAATTAAAAATTTAATATGTTTGTGAGTTTTTTTCAATTCGATTATAGAGTTATTTAAATAAAATCAAAATTCTATTTTAAATTTATCACTTGAATCATACAACCCGCTTATGACTAACATCATATTCTACCCATTATGATTTCAAAAATAATGTGCCAAAATAATTTAAATAAAACAATCATTATAATAATAATAATTATTATTATTTTAAATTCAATTTGCATGCATGATCATATCGATCAAGTACTTTGTAAAAGTTGCATTATTGTGCTGATTTAAAAGAAATGCCATGATCATTTCCAACTGTAATTATGATTTGGACTAATAGATCAACCAAATACATGCAAGTAGGTCCTCATATAGTCATATGTAATTGACTTTTATGAAAGCAAATTAAAACATGGATGATCGTTAGAGTATATAATATATTATGAGGTTTTTAATAAAATTTAAAAATTGAGTCTGGGCAATTCAAACAAGGAGGAGAAGAAGTAGTTCACTTATAAACCTAAAGATGATTCACTACTAAAGCCAATTGGTAATAGAAGGAGTTAAACCTTGAGTTAATAAAGTAATGCATACTCTTCTCTTTCTCCGATGTGGGACAACTCACATGTGAGTAACACATAGGCACTTCAACAATTTCAACTACCAGCTAATCTACCTGATAGTTAAGCCCCAAAATATGTTATATATACTCTAAGAAATTCTTTTTTTCTTTTCGTTTTAATCTCATACGAGTACATCAAAAGAAATAACTCTACATCAAATATTTTTACATTATGAAATTAATAACTAATTCGGCTAACTTAAAGGAAAATTTGAAATAAATAAGCAAAAAAAATATTTAAAAAGTCGAATAGTAGGCAACTTTTAAAAATATTTCCCAAAGTAAGCAATTTTTATCCAAACCTGTGCTTTAGTAATGTTCGCACTTAATAATAGCGGCCCATTACTAAACTGAGTGGAAAAAAGTCAGCTCAGTAATCGGTCGCTCTTAGTACCAGCGGCCGATTACTGAGCTGACTTTTTTTGACTCAGTTTAGTAATGGGCCGAAGGTATTAACAGCGGGGGGATATTCGATCAAAAGCTCATTCTTCTTCTTCCTAAATAACAACGATCCAATTACAAAACTGAGCCAAAAAAAGTCAGCTCGGTAATCGGCCGTTGTTACTAAGATCGGCCAAGTACTGAGCTGACTTTTTTTGACTCGATTTAGTTATGAGCCGTTGTTATTAAGTGCGAATATTACCAAGGCACAAATTTAAATAAAAACCGCTTACCTTGAAGAATATTTTCACAAATACCTAATTAGGCCAACTTAAAGGAATAATAACAATATATGAGAAAATCAGCCCAAATTCATAAAGTGTACATTTCTTAGACAATTATTGTTGTGATTATGACTGTCTCCGGTGAGAGATCTTAAAACAAAGAGTACTAATTAAGAAGTATCTTCTGAAAGACCGTCTTTTGATAGAAGTCTCTCAGGTCCAGTTTATTATAGTTTAATGTTGATTTTTACTCTACATTTTCTTAATGGGCCGACCTAATTAGAGATGGTCTCTCAAATAGACTGTCTCTAGCTCACAAGAATTTGTTATTAATTAAACTATTTAACTCATGTATAAGAAATATCTTTTGGTAAATGATTTGTTTTAAAAACAATGGAAATACTAATTATTATAATATAATTTTGAATAATTTGCGAATTACAGTCTTGAATTTTATCACTTTTGCGAATTACAACCTTAGTATTTATTTTTGTGAATTAAATCCACCAAAAAATCAGTTTTTACAGATTCAGGCTAAAAAGTAAACACACATAACTCTGACCACTTAATCTAATATTAGATCACCAAGACGATTGGAATTCTGTGTTTTGAACATATAAACTTTGATACTTTAGTAATAGTAATTTGAACAAAAATAAGTATTAAAACTGTAATTCGCAAAAATACTAAATTTTAAAACTGTAATTTACAAATTGTAGTATAACTTTAATTTTATATGTACATGTGGGGAATGTCTGATCAGAGCATTGTTTAGTTAATGGAACTTTTATATAGTTCAAATGGTCAGAGTTGACTCATTTTGTTTGTTTAATTTTTTTTTATTATTATCTAATTTAATTAATTAATTATTAAATATTTGAAAAAAAAATGTCCACGGCGTAGTAGGAACGGAATTAGACTTCTAAGTTCTAATCATGCTGCTTTTCAAATTACTTCTTGTAATTTGTAATTATTTATTATTTACTAAACTCTAAAAAACCAAAGCTTTGACTTATTAACTCTTTTTTTTAAACTTCAAAGTATTTGTTGTCATATAAGTGTCCTTTTGAGTTTTGCCTCAATGGTCTCTACTATGGTGTTAGTACTACACTCTCAATATTTATTTAGTCATACTTAATTTGCAACATTTTTCATTTGGACTGTTCTACTTAATTTATGAGTATTATTTTTATTTTCGGATAATAACTCACCATTTTATCTTAATTTCATCCATATATTTTAATTCGCTTTTAATCTCACCCACACAATTCATGCATTACCATTTCCTTAAAAATTACTCTCTTTCGCTAAAATCTAATGGGTTAGATTAGTACTTCCAAAAAGTTTGATATTAATAATAATATCTCACTTGATTATGTTTTAACTTATTGATTAAAAACTAATCACAAAATTAAAAATTTTAAATAAATAGTGCTTCTCCCTATTCATTATACTCTAACTAATCACAAGAATAACTAATAATGATGTCCAAAAAAAAAAAAAAAAAAAGAAAAAAGAAAAAAAAAAAAAAAGAGGAAAGATAGGGAGAAGGTAGAGTATAATGAATAGGAGTTCGGTGTAAATAGGTGGTGCCGTGGTGGGATGCACATAAAGGTCAAACAAAACAGAGACGTTTAGCATAATACATTTAAAATTTCAAACTCCTGCTTTCTAAACAACGCCTCCCTTCCTCTCATTTTAACTTAATTTTCTTATTTTAAATTGTTTTATTTATTTATATCATATTTTTATTTGTAAATGACTCACCATTTTTTTATATTTTAAGTGTCTTTTAAATTCTATCACACAATTTAATTCTTTTATTTTATTTATTTTTCAAATACTAACATTCATCATGTCGTTAGAAAAATACTTTATTTTATCTTTAATGTTAATTGCAAGGAACAAAGGAGTATCATCTTTCTTTATAACACAAATTCTCCATGAGACGGTATCATTCTAAGACAGTTTATTATTGGGTTACCTAATACACATTTATTGTTTTAAAATGATTAGTTATAATGTTAAAGTGATCACTTACAGTTTTAAAGTAATAAACTTTTACTATTTTAAAGTAATTATTTATAATTTTTGCCTTTTGTAAACACGGCTCTCAAAAGCCCAACCCAAATCTAATTTATGTTAATTTAAAAAAACCAGTGCTGAAATAAAAGCGTGCGTGTTAAGTGGAATGTGAAAAGTCACATAACATAATTGGGGGTAATAACATATAAATCATTTGGTGTTACACCAACATATATTTGGGGTTATAAAATTTAAAATATATTACTTCCTCCGTTCTATTTTAGTTGCACCATTAGGTTTGACACAATATTTAAAAGCTGTCAAATCAGTATGGTAAAAGTAGGAATGGTGAATGATTGATGTTGATATGTGGGGTAGAAAAATAAATTATTATAAATAGATAGTGGTTGATGTATGATTGATGGTGATATATGGTAGGAATAAAACGAGGATAAAATAAGTAGATTATTTTTGCCAAAAATAGTAATGTTGCAAGTAATATAAAACTTTCAAAAAATGTAAGTGTTGCAAGTAAAATGGAACGGAGGAAGTAAGTTATAACTCATAACCCTAAATAAATTATGTTATAGTAACTCTCAAAATATATGCTGGTATAACACCAAATATAATATGTTATAACCCCAGATAAATGTTGTTATAATTCTAAATATATTTTGTGACTTTTTGCATTCCACTTGACATGCAAACTTTAATTTCAGTATTAATTTTTTAAAATTAATATAAATTAAATTTAAGTTGGACTTTCGAGATTCGTCTTTACAAAAGACGATTTCTTAAGAGTTCAGTTGTTGTTATAAATACTACCACAACCAAACTAGGAGTTAAATCAGTAGTGCGTCATTAAATTCATTCATTTACTCACTTTCATCACAATTCACAATGTAAATCTACCAATTTCCTCTCAAATTCTTTCTTTTACTCATTCCTTTTTAACATGGTTGCGTAATCATAATTAACAAACTTGGTATAAAATCTAAGTTGAATACACACACCAAGCATTCGTATATCATCGTACACAGAAACACCGAGAATTGATATGCAAGCTTTTACGGGGAAGATGAAAAAAGTTCAGTCTGAGATTACCAAAGTTGATGCTGTTCTTCACCTTCTTACTAAACAATCCCCTCTTTCATCTAAACAAGTACTCCTTTTACTGATTCGAATCTTTTTTTTATTAAAAAATCAATTCAACTAAAAGTTTAAGTTGATGCTCTTTGTTGATGCTCTTTTTATACTTAACGCTGAATGTTTTCATGAACTTATAACTTCTTGTCCCAATAGCTCTGATACCATGTTATTGAACCAGCTCAATCAAAAACTTAAGTTGATAGTTGAAGCTTCGACATATATAGTCGACTCCAACAATCTTTGGGAATTAATGCTTCAATTTAATTATTTAGATTTTTAATTTTTTTTTGTTTTTTAAAAATAATAGGAGAAATTTTGCAACAGAGCATGTGGGGAGAGGTTTTTGAAAGCCAAAGGAGACAATGTTAAGAAAGCAGCTAAACTATTGAGAGCTTGTCTTACTTGGAGAAACTCTTTTGGCACTGGTAATTCAATTTAATTAATTGTTGCTCTTTTTATTATTTTTTTTTTCATGTTTCTAATTTCTTAATTAAAACAATAAATGTGCAGAAAATTTAATAGCAGATGAATTTTCTGGAGAGCTATCAGAAGGAATTGCATATGTAGCTGGTCATGATCAAGACTCTAGACCTGTCATCGTACGCACTCCATTTCCCTCTTTCTCATCCATTTTTATTTCATTCAAACTTACATAAGGCTTCTTTTGTTTTGTTATATAATATGATTATTGATATTATTTGGGGATTACTTTTAAAACTTCTAATTATTCGTGGTTTAAATATAAAACTCTCAACTATTGATTATTATTTAAACCACCCAACTTTATAGGCTCATTTTAAATTTAAAGCACCGATGCAATTCTATAACATGTTTAACCGGTTATCATTTTGTTAAAATGTAAGGGTACGTGAAAGGTCGTGTAAGGTCAAAGGGGTGAGGTGATTGATAAATACAATTAGGTCCCCCTACTTCTCAACTAAAACAAATTTATCGGATTATAAGTCACCTTGGACTTTAAATAAAAAATGGACCTAAAGTTGGGAGTTTTAAATAATAACCAATTGTTGGAAGTTTTATATTTAAACCGTGAATAGTTGGGAGTTTTTAATGTAATTTTCCCTATTATTTATTATTTAAATTTATTTTATATATTGCGGTTAATGACCTAATGTCTAAAAAAATGTATTATTGTTTGAATCGTCTAATCATATACTTTAATAATATTAACTTTTTATTATATTTCGATCTACATAGTAAAATATATAAATAATCATTTTATATGAATTAGATAAAAAAAATCAAATATAGCACAATATTGGAACAGAGGAAGTAATTATTTAGCCTTATAGACTTTTGATACGGTTACTAAAAACTAGATAATGAAATTAATAGAGTATTAATTAAAAATAAGAAAAAGAATAAAATATATATTCAAAAATAAAAATGAAACTAATTCGTTGATCAGGACTAAAGTAAATTATTTGATCATTTTCTTAATTGGTATTATTTGATCATTTTAACTTAGTAGGAGTTGTTTTTTACTATTCCTTTCGATCTTATTTGTTCTTCCACTTTGGGTTTTTCACAAATATAAAGGTAGATAGAATTTTGGGTTATAATGGGTATTATTTTAATTAAATAGTAGTGTGAAGTAATGATTGTATTCGAAGTTTGAGAGAAAAAATAAATAAATGCTATTGTGAAGTAATGATTGTATTGGAAGGAAGAGAGAGAATATAATTAAATAATAGTGTGAAGTAAGAAAATTGGGGTTTTAAGGGGTAAAAGTGGGATGAAAACTTTCCAAAAATAGAAATTATTCTAAAGTGGAAAAGTTTTGAAACTACCCGTTATAGTAAGGTGGAAGAACTTAAAAGAACGGAGGGAGTAGTTTAATGAAAGGATAAAGTCTCAATGTTTTATTTTTTTGAAATGAAGTCTCAAATCAATGTATTAATTATTAGCTTAATTTGTAAAAATTCGTAGGTTTTCCGAATCAAGCAAGACTATCAGAAATTCCATTCTCAGAAACTGTAAGCTCACCTAACTTCTATTTATTGTTTTACATTAATAACGACATATATATATCTTATTCCCTTTGTTTCTTAATAATATTCTTATCAATATCTACTTTGTTATTATTTAATACTTTTTCCGTTTTATAATAATTGCTACTGATTTTGACATTTTCTCACACAACATGTCATACTCAATAGCAAGTATTATGGAACAGAAGAAGTATTATTTTTTTTATTTCTTTTGAATAATTCTTATAAAGAATTAATTTTTATATTTTATAATATTATTTACAGATTAACTCGTCTCATAGTTTTCACACTTGAAGTAGCTGTTCAAACCATGTCCAAAAATGTTGAGCAATTTGTAATCCTCTTTGATACAAGTAAGTCTTTTTTCTTTTATCTAAATTAAAAAATGTGTTTACCAACTTTATTTTATTTTATTTTCTAGAGGCAACTTTATTAAATTAATTCCACTGTTTGTTATTACATTTCATTAAAAAAAATGGCTAAAATTAACCAGAAAAATTTGAAACAAAAGGGTAAAATAGTCATTTGAATATTATTGATTATCCTATATGAAAAGGCTGAATCTGGATTATTATAAGGCTTAAATACAATCAACTCTTTTTTAATTCCCTAATATTCTTCATTAACTTTTTAATTATTTCCTTTCACCCTCTTTTTGTTGGTTCTAGATAATGCATCAGCAGCTCTTTGAATTTATTTTTTCCCTAAAATTAGAAGGAAAATATTTTATTTATCCACGGTTGTAAACCACTTATCTAAGCTAGTATTGAAGATATAAAGAAACACAAAACTTGGTGAGACCGCCTCACTTGTGAGATGCATCTTATTGGGCCGACTCAATTGTACAAATTTCTTTTACTAATTTCATAAATTAAAATGTCAATTTTGAGAGTTAAAAGACCAATTTAAGGCCAATTTCAAGGATTTGAAATTGACATTTATAAGTCATGTGATTTGATAATTTTAAGACTTAAAAGGTCAATTTTAATACTAAAAACCAATTTTGAGACTTAAAAAATCAAATCCAGAACATTAAGTTCTCATATCAACTTTAAGTTAGGAAGTCTCAAACATTAAAGTTGATATTTTAAACTTTGAAATTGACCTTTTAAGTTTTAAAATTGGATTTTTAAGTCTTAAATTTAATATGTCAGAATATTTTTAGAAAGTTATTTGGCTTTGGCCAGTTGCACGGCTAAGGCCGTCTCACAGGAGACTTACCCTATAATTTGAAGCAAGGAGAAAATAATTGTTTGTTATGCAAAAGGGTAGATAATGATAATAAATGCAGAGAGAAAATGAATTATGTGGTTGAAATTAAAAAATAGTTAAAAATATATAAATGAAATTAAAAGAAAGTGGTGAGTCATAATCCAAAATAGAAATGATGCAAATTAAGTAGAACAGACCAAAATAAAAAATGCTCAAATTAAATGAGACAAAGGAAGTGACTACATATCAAAAGCACAATTAATCATCAATCAATTATCAACTGATCCAATAAAATATAAGGTGGATTGATGATTTTGAATCCGACAAAACTAATTTTTTATATCCTCCACTAATTTTTATCTTATTCTCCAAATAATATCTCTTTCAATTAAATTATACCTATTTTACATCTAATGCAAAATGAAAAGAAGAAATGATTTATAAACCTAATGAATTTTAATTGGTGGGTTTTGAATCTGACAAAATTAAACTACTTTCTTGTTTAATGGGGTATGGTGTAGAAATTGAAAAAAAGGTAAAAGAGTACCACTTCAATGTATTGAAAGTTCCATAAATAAAGCAAGGACAAATGTACATTATTGTGGTTAAAAGGAGTGATAATCGTAGTTTAGCTCTATCTATTTACCGGATAAATTACTACCGTTCACTAATAATAAAAATTAAGAAATCGTGAAATTCAATTTATTTATAATAAATATATTTTATTTGTGTAATAGAAATTACAATGCAGGCTTTTATAGATCAGCATCAAGTTTAATGAATGTTGTGGTTCCAACACTTAAGATTGTAGCGGAATACTATCCATGCCGTCTTCATAGGAACTTTCTCATTGACCCTCCTTCTCTCTTCTCTTACTTGTGGAAGGTACCGTACAATCTCAATTCTCTCCACTCTTAGTACTTCTACCGTCTTCGTTTCATATTAGTTGTAACATTAGAAAAAATGGTAATATTATTTTTAATTTGTGATTAGTTTTTAATCTATAAGTTGAAACATAGTCAAGTGAGATTTTGTTTGATTCGTCTCATTGTAAAGATTAGTAAAATCAAATTATTACGTACTCCCTCCTATTTTACCCATTAGTCCCATTGATTTTTTTTCACTATTCACTTATCACTCTTAATTTGTATTTTATTCTTAATCTATAAGTTAAAACATAGTCATGTGGGATCTTGTTTGATTCCTCTCAATACAAAGATTATTAATATCTACTTTTTATAATTTTTAATCAAAAACAATTAGAGAATTAGAGGTTAAAATGTTGTCTCGGCAAGTGTGAAAAATCAAATGGGACTAATGGGTTGTATAGGAGGTAGTATAGTTTTTTATTATACATAATTAGAGATATTAATGATTAAATTAGTGCATTAGACTGTATGGAAAAACAAACGTGTTGCAAGTAAATTGAAACGGATGAAGTGTTATTTAAGATATTAGCTTTTGTAAGAGTCGCTCTAGTGAAAGACGATTTCGTAAAGAGATATCTCTCACGTCCAATCTAAGTGTTATTTATTCGTAAAAAGTAGGAAAATATAATAGTTTTTGAAATTCGTTTTAGTTGGTGTTTTAGCCTATTGAAGTTGATATTTTAGCTTGTATAAGTTGGTGTCTTATTCTATTTAAGTTGGTATTTTAACCCTTTTAAATTGATATTTTAGCCTATTAAAATTGGTATTTTATGTTTAAGTTAGTGTTTTATGCTATTTAAGTGGGTGTCTCATTGAAACATACAGATTAAAACTTAGTGTCCATTGCAAATTTTATCTAACTCATGACTATATATTCCCTTGCTCTATGCTCCATTACTCCCCTTGTTTAGTTAATAAATAAATAAAAAGATGTCTTGTGAATTTGTACTTCCTCTATCCTATTAATATAGCATTTTTGACACTAAAAGCTCTCAATTAATTGAGATTAATGATGCAATTTCAATGAGACAGGAGAATATATCAATATATCATTAACAAATAATAATATTAATTTTTTATTTTTATTATTTCTAAACATATATTTAGTATAAAAAAGTTTTTTCTCCATAGTTACTTATATTATTTTAATTTTAAATATGTCTATTTGTTCTGGGATAAAATTATAAAATTATACCAATTTAATATTTATATTTAATGCAAATTATTTTTACAGGGAGTACGTGGATTTGTGGAGCTGTCAAGCCTAACCACAATAGTAACCTCATCAGACTTGGAAAGTTCAATCTCACTAGATTACAACGACTTCTTGGTATATCCTCGAGCCGCATCAACTACCAAACTCGGTTCAAGTGCATCTTCCCGATTCTCCTTCACAGTTTCTCACCACTTTGACTCCGTCAAACCATGGTATCTGAGTCTTACAACTGACAATAATATATCATCATCCTCCAAAGTGGACCCAACAACAAAAACAGACTCCATGTCATCATCCATTTTAGGTCACAATCCTCGTTCCTTCTCATTTGCATCACCTAATGACAGAACACCACGTGGCAACAGTGAAAAACTCTTGAGAAAGAATTTTATTCCTTCAACGCCGGTCCCACAAAAATCTTATAATCCTGATGTGGCAGGATTAGTTAAACAACCGTGGACTCCAAAAGCGTCATTTTCGTTCAGTCGGCGTGAGTCGCTGAATCATGTAGGATGCCATGTCATTAGCAAATCCGAGAAATCTAAAGAAGCTTTTTTCTCCTACTTCAAGTTTTATCGTAGACCTTATGATGAATTGATCTACCGTTCAAAAATGAAGCCACCACTTGGTGGATTAATCTCGATTGTTACTCCACAACATATCCGCCATCGCCACATGTCAGTTTCTCAGCGATTTTAATTTTAATTATATAAACTAAGAAACCAACCAATCAAAAACAAAACAAATGAGTACATAGGTAATTAATAATATTTGAGTAAATGATCAATGATTGATTATCATGATCTACGTTATTATATCTATAAGGTTGTATTTTACATATCATATATGATTCACTTTTGATACTTCTTCTATTTTTTTTTTATTTGGTCAGTTTATTTTTATTGTCCCATTTTCATTTTAAACATACAATTTTGTTATGTTATTAAAAATATCTAATATTGCACATGAGTTTACTATTTTAGGTAGTCCCCTCATTTTCATTATAAACTAAAAGGGATAACTAAATTGAATTGAAAGAAGTAAGTATATAATGTTTTGATAATTCATGATGAAGTTTTGGTCAATGGATTGACAATGGAGATGCAAAATTATATGGTCACCCTATACTTTATAACTTTATAGAATTAGTATGTTATTATAATTAGAGTATCTCGCTCATAGAAAAGATGATTAGACTTTAGAATTTTATAGAATTAATTAGCTTATAATATAAATGGTGTGAAAATCGTGAAAATGAATAAAAGTAGTAGAAAGATAAGTTTAATATATAAATTAAAATTAAACAAAAATATGAATATTAATATTATCCAAAGATAAAAATTCAACAAAGATAAACTAAATCTATACCTATAACTAAAACAAAAAACACTTAAATCATCCACCCCAAAACTATTGAGTAAGATGATGTCATCCTAATTTTTAAATTAACCTTATGAATTGTATTGGAAATAATCAAAACTTTGAAAATTGGAGCATTTACAATGTAATTGTTCAAGAATGACTATGTGCATGGGAAGGGACAATTGTTAGCTTCTTGCCTTTCCATCTACAATCATTTGTAATTGTTCATCTCTTCTTACAATAGTATTCATCCCGTTCCACTTGGAGCATTTACAATTGTCGAATAGTACATTTTCAAGATTGACTATGTGCATTGGAAGGGACAATTGGTAGCTTCTTGCCTTTCCATCTACAATTATTTGTAATTGTTCAAGCTTCCACCCTATATTTATATATACATGTAATTAACAATTGATTATTTACACATAACAAATTAAATTAGTAAGTAAATATATTACTCCCTCCGAATCATTATAGTTGTCTCATTTCCTTATTTGACAAAATCATATCAATTGTTTCATTTCCTTTTTTGTCTATCTTTTTTTTACCTAAATACCCTCACTTTTACTACTCCCAATACCCAACTATCACCTTTACAATTAATTTAATCAATTAAAATACCCAACTACCACATTTTTAATGGACCCCACACTACCCTTAATAACCGTGAAAACCCAAATGAAACATCTAAAATGATTCGGAGGGAGTATAAGCTATCCTATTCTTTGAAAAATGACAGCATACAATTATATTGAAGAAATAACACCCCTTAATGAGTCGATGGTTATTAAAATTAGAATAATACGATTGTGGAAGCCTCCAAGTTATGATGATCCAAGTGTAGATGGTAGTATCGAAATGGTTTTTTTAGATGAAAAAGGTGTGTTTCGTTGATTTATATTAATTTTTATGCTACATGTTATTATTATGTAATATTGGCTTACATTGTTTAATATATAAATTAATAAATATATTAATATCATGGAAAAATTATACAAAACTACCTAATATATACCCTTTTTTTTAAAAAACTACCTTATATAAAAAAATTTGCAAAAAACTACCTTATATAATGAATTTGTTTACAAAACACTACCTTACTAACAATTCCGTCAGTTGACCGGTAAGATAGACAGTTGACCATCACGCCTATGTCACGTGCCTTTAATAAACCCATTACTGTTTACAAAACACTACCTTCCTCCCTCTTCCATTAATGAAACCTGTCGAGCAAATCACATTCCTGTTGCTCATATCTACCCAATTTCTTCATCTCAGCAAATCACATTCCTCCCTCCTCAATTAAACCTCCCTCTGTTGCTCATACCTACCCAAATTCGTATTAATTTCGTCAGGTATGTATTTCTTCTTAAATTTTTCTTTATGTACTTCGTTTTTTAGGGTTTATGGTAAATTTCGCATACTGTTGCTCATACCTGTCGAATTTTGTGTTTTATTATGAAATTCGTTTTTTTTATTAAGTGCATCTTTGTTGCTTTACTGAAATTGGGTGTTTATATTGTTTAGGGTTCATTACATTACATAGATTAATAAGATGAAGAAACTTAAAATTAGGAAATGTAGAAGAAGGATTCAATTTTAGGGAAATGTAGAAGAAGGATTCGATTTTAGGGTTGAATTGAGAAAGAATGGAATGAATTTGACTCAGGAATCGATTTTAAGGGAGGAAGATGGGTTTATTAAAGGCACGTGACATAGGCGTGATGGTCAACTGTCTATCTTACCGGTCAACTGACGGAATTGTTAGTAAGGTAGTGTTTTGTAAACAAATTCATTATATAAGGTAGTTTTTTGCAAATTTTTTTATATAAGGTAGTTTTTTAAAAAAAAGGGTATATATTAGGTAGTTTTGTATAATTTTTCCTAATATCATTCATGTTTTTTTCTTTCTATGTTTTACTTTTGTAGGGTGGAAAAATACAAGCAACTGTTAAAAAGTCTTTAATCAATAGATTTAATGATAAACTCATTGAAGGACATTTGCACACTATTGCCAAGTTTGGTGTTGGACAAAATAATGGAAATTACAGGACAACCAAACATCCATATAAAATAAACTTCTTCTTTACAACTTCTATGAATGCTTGTAAAGAAGAATTGGTCATTCCTATGTACGGATTTGATTTAGTATCATTCAATGATATTCAATCCAGGGCATTGGATGATAAGTTTTTAATTGGTAAATTTTTAATGTTATTTGTCATTTACATTTTATCCTTTTTCTATTATCATTTACACGCATACACATATATCTTATACTAATACTAATTTTTTATTTTATTTCCATAGATATTATTGGTCAAATAGTATTGTGTGGATCTTTAAAGACAATTGAAAGGAATGACAAAACATCAAAGAAAGTTGTACTTGAATTGAATGATCATATGTATGCTTTTTTTAATATATATTTATACTATTTATGTGACGTGTAAACAATTAAATATATAACATTCTAATCACTTTCTTCGTACATCCTACAGTGATAATACTTTAAAGTGTACTTTATAGGACAAATATGTTGAAGAGGCTTCAAACTATGTAGGAGATACTACAGATGGATTTATCGTTTTAATTATTCAATTTGCAAAAATAAAGGAATGGAGAGGTGAATTAAATTTGTCAAACTCCCCATTTTCGACAAGATTGCATTCTTTGATGATCAACAAATTGAAGAAATACAGTTAATTAAGAATAGGTTATTTCATTGATTTTTATTATCATTTTTTTAATTACTATTCTTTTATTTCTTTGTGACATGTAATTTTATTAAAGAATAATTTAATGATTGCAGATTAAACGAATCTTCATTGTCCTCTTCTATTTTGAGACTTCCACAACCATCGGGACAACGATCCATTGTATTAAATTATAGATTAAATATCAAATTTTATTTTAAAGATACTTTGTCACGCTTACTTAGTAAATACTAAAATAATATCAAAATAACATTATTTAACGTCGTATAAATTGTATTAAATTATATTTGTAAAATTAAAACTGAAATAGATTTTGCTATTATGTGCAATTATTAATTCAATTAAATTGAATAGTTAATAGTTAATAATTTATATTCTTTATTTTTTAATTATTATAAAAAAACAAAAAATAAGAAAACCGTGCATCGCACGGGGATTATCTAGTAGTAAAATAAAGCTAATTTTATTGGAAGACGGAGGAGTATCGAGTATTTCAATATTTTATGAATTATTTACAAAAGTCAAGGGTTGGTTATTAGGAGAAAATGTGCAAAGAGAATGACAATATATGAAGCTTGGGAAGAAGTTTTCGTGGTCGAAACGTTAAACATTAGGTTTTGGGATATTTGGGAATTTATAATGTTTGCATCTTGGATTTAATGATGTGCATGCATGTCTTACTATTAGGATCAAGTATGAACTCACTCAAATCTGTTAAATTCACTAAAAACATTAGGTTGTTTGGCACATGAGATTTTGAGGAAGGAAATGAGAATAAAAAATGAGAAAGTCCCTAAGATTAAAGTCTTTGAAGGGAGGTGGTACTTGTAGTGAGACTTTTATTTTCATCACTTTCTTCCAAGTCCCTAACATGACAAATAAGGGATAAAACTTTTTTATCTTCAAAGTCTCATATTAAAGTCTTACAAGCCCAACACCCCTAATATCAATTTATCTATTTTTATTGTTTGAGTTTAATATTGTAGAATTATATATTATTTTTGAAACTTTAACGAGTTTTTTTAAAATTGTATTGTAGCTATTTTATAGAAAAAAAGAGCTTATGATTAATCTTTGACCAGCAAAATTAAATTTGACTCAATGGATATGACTCATGGATCTAAAATGTACTCTTTTGTTCCTTAAAGTTGTTTCCATTTTGCATTTAGTTGAACTATTTGTGTTCTCATAAAGAATCTTTCTATTTACATAACGATTTTTCGACAAAATTAACATTGTTCATCCCACTGTTAATAGAATCATGATTTTAATCTACGATTCTACGATTTTACGACTAAAAACAAGCGAACGATTCAAATGGTAGCTAGCTAGGTAGAATCATAAGTTGGTAGAATCTTACAACTCCAATTAAAATAAAATTTGTAGAGGTAAAAACATAACAAGTACGACTAAATAATTTAACGATTCGATTCTACAAATTTATTCTTAATTTTTATTGTTCTTTCTTATCTACCATCTTTCATTAATTTTTCTTACGATTTGACTATCCATCATCATAAATTTTTAAAAATAAATTTCTTCATTGGCATGAAGATTTAAACTAATTATTAATATTTTTCTATCTCATCCTTTAAAATAGAGTGAATTAAATTTATATAATTAATAAATTTAAAATTTTGTGATGAATAATTATGACTAGATTGCAAATTTAAGTTTATTGTAGAATCTTACGATATACGATTCAATTCTAACAATTCGATTCTGCAAGTTTGAACGATTCCAAGAAGAATCCTGATTTTAACAACTTTTATTCATCCTCATTTTAATATTTTAATAATGTTTATGACCCCTACATATCTTCCACTAACTATATTTTAATAATTTAATATTTCTTATAATCTCCATATGTGTCTCATTAAATTTATCAACTTATTTTAATATATTTTGGTCCATATGTTTTTCCACTAATAATTTTTTATTGTTTAGTGTCTTAGTTTTTCTCAATCAAATTTTTTTTTAAAAAAAAATATAATCATCATCTAAAAAGTCATATGTTTTTTTCATTTTTATGAATATCTCCTCCTAGAAACTTTTTAATAAATGGAGGGTGTATTACTTTCATCAAAAAGTTCTAATCAATAATTATGATTTGTAAATCTTATAAAAAAGACAAAAAAAATAATAATAAAATATATAGAAGATATATTAAAATAACAAAACTATCACCTTATCATATCCTGTCATATAAGAGTGATTTGTTAACCTCACAAATAACTTTTATTTACTAAGACCTTTTCTTACTTTAATAAGAGAGGACTAATACTGAAAAATGACTAGTTGATGTGATTGATATAAATTTGAAGTACTTACTCTGTTCCAAATTAATTACAACATTGAAAAAATATAACACTATTTACGTATCACTCTTAATTCGTGATTAGTTTTTAATCATTAAGTTAAAACGTAGTCAAGTGGGATCTTGTTTGATTAGTCTCATTGCAAAGATTATTAATATCAAACTTTTATAAGTTTTTATCATACATAATTTGAGATATTAAGGATTGAATTTGTGCATTATAATCATCATACCCAGTGTATCCCGAACATAGACAAATCTATGTTCAGGGTCTGGGGAGGGAAAATAGACGGCGTCTCATACCCATAAGGAGAGGGCGGTCGAAAGAGTCTTCCGGCTCAAGAGAACCTTCCAGTGAGGAACCTGCAAGGAAACCGAAAACCTGCATCTTACATAGGTAACTAAAACGGAAAATTGAAACGGAGGAATTATATTGATTTACTTCAATTAGCATACTTTTAATGATTGTTTTAGTATGTTTATTTAGAAGTTCAAATTCTAAAACTAATACTCCAATATAAGTTAATCTCAGTGATAAATCACCATGAAAAGAAAAAAGAATAATTAATAAAATAATTAAAATAAAAAAAACAAAAACAGATTCGTTATAATTATAGACCTATAAATACTTGCCGCCTACATGTGATTTACCAAATTAGTAAATCACAATTATCTACCCAGCAAACCTCATACCCCCTATTATTCACTACTATTATTTTATACTAGTATAGAAAGTTATTAGTATAAAAGTATATACAAATATAAATTTTAAATAGAGATGTAATTACATGATATCAGTAATTTCTTATAAAATAGATAAAATATTTTAGAACATATAGTGTTTTCATTAAAAAAATAAGATTGTTAATAATTATTAATTAAAGCTACTTTTTAAGGCAAATATGAGAGATCTTTTAACGTTATCATAATGACTATTTGTCATTCTCAAAATACTTTTTGATTATTATGTATTGATGAAATATTGTAGAAATTAAAATTTTGATGAAGAAACTTTATAATTAGGTTATATTACACATAAAAAAATATATTTTAAGAAAATTTAATTTAAAATTTATGTAGCTTTTAAATTCAAAAATATAATATTTTAAGAAAATTTATAAGCACATATCATGTTGTGATATACTACTCAAATATTAAGGAATAAATTGATATCTTTCGTAAAAATTTCTTTATATGGAAAATCAATATGGGAATGACACGTGAAATTTTACATTCTTTTTACTAGATTGTATAATGATTTGTTAATGCACTATTTCAATCATAAATATCTATGTGCTTGATTAAAAATTATAATAAGTTGATATTTATAAAATTTACATTAAAACAAATCAAACAAAATCTCACTTAACTATATTTTAACTTATAGATTAAGCCTAAAATATAAATTAAGAATGATCGATGAATAGTATCGAAAGGCAAATGTGATAATAATAATGAATAAGAGTGAGTATTTTTTTCAAACTTTGGTACCAAAAAGTTCCTACTATGCAGCTACTTCGATATTTTTGGGTTACATGAACTCTTTTTTGGAACAATGCTTACTTATACTTTGATGAACATTATTTATTTAGCTACTCTTGTAAGAGACCGTTTCTTAGAGAGTCAACCTTAAAATAAGAAGTTCATATTTTTATTTTCTCTTTAATTTGGATAAATTAGACTATTAGACTCATATATCTAATGCGTCTCTCGGCAATTTGTGTTATTTATTATTGCTAGTAGGTGAAGTTTAGGTCCTGCTTTGTTGAACCTTGTTTTCAAACTCTTACAAAAAAAAGTAGTATCATATTCAAAACCTAGAAAGTTTTAATAGCAATATTATTATAATTTGATAACATTAATGTCTTGCCTAATAAATTGACATTTGAATAAATATATGAGAATTACTAGTTAAGTTGATATGTAATCATCTGGACAAAATTATAAAGGTATTTGAATTGAACAAGAAATTAAGTAGGAAGCTTGGAACAAAGAATAGCTTTATAAACCATTCAACCATCTCAATTCTCATCTACTGTTTTTGAATAAACTGTTTTTCAACTTGAAAAAGAAACCTAAATTCCAAAATAATTATCGTAATTTGTAAATCAATCATAAAAAAACCTCCTCAAAAAGATATATAAAAATAAAAAAAACTCCTACCTATAAAATCCTACACAAAAACTTGTATACAACGGTTGCATACATGCAACCACACATAAATAGGCTTCAATATTTATTTTAATACTTTCTTATATTAAATTTAAGACTTAAAAGATGTAAGACTTAAAAGGTCAAATTTAAGACTTAAAAGCTCAATTTCAAGACTTTAGTTGATTTGGTTTTAATTCTTAAATTTGGTATTATATATTTTTTTAACAAAATTTAATAATTATACTAAATAAAGCCATGCATATACGTTTTGAAATTGGAATTTTAATGCATAAAATAGGACTTTAAACCATTGAGAAGGCTTTCTAAGTCATACTAAACATTTATAAAGTTATGTTAACATCTTCTTTATACATAGATTAATTTGTTTGATTGAAAAAAAAAACTAAATTTTTTATGGTTAACTCGCTTATATGCAGCGGCCGCACAAGAGAATTCCTGAAAATCCACTTCATAAAACGCCGTTATTCAGAGGAAGACAAAAGGAATTGAAGTGAGAGACAATTTAGAATGTGAAAGTTGATTTACACTTATGAGTACCCTTGTTTGAATCAAGTTCAAAAAATATGTACAATTTCAAAGAAAACAAACAAAAATTGCTTTAGGAAATAAAAAAACAGTTAAAAAACTCCCAACGTCTCGCACAAGGCAAGATTCGGGTGTAGAGATTTTTTCCTGAAAGATGCAGAGAAATCATATATGTTTCCTTACGGAGTGAGTAAAGAGGATACGTGCAGTCAAGAAATCCTCCAACTAATGCCGCTTCCAATAAGGTTTAAACTCCAAACCTTCTGCTCAACATGCAGATACTTTATCTATTGAGTCACAAGTGCTTTTGACTGCGTTGGGAAATTGGGAGGTAAAATAAGGAACTAAGGCACTCACTCTACCTTAAATTGCAACTTCTTAGCATTAATATATCAACAAGAAACTGTAAAAAGCCAAATACTTCTTTACTACATGACACAATGCACAACACAACCTATTTCATTTCCACATCTATACTTTACATGATAAACCCAAACAGATTAACATTACCACCACTCTATACCAGAAAAGAAGCCATGTTTGGAAGAAAGTTAACCACAATAATGAAATACACAAGCTATTCAAGTAGGCGGTGATGATACTAAAAATAAAAACCATTTCCACCATTGCCTTCAATAGCCAACCATTACAAACAGGATCTAAAAGTAAACGACATAAAAGTTATAGCTCGATATCATGCCTGGGTCTTCTTCTGTATTGGTGTTAAACCCAACGTAGAGTCGGAAATCCTGCTCAAAGCTTCAGCACACCAGCCATGCCCATCATCAATGGTTGGCATTCTCACTTCCATGATTGGCGTAACCGGCTGCTGATTGCCTGGAACCACAACACCGGCCAAGACTCTCAGAACGTTTGAAGCATCAATATCCATGCACACATTTATCTCTGGAATTCCTTTTGGCAACGGGGGGATCCCACAAATTTTGAAATACCCGAGTAAATAGTTCTCCTCTGCTTTAGTTTCATCCCCTTCATAAACGACTATCAATACTTCGGGTTGGTTGTCGTGGACAGTCGTAAAAACCAAGTCCTTTCTTGCAGGGACAGCTGTATTCTTCATGATGATGGGGATAAATTTGTTTCCGCTTGCTTGAATCCCGATGCTTAGAGGAGTAGCTTGTATGGTTAGCAAGTCGAGGTTTCCAAATGGATCGCTAACGCCAGATGCCACTGCTCCTTCTAGTGCGGCTCCACATACTGCAGCTTCAAGCGGGTTTATCCCTTCATAGAGATTCTCTCTTTTGCAAATGCTCTTCACAAAATCTCGGACCTTGGGAATTACAGAACATCCCCCAACTAGTATTACATCAGTCAGATCTTCTATTTCTACCTTAGCATCATTCAAGCATTGCTGTATTAGACGTTGGCATTTGTTGAATATTGTCATGTTAACATCCTCGAATTCCTTTCTTTCTAGAAGCTTTGTCACTCTTCTACCATTACCCAAGTCAACGTCAACTTTAACGCTCGTTTGAGATGAAAGCATATGCATAGCATTCTGAGCCGCAACTCGAAGAGAAGCCCTTGCTTTGATGACATCGAGTCCATGGCCAGAGAAAGCCGTGTCAAATCCAGGTAAGAGATGACGCATCAAGTTTTGAAGAAGGTCTTCCCCTCCAATGGCGATTCCTGATAAGGCTTTTATCTGTGAAACACCACCAGCTGTAGCACTGACAGCTACATCGCTATAGCCAGCTCCCATGTTGAAAATAAGGGAGATCTTCTCGCTTCCACTGCCCATATTTTCGTGAACGGTGTGTTGTTGCTGTTGTGCATATAAAAGTGCTACAGCAGTTGGTTCAGGCATCAATCTAAGAACATGAAGGCCCGCCATGGCACAGGCACGTTCAATTCTAGACAGCTGGAAACGGCTGAACGAAACAGGAACAGTTAGAACTACATTTTGTATAGGCCTTTTCAACTGTACTTCTGCCATGGTCTTCAATTCAACAAGAAAAATCGCTAAAACTTCCTCGGGTGTAGTAGATCTCCAAGCATTGTTCACCAAAGCAGCTATGAACGGCCGCACACCAATATCCAAGGTCTGAACTAAAAAGGGTAGGCTTTTGGTAGCATGAACAACAGGATCAGTGTCAATCCTTCCGATTAGCCGCTTCATATTGAAGATTGTGGCTCCAGACAGGATATCTTGCTCGTGGGTAAGTTCACTGCTGACTCCACCGGTAGGGATTTCATCTTTGAAGCTCACATATGACTGCATTCTTTTCTGGTTCCTAGTGTTCTTAAGTAATTCCACTTCAGAGCCATTCCAAAACGCCACACTACATTGTGAAGTACCAATATCAATACCAATTGCAATTCCTGCGAATGCAGAAGACTTATCCTCCCCTGTAGTTTCACTGTCAGAAGCTACTGTGTATGCTGGTTGAGCCATTCCTGCAATAAACAAACTAGTTTCAAACGTAAGATGGAACTTCGGTCCATGCAAATATGATTCCAACCTGAATTATATAGGAGATCGTGTGACTGGCCAGGAAACATTCATGTGGAAACAAAAATACAATGCAAATGCTGAAACATCTACGTCTTACAAACTCAACGATAAAGATAATACCAAAATAGTGCAAATTTGCCATTATGACCATGGGAAGGATTGAAAAAATATGAACCAAAACTTTATATTGTGCTTTGTCATCTGGGCAACATATTCTAACTCAACCAAACAGGTGCAATCCTATTATATGTAAGAAACATGAACAAGTAGAAGGAACGTAAACCAGAAAGAAGAATACGGTATTGATGGATATGATCCTTTCCCATTGATTACAATCTAGTTGTCAACTAATGTTTTTGATTCACGATTCACTCAAAATGGCCCAAAACCTATTTCAATTCATGATTAGCTAGGATATTACTGTATCATGCGACTTCGGGCTAGACCCTAATAAGCTTTTATTCACCACATTCTACTACAACATCACCATCAATAAGTTACCCAAACAATCACTTTCAAAACCAAAAAATATTTGTAGTACCAAAATTATGTTCTTATCCACAGACAAGCTTATTCCTATATTTAACCATCATCTTAAACTACAAAGTAAGTCTAGGAGACTCGCGAGTTAAATTTGCTTGATTATTTGTTTTCATCCTTAACACCAACAGAAGCAAAGCCAAAGAAGGTCATTCCAACATCAAGCAATTGCTGTTAAAAACAGAATGAAATGAACATTCAAAAAGCAACTCAGCTTTCAAATAATGTGTTATATGTTATAATTATAATCAGAAGGACAAACTGCCAAACAGCCGATACATTTGCAAAATTGATTAATTAGTGAAATTAATTTGATTTTGCAAGTAATATAAGCTCAAGCTGGCCAAGACCTAAAATCCTAAGACACCAAAAAAAAAAGTAAACAATGCACAGCTATGATCATTCAAAGCCAAACATTCATAAAATCAAACTAATACTCAAACATAGAATTTATAAAGGTAAACCATTAATCATTAAGCAAATAAGACCCAGAAAGCCAAAGTGCAAACTGCAAAGTATAAGATAATGCGACACACAATTTCAGATAGTAATTAGTAAAAAGATGTGTCGGGAAGCTTCGAAATGCATGAAAGTAGAAGAGAGAAAAACATACAGTAAAGAATACTCCGGAAAGAAGAAGAAGAAGAAGAAGAGAGATTGCGGTGGTGTTGATCGATGAAGATGACTGCGAGATGAGTACCCAGTGTTGCTAATAAAAGTGAAGTAGTAATTTGTATAATACCGATTCTTTGACGTTCTAGACCAACCTAGAATAATTGGGATCACTCCATTAATTTCCTCTACAATCTGCAACCTGTCATCTTTCTACATCTTAACTCACATGTCACTAATAGTTATAGAATATAAATAAATAAACGCAAAAACTTGGACGAGACGGTCTATTATGAGACTGTCACACACTTTCCCTTGTTTTAATTTCAAGGTAAAGTAAAAGTAAAACTTAAATAGATATCAATTTCAACGTGGACGAGACGGATTCATTATGAGACCTTATATGTATCAATTTTAATGTAAAGTAAAACTTAAACAAATCAATTAAAATAAAAGATTTTAATTTGGAACTATAAGTGAATAATTTTGACGATAAATTAATTGATTTCTACCTAAATATGATTCTGTTTTCAAAAATTTATAACAAAGTTTATTAAATGGCATTATTCTATCATTCTATGGATAAATTTGAAACAACAAATTAATTAATGAATGGTTAATTAAACTATCAATAATAGTGTTAAAACATTGCATAATACAAGTACTTTTATTTAATGCAGACATGATGATTTTAATGAAACAGAAGAGTATTGATATTTTATACTCTTTAATCATCAGTCAATAATATTGATATTGTTTTTTCCTCAACAGTTTTTGTTCATCAATGGACTTGGAAATAAATTTCTAGGTGTAATATTTGCTTACCTTGGATGTGAAGGTGAGGAAGTTTCGACATTCGAATTATGTTTACCAATTGATTCGATGAATGCTCATGAAAATAACCAAGAGTTCACGCCTTCTTTGTTATAAAAAATTCCAATTTTGATCTAAGAATGATCAGTTAAGACCTTAAAGTAATTAATTATGCTTCTTCAATTCTTGATCGGGCAGGTTTGTCTAAATGCAAACCCAATCCCAATTCATTCTCAGCTAGTCTCCTGAGAGACTGTTATTCTGAAAGACATCTTTCAGGCTCAATCCATTAAAATTTAATATCTACTTTTACTCTATATTTTCCCTTATAGGCCAGTTCGATTAGAGATAGTCTCTCATAAAGACCGTCTCACAAGAATTTGTGATTCTTATTACTACTGCTACCAAACTTAGTGCTGATTCGGAATTTCGATGCAATAATCATATATTGGTCGATGCTCTACATTATCTAACTTTCAATGTTTCACATTTTCAAACATCTCTTATATTGTACACAGGTTTGTCTCGTCATGTAAGATCCTAAAGATAAATATATATTTTTTTTGAAGATAAATATATTAATATAGCTACTCTTCATCGTATTCTTTTTCATCGTATTCTTTTTCATGTTAAAAATACGCTTAACTATGGCCTATAGTTGTACAAATGCTCATTTTCCTTCTTATTTTCCTATACAGATGTTGATTGGGACAGTTGTCCTGATACTCGTCGCTTTACATCTAGCTATTATGTCTTTGTTAATAACAATCTTATCTCTAAATACTATGATAATATTATTTGTATTCAATACTACTTAAAAATATGATATTAGAAGATAACCGAAAATTCTCAAGAAACACTTGTTTGAAGATAAAAATTTTATTTATTACCATTAAAAAAAGGAAAAAATTACTATAAATAATACGACATTTTGTTAATTTTCATAAGATAATACTAGTGTTTAATTAATCATAAATAACACCAACTTAGAAAGATTTTACCTAGATTAATATAAACCTTAGTTTATTAACATCTCCTACAGTGTGATTTTTAATATGTAAGAATATTCTAAAGAAACAACCTTTAAGTTGGTATTATTCATAGTTAATCAAAAGTGAAATAAGCAATAGATTGTGTTATTCCTGTTAATTTTTCTTAAAAATAACATACTTCACAAATTTAACACTAGTACTCTTTCTCATTAACAAAATTTAATATCAAGAACCAAATCGACCTCGAGCTTAGGCTTTAAACTCCATCTTTTTGTTCCAACAAAATGCATTTTTTTTATAATAAAGTAAATTGCATAAATACTATAAAAAAGCAATTAGAGGCACATATAGAACAAGAAAAGGTATGCAAGGAACTTCTTTGTCTCTTGCATTCCCAAAGAATGAAAGTTCTCACTAACCAGTAAGTAACCACAATACAGTTTCCAAATATAGGCAGAGTTAAACTTCAAAAGATCAAATTACTATCAGAAAGCCATTGTTTCTCCTTGCCACCATCAATCCTATTTCTATGTCTATACATCGCATCTGAATACGCGACCAATGAAAGATGAATCTATCTTGTCGTGACGACATAACGTAGCAAAACACTTGATCCAGGTTCCTTCCCAAGTTTTCTTCACTACTTTGATACTGGTTACTGCGTTGCATTCACTGCTGATTGACTGCGTTGCAAAGCTAATTCATTTTCTAGCTGTTTCTTTCGGAAATTCTGAGCAGTTTTATTCACTATTTGGAAGAAGAAATTGAGGAGAACAAGCCAGACAACAGTGTTCCAGATTGAAGCCAAAGAAAGACCCCAATTCTTTACCTACAACATATAATATTATGTCATTTTGCCAATGGTTTTCATTCGCAATGCTTAGAAAAGTCCAATTAAAGCAAACAATAAATGTCCAGCTCGGAAGCAGCGTCTTCTGGGTTAGGGAAGGTGACAGACAATCCATACCCGTACTCCCTTCACAAGGAGCACTAGAGGAATGCGGTCGGTTTTACACCCAAACATGAAGGAGCCCTGGATAAAAAAGATACGAGTGACAACGTTTTCACAAGAGAACAGCTACTTGCAGAGAAAAGAACAACACAAGCAATAACAAGGCTATAAAAAACAATAATACAAAATACAAAGAACCGAAAAATTTCACAATTAATCTGATTGTGTGTGGGAGACAAATGCAAGGGCCTAAATCAGACAGGCATAGTTTAATAATTGCGCGATAATTGACAAATTTGAAAACCCAAAGGGAAATTTCCAATACCAAAGGAAGAATCAAGATATATACCTTGACATTAGAACCCACGGGTGGAGCAGCTATAACATACTTGTCTTTAACAGCATGCAATTTCGCAATGATTTTAGGCATCACAGAGGCAAATCCAGGTATATGGCTAAATACCCAAATAAATTCATTCTCTAACCAATCCAAAAGCTGATTGTTACACACGGAGATAATAAAAACTGTCTGTACATAGAAACATAGTTAGAGACGAGAATGATGAAGATAGAAACAAACAGGTAAAAGCCTCGAGCAACATCTTGTACCAACCTGAATATGGGTCTTTACAATTGCCTTTCCCACTACAGTTGCAAGGAAAAATTGCCAGAAGGGTATCCCAAAATGTCCACACATTATACCAGCAAGATCATACAGAGGATTTGGCACCTAATGAACAAACATCACTTCCTTGTCAGACTCTAAACAAAGCAAATTTATGTTAAATTGAAGTAGACCACATCAGGAAAACAAATCCTTGTATTAAATGGTTTTCTTTAATTCACTGAACACAATAATTCCTAGAATAATTAGCTGATTTGTCATGGAAAACCAATAGGTTTACTAACTAAAAATGAAAATGTAAACAAGCAATTACTTCAATTATGATTCCTTCTAAACCTGCAAATGAGATCTTAGCAAGTAGTGATATTTGAATGAACAACCTGCTGCCGCCTAGTTTGTAAATGGACGTGACTCCATATTTTATAAAAGGGGCGAGCTTTCAGAGGGTCATTCTACTTGTAGAAAACTAATGGATAGAGGAAAGTTTTTAAAGGGTCAAAAGTTATTATTTTAAAAATGCCTTTTGGAGGGTCAACAAATTGTCTAATATATGAGCTTTTACAAGGCACCTTTGACCAAACATATGCCTTATTTGACTTTTAATTTTTAATTCGAAAGTGTTAAAAAAAACTATAAAACATCAAAAAAAAAATTAAAATAAATTTGTAAGGAATACAAATGTTAAAAGCAATTAAGCAAATGATGAAAATTATAACAATACACATAATAAAAAAAAGAAAAAGAAAAAGAAAAAAGAAAATTCGAACAATAAGAAAGTCCCCTTCCTTCATCGCCATTAATAGAGTTTGTGGGGATGGGAATTAAGTTCGTGGGGGCGGGGAAGGAGCTAGATAAGGGAGGAGTTGAACCACAACAGCTTCATCCCCTTCCTTCATCGCCACTAATATACTTCATAACTATTCCTTCTTTCAAGACATCATACTCGGTGTCGGTGATTATGATGATGATTATTGAAGGAAACATATGTAGCATACTCGGTGCGAGAATAGTGTTCATTCATTGCAGCCTAATGATGAGGTGTTAATGAAGATGGAAGAAAGTATATGCAACAGAGAGAGCTTGTCGGGGTCTCGGGGATGATGATGATGCAACTGATGATCTTGGTATTGTTGATGATAATGGGAGGCAGTTGTCGGGGAGGGGGAGTTGTCGGGGAGGAGAGTACCGAGAAGGGGGACTGACCTGAGGGGTGGGGTAGAGGGGACAGATAAGAGAAGGAGGGTATTTTAGGTTCTTTGTTTTTTATTCTACTTTTTATCGCTCTTCTTGATTCCTTTCTAGTTTTCCTCTTTTTAGGAGTAACCTATAATTTTAGGTTAAAGTGACCAAGTCCGTTAAAAACAAATGCGCATAAAAGGTGGGAGTTTTCAATAGAACAGTAAAGGTGAGAGTTTTAGAATCGGATCACCTAAATGTGGATGTTTTCTTTTCAATTTTCCTTATTTAAGTTCTGCTCTTTCTCTCTCATGCTTACTCTCAAAACCCTGAAAAATTGATATAAAATTGGACCTCTCCTTACACTATAGTAAAGACATGTTTTTTTGAGTCAAGTATTGAAAATTATGTTTGCGATAGTCCAGATGATTTGATTCGTTTGCATATTTAATTGAGGGATTTTATTTTTTTTAATTGTGTTAATCTATATAATGAAAAATGCAGTAGATGTAATTTTATAATGCAACAATCCAAAACTTTTCAGAGATATGAGTTGCTAAATTGAACTTTTAAAAAGTTCTGATACTTGGTGTTCAGAAATGTGGATGAGATACTGATGTGCCTCTTTGTACAATTATTATTGACTTTTATTATAAGAAGTTTTGGAGTAAATTGCTTGTAAGTTGTTAGACAGGGAATATTATTCTATTGGCATTGTGGCATGCATATTCTAACAGCCATGTGTTTATAATGATCATTGAAAAATTAGTACGATATTTTTGGTTATAGGAACGTCTCATTTTGGCTTGAGTTGAATGGAATCCAAATTGTTTAAAGAAGATGGAAAACAGTATGCCTTTCAAGTATGTTAATCAGTAGCTCAAGGTTTCATGCAGTTGTGGCAAAACATAAAATATGTTAAGAGATAAAGTGGAGCAGGCCAACTAACCGAAGCTAGCAGCAAAATGGTCCAGCCATTCAAATACTGAGAGTGAGACATGAGCCAACGTTTCACTTGATTCACGCGCTTTCCAAAAACTCCATTATCTTCCGGAGAAGATCCATCCAAGTCCTCAATCTCATCCAGTTTGCTTCCTGATGAACTGGCTGCAAGAAGATTTGGATGAGCCTTAATATAACTTGGAGTTACAAGCATGTACAATTGGAGTGTGCGTAGAATGATAACATAACACGAAACAGAAATCCCACAGCTGAACTTTCATCCAAGATTTTACAAACATTGATAATATTTAAAGAGCATCAAGTATATACAAGGACCAAACAACAACATTCAACTACCCCAACACCATGAAATGGCTCCCATGTAGGGTTTAGGGAGTCGGATGTACGCAACTATATCCTTGTTAGTGATAATAGGTACCAAAGAAAATTTGGGAGAACAAAGATAGCATTAGTAAACAGAGAAAAGTGATAAGGATAACAAAATTTAAAAGAAAAGCCACAATATTAGAGCAAGCAACATCATTTCCACAAGGCAAAATTCTAAACCAATATAAACAAGAAATACCTTTCAACATTAGGAGTAATATCAATTAATCTCCAAAAGACTTCAAAGCAGTCAAAATAAAAGCTAAAATTTTGCAATAACTAATAATATCAATTGAATTCTATATTATCACTGAATTTATAGAACACATAATAGAAAGTCAAGTTTTAGAAGCTTGAACACATGATTATACTATGGCTTCAAATAAGTTTAGATAGAAAGGTTCTTTCACCTAATGAACTTTATCCACCAGATGTTACGTTTCAACAAGCAAAAACCAACAAATACACAACTACGTAACTTTAAATTAAAGTCGGATAATGCTTAAAAAAATAAAGGAAAAAAATGTTTGGATGGTTCAAACAAATTGCATGGACAATGGATACCAAGCACATATAACTCTCATTCAATAATAGAAAGCTATAAAATCAAGAACAGACACTAAAAGTGAAAATGCATACAGCTTATGAGATGAAGATCATACCAGCCCTTGAAATGAAATATGGTGGAAGTTCACCCAATGCCGTCCCAAGACCCCATAGAACAGCTTCCAACTGGATTTGGGGCAAAATGCTGGTAAGAGGAACTCTTAAACCATTAACAAACTCAAATAATGGAGGCCCGAATTCAGAGCAGTCCTTGTGAAGCCATGATGGACCTCGTTTGAATTGTACTGTATCGTATGGAGCACTTTTCAAATCAACCCGACCGCATTGCATAGCTTTTATGGTAAATAGGGTAATATGTGGTCCTAGATACAGAACAAAAGTGTGCAAGCCAGATCCTGGTAGAAAAAAGGAATGCACCTAGTCAGTGAGCTGAAAGAAATACATAATGCTGTACTTTTCAGGTTCTGGAAGTCCATGACTATAGCTGGTGTTCAATAATAAGGAAGTCAATGTTTCTAATCAAGCTACAATGACATACTGTTTAACGACCAATCAGTTATGTACAAGTATAAAAAGGAACTACATCTCTAGATTACATAGAGGAAAGCATAATTAGTATGCTCGTCAGATAACTATGTTCAGTTCCTCGTTCAAATTCTTCAAAACACGGCCACCAGATATTGCATAGAACAAACACAACAAAATTATTCATAAGCATATGCACATACCCAAACCAATAGAAGATGCGACGCCAAGAGCAACCCACCACAATACAAACTGAAAGTACTGGAGAACCTCCTGGACATGCTGCAAGAGAAAGCAACAAATACAAATGAATAAGATGAAAAACAATTTTGAAATAATAAAGATCATCGATTACACAGCTCCAACAGATTTCAAGCATTCAACATGAACTCACTAATGCCTACATTTCCCATGTGTCTATATGATAGCTCAAAATATAAATTACCTTTTCATGAGACCCTTCAATAGTTGCCAAAAGAACTCCAGAAAACAATACCAAGGTACTCAAAACTAATAGCCAACCACCTTTGCCTAGGAGATAGTCAACTGATTGCTTCACATAATCATGAACGGCCCAAATAAAATATTTAAATGTTTCGCATGGTTTCGAAGTCAAAGTCAAAGAATCAAGCTGTTGTTGAAACTCCTTACATCCTGAAAATAACATATTAACGTCAATATATATAATAAAGTACTGTTAATCTGTCATTGGAAAACAAACCCAGAAAGATTTCATTCTTTAGAAATGGATGTCCAATATCTAAAGACTATAAAGACTACTGAACTGACAACTGGAATCGTTAGTGTTTTAACAAAATGTATAACGCTAAAATTGGTAAGATTTGACATCTATCAAAAGCAAGTGCCTTGGGGCTTTACCCCACCACAAACAAAACATCAGATCCATATTCTCACTATCTACAAATTATACTAGCAAAAAAACTCAACTGCAGAAATTGAACAGTTGCAAGGCAAGACAAAGTAGCAGAAGAATAAATTTCAAAATTATTATAAAGACTTCCGAAAAAGCCAAAATGGAAAAGCAGACACTAACAGTCAGACCACAAAATGTAGCACTTTGTTGACCATGAAGGAGCCACTTACAATTAAATACAGGAAGCTGAAATTGAATCATAAAAGAGGCTCATGTGATGAGACTATGAGAGAGATGAGGGAAAAAAATGAATAGATGCGAGGGATTTGTAACTTCTATATAAAGAATGTATTATTAGTAAAAACATGGAAAAAGTATAGCACTATAGTTATCATAATTGTGACAACCAAAACGAAAGCAGAATCAAATTTTGAAGCAGTAACTCTGCTCTTAAGAAACAAATCTATACGAATGTCATGATTATGACGAAAAGATGACTTTGACAGAAGTAAGTTCAGCGACAAAAAGGTGATTCAGAGACGTAATTTAAATTTCAAAAGAACAAGTTTCAAGTTCATAACATGATAAGCTAGAACAATATAAGATCACAAAATTCAAGATGCACTACTGAGTTCAATTTTGGAACTAAGCACAAAAATGGTAACTAAAAATTGGACAATCATATACTCCCTCCTATTCTACCCATTAGTCCCATTGATTTTTTTTCACTATTCACTTATCGCTTTTAATTTATATTTTATTTTTAATCTATAAGTTAAAACATAGTCATGTGGGATCTTGTTTAATTCGTCTCACTACAAAGATTATTAAAATCTACTTTTTATAATTTTTAATTAAAAACAATTAGAGTTACTTAAGGTTAAAATGTTGTCTCGACAAGTGTGAAAAACCAAATGGGACTAATGGGTTGAATAGGAGGTAGTACAATATTAATTTAGAACTTTAGATAAGTAAAAGAAGTTTCAGGTAAAAAGTGAATATCTTCAAATGAAATTGACACAAAAAAATGCTCACAGTTAATTTCTTATTAGCTAATTATGTTTTAAAATTTTGGCTATACTCATGTGCTTGAGACACGTATAGGAAGCTGCCGGCCCTCATTGTGGTTTGAACCATTACACCATTTACAACTATGCCTAGCCCCTAAGAAATCTTATAAATGTTCTAGTTAATAACATGAATTGAAAACAATTCTAAATCAATTATTTTCTAATAGAAAACTAACATCAAATGTGTCCATGTATTTGAACTAACCATGCTCAAATTAGTAATGAATCTAAGATCTAGTTGAATTGCATATGATCCATTGACTTGTATGGGTAGGGCAAATCAAATCAATTCCTCCCCAAGAACAATGTTTTAGCATGGTTTTTGACCAAAGATAAAAGATACCCACATGAAACTAAAGTAAGTATACAAGAACATTTGGGCTGGGGCCTGGGATGCAAAGTAAAAGCATGATCCTTACAAAATCAGAAATGAAGCTATATATTGCAAGTTAAAAAAATGGCTCGTTTAATTTACCCCCATTCCCACAAGATCACTAGTTTAGAAAAGGAATACCCAATCTCCCTATGAGCGGATAGTTAAGCATCACTAAAAATTACTTCTTCCATACCAAGAATAATAGAATATATAGATTTACTCCTCCTAAAAGGTAACGATACAACTGCTCAAATAAATACTAACTATTCAAAAATACAAAATCAATATCCCTACCCTTTGGTGCATATACAGTATTCCATGCAAAAAACTTACGTTTAATATCCGTAGATTTTAACGGCAATAGATTCATTAATTACCAATCTAAAGTAACCATAAATTTTTTGAAGTTTCAAAATTATAAAATCAACTCCAACGACAATAAGAAAGTCATAACTTACAAGGGTAAATTGTCTCCAGAACAAAATGTTTGACCAACCCACGTGCACAAAGGCAAATCTATCTACTATGAACATCATCACCATACCAAGTTTATCACACTCATGGGCGGATCTATGGTGACGTCAATGATATCAATTCTGTATTGACATCACTAAGATAGAAAATAAAAATAACATCAAATAGTATAGTAATGTAAGTTGGTATAAGTAGTGACTCTACATACAAAAGGTATTCGGTTCAACTCCCAATCCTTCCATATTTTTACACAAGAATCACCTTCTCCCTTGTAATTTTAGTTTTCCATTCAAAGCCATTAAGTACCCAATAAATTCCATTAGTTTTGAGAAAAGAGTCATCACTCATCGGGTTATTAATTATTAATATCTCATACCTATTCAAGTTCCATTTACTTTTTGATAATACGTGTTAATAGTTGTAATTTGTCAAAATAAACATTATTCTTGTTGAGTTGTTGTTCTTGATGTCAATAGTAGTGACTAGTGAATTGTAATATTAAGGTTATCTATGGTATTGATATCAAGTCTTTTCCTATTCTTTCTTTTTTTTTATTATTTTTTACGCATCTAAAATTTTTCATCTTGTCTACCATGTCTTTCAACATCAATTCACTTTAGAATTATAAATTTTGATAGACATATATGTAAATTTTTGACAACAATAATCAATGAAAAATGAAAAGAGAGAGAATTGGAGATTTTATAAGGTAAGTGGTAACTATGTTGATGGGATTAATATATGAGACTTTAGTTATCACTCAATTTTTTTTACTCTAATGATACAAATTGGAAACTAAAGATGCTATCTATTAATTTGTTAGCTAGCATAATTATAAATTTGGTAAGTATAGATTTGTTATTTTAAGGGGCTTAAACAAATATTTTGCTCAAAAAATTCAGAACCAAAGCTGCCACTATTCAAATAGCATAATTATCAATCCGGTAAGCATAGATTTGGTAAAACAGGAAAATTGGTAAAGTTGAAACATTTTGGTTCAAAAGTTGTCAAAAGATGACATTGTCCAAAGCGTTCAAACTATGAATACTCGGCGTAGACAATTATTTTAATCAAACATTAATTGTTGGTTTTTATTTAAATTATAAACATCACTTAATTTTCCTCCCAGTCATAGAAATCAACCCACTATGAACAACAGCATAAAAGTTGCAAGTACCAAGATTACTACATAGCTATAAATCGATCAAACTCTACAATATCAATGAAATCAATCATCTATTGAAATCCAAACCCCTGAAAGAATAAATAATTTAGGGCAATATTTCCTACAATAAGATACAAATTTTCCAACCTCATACTAGATAGCGCTATGAATCGATCAATCCTAAAAATGTCAATGAAGATTACTACATAGCTATAAATATATCAAACTCTACAATATCAATGAAATCAATCATCTATTGAAATCCAAAACCCCTGAAAGAACAAATAATTTAGGGCAATATTTCTTTTTTTTTTTTTTTGAAGATAGGGCAATATTTCTTAATCAAGTCTTGTCCTACAATAATATACAAATTTTCCAACCTCATACTAGATAGCGCTATGAATCGATCAATCCTAAAAATGTCAATGAAGTCAATCATCTATTGAAATCAAAACCCTCAAGGAACTAAACATCATATTATATATTTCTCAGGAAAAAACAAAGATCAAGTCTTTTCTTAGTAAAGTATAGAAATTATCCCAAGGCAAGATTGAAATCAAAGTCAAACTAACCTAAACAAATTACCCACATCATATTAATCAAAACTAATTAATATCGTAACCTGAGATCGGTGATTTTGAATCACTGGACAATGAAGAAGCAGAAGAATTAGATGAGTTGCTGGATTTTTTCTTCGAGCCCATCTTCAACTTTTTGGTTCCAATTGAAAACCCTATAAATAAAATTAAAACATCACCCGTTGGGTAAAAAAAATGAAACCCGGATGATGATTTCTTCTGTTAGAATTGAATATCAAACCAAAATCAAAAGTTAGTAGATCTGTAGATCATTTATTGAAATTTGAATTATATAGAGAAATAGATCTCTACAAGCAGAAGGAACCCAGTTTGCGTATAGAGTGAGGGAGCAAGGCTCATTTATCGGTACACGAAAATAATTTTCGTAAGGTTATCTTTAGTGGGAAGGTCATGCAATTATAATTATAATAACTCCTAGACCCTAGTGCCTATTCCACCGCATTCGTTTTAATTACGGCTGGGTCGGACTTAGCCTCGAATTATACATATTTCGACTTTGCTCCGAATAATAGTCGTAGTCTTTTCTTCAGTCCATCTCCACTCGGAGTCGGATTATGCACGCTCCAAGTTTACCCGACTCGGACCTCCAACGGAATCGGATTATTATCAAACAGTATCGTTGTGATTTTATACTAATGATTTTAAAGCATACAAAATTAACAAAATATATCTTTCAAATACAATTTAACAAAAAAAATATGTACTTTGAACTCAAGTTTAACTAGAGAAATAGTCCTACTACTACAATTTAACAAAATTTTCTCGCATTTTGATTTGGCGTATTTTATTTCTCTTAATCTGATTTGTCGTATTCTGATTGATTAATCTAAATAAAATTACCAAGTAGTTTTTCAAAATCGAAAGTTACAATTAATATGAGAGAGAGCTTGAATTAGTCACGCACGCCTAACAAAATATTGGTGTAAAAATCAAATTCAAAGTCGGATTCCCTTCAGGGTCGGAGTCGGGTCGGAGTGTCGGATTTTTATTAAGGTCCAACTCCGGTATGTCTCTAACTCGGACTCGAATCGTAAAGTCGGATGACTTTTTCCTCGGACTCGAATCGGATTATATTTCTCGGATCAAATCGGACTAGGGTCGGATTCGAACTGAATTGCGTATGAATTTGGTATGTAATTGGGAGATATCATACTAGATAATCCCCGTGCGATGCACGATTTTTTTCATTTTATCGTTTTTTATAATATTTAAAAAATAAAGAAAATAAATTGTAAATTATTGATTAAATATTTTCAATGAATTAATAATTGCATATAATATCTAATATTTGATTCAATTTTAATTTTACAAATACAATTTTATAAGTTTTGTACAAAATTAAATAATGTTATTTTGATATTATTTTAATATTTACTAAGTAAGCATAATAAAGTATGCTTAAAATAAATTTTAATATTTAATTTATAAATTATTTTGAACAAATATTACAATATTAAATCAAATGAAATAATTTAAATAATAATACAAATATAAAATTAAAAATAATTTATCTTGTATGAGACTATCTCAATGTTGAGATGTGATTAACTCAATTATCTTATTGATCATTATAATAAGTTTGTAAATGACTTATTAAAATTAATGAAAGGTTAAGTCCCCATTGTTGTCATTTGTGAATTAGATACATTAATTCAATTATTGAAAGGTAGATTATATTGAACAATTGCATTAATGCATTTACATATATTGATTATATAAACCTATTTTCAATGTATTGATTATTGTACTATCTATTCATATAAAGATTAATTAACATATTAGTATGACATTATCATCCTTTATTGAAGGGGAAGTTTTAATTTACAAAGTGACACCTCATTAGTTTTAGGGTTAGATGATGTAAGTGTGTTTTGTTTTAGTTATAGGTATAGATGTAAATGCAAAAAATTATATGTAACGGTTAAATGGGTGTAACCATTTAGGCTAAATAGTTCGCTACCTAATTTTTTTTTAATATATTATACATAATTTAAGACTTAAAAGATCAAATTTAAGATTTAAATGGCCAAATCTAAGATTTAAAGACCAATTTTAAAACTTAAGTCAATTTGGTTTTAATTCTTAAAATTGGTATTATATTTTTTTAAAAAAAAATTTCAAATCAATACTTAAAAGACCAAAATTCAAAACCTAAAAAAACTAATTCCAATGTTATCATGGATTTAGTTCAATAAATAAGTCTCAAATTTGGATTGAAAATAATAGATATAAAAATAAATAAATAAATTATTGTTTGGACCTTTGTTGAAGTTAATGCTTGGAATTGACAATTAAGTATTAAAATTCATTTTAAGTCTTAAAATGGATGTTTTAAAGTTTGGCTTAAGGCATGTTTTTCGGTTTTTTATCTCTTAGTAGCATAGGAATGACGGTCTCACAAGAGATTTACTGATAAGAGTAATTGTATGAAAAATCCTACCCGCTATGGGTAGTAGGTAGGTGGTGTGTATACTCATCCCATACTCTCCCAACTCGCCCCGTATCCATTCACCATACGGCCATACCTCATACCCACCCACTTGTTTCATACATGTTCGCCCAATATCTACAACATATCAATTTTTATTAATTTTGTATATTTTAATTGAAAACTATTAATAAAAATTAAGGAACATCTTCATCATCATCATCATCGCACCAGTGCATTCTGCCCATATAAAACTATAATCAGGGTCTGGAAAGGAAACGACGACGGCAACTCATACTTAAAGGAGGATGCGGCTAAAGAACCCCTCTGCTCGAGAAAGGTCCTCATAATTATATGTCTTGCGACAAAAAGGACCGAGCGAAAATATCTCTGCAAGCTTGCATTTTATACCACACAATAGCTTGGCTCTTACTCAAAAAATTTAAAGTAAATAACACATAAATAAAAATAACTAGGTTATAAAAAACAATTAAAAGAATTATACTACCTCCTATTCAGCCTATTAGTCTCATTTGATTTTTCATACTTGCCGCGACAACATTTTAACCCTTTGTATCTCTAATTGTTTTTAATTAAAAATTATAAAAAGTAGATATTAATAATCTTTGTATTGAGGCGAATCAAACAAGATCCTACATGATTATGTTTTAACTTATAGATTAAGAATAAAATACAAATTAAGAGTGATAAGTGAATAGTGAAAAAAAATCAATGGGACTAATAGATAGAATAGGAGGGAGTATGTAAAAGGTAAAGAACAAGAACTTTACCATGTAAGGAAGATGTAAATTAAGGATTTTATTTTTTATTTTATTACAATTTATGGTTTAAATAAAAATATACATTTAAATTTGTAAAGAATTGCAATTTCATGGAGCATATGATGGGGACTATGAGTGAACGTAAGACGGGCATAAGATGGGTATACCCATGATGAGTATACCTAGTTGGCCATAGTGGATAGGAATGAAATTAAATGCATATCCATGTGAACAGACGTGGGTATGAAAATTTAACCGTTATGGGTGGTGGGTAGATGGTTAATATGATAATTTTAAATAGGTATAGATATGAGAGAGGGCATACCGCACTCGCCCGTCCATTGCGCCATCCCTAGTCCTCACTAGTCACCACACCATTTTTATTTGTTCATATTCTCTTAGTTTTCTTTTGTTTTTCTCATATATTTTTCATTGCAAATTTTAAATTATTCTATTTTGGACCATTAGAATTCACATTATTATTTCACACTAATCCAGCTATCCAACCATAGCCACATCTATCAAACATTAAATAATTTTAATCTTTACTAGTTATCCAACCATAGCCACATCTATTAAACATTAAATAATTTTAATTTCTTTACTAGTTATCCAACCATAGTGAGTTCGCATGATTTTTATTTATGCTTTGCACAATCAAATTTCATACGTTAAACTCTAATACTAATTCCATTAACGTTCCAGTGAATTACCGGTCAATTAATGACAATATTGCATGAAAATGTGTTGAGGTGGTTTAAACATGTGAAGAGAAAGACAATTAATGGATCCGCGAAAATGGCAAAAATAGAATTCATGGTAAACCCAAGAGTATGTGAGAGGAGCAGATAAAAATCGACTTGTGTGAGTTACAGCTATTTGAGGATTTGATGATGGTTATAGTAGTTGGAGGCGGATAATCCACGTCTTAAACGTTTGATAGTTTCCAGTCAATTACCTCCAATTGTCCTAATTAGTTATTTAATTATTTACCTAAATTATTTGTATTACATATTAATTTATTTCATTCTAATGACTCTGTCATAGTCCAATTGTGTTGTGATATTTAGATAGCTTTTTTCATAGTCCAATTATGCGCATTCCTCTTAGTCCTCTTTTTGAAGGAAGTATGTGTAATTGTGTATGATTTGGCTCATTGTCTGCTACCTTCCCCACCCGAACCATGACTTTGTGGGGGACTACTTAATTGATGACAATAACTATAACTATAACCTTAACTATCACTAAGCCTAAAATATTTTAGCAAAATACGTATAGTTGTAGGAGTGTTATAAAATCTTACTATCAATTTATCTTACTGATCTAAACAATTCCATATAAAATCTCGATCGGTCTCAATTTTGCTACATCCATCCTTTGTAATTGTACCATATGCGTACCAACCCTTAAGGAACCAAATGCAATCATTGCTCTATTTTATAGTCTGTAATATCACTACAAAAAAAACACATGTTACCGACTGCCCAAAATAGTCGGTGATTGGTCGGTATAGAGCTATACCGACTAATCTCCGACTAAAAACAAATAGTCGCTATAGAATAGTCGGTAAAATAAAATAGTCGCAAATATAGTCGGAATTCCGACTATTTGGTGTTTGGTCGCAGATTAGTCGCATTTCCGACTACTCCATTTAGTCGCAATATAGTAGCAAACCACCGACCATTTACCTAATAGATCACAGTCGTAATATACCGACTGCTTACCGACTGCAAATATAGTCGGAGAGTGGTCTTAAAATGCACTACAGTTTTTTCAAAAAAGAAAAAAATTTAATTACATATTCCGACTACCTACCGACTACATCATAGTCGGAAACGTCAAACCTTAGTTTGGCCAAAAACTTGACCAAAAAATGGCGGTTCGGATCCCGACTACCATTTAGTAGCTATGTAGTCGGTAGTTAGTGGTCAACGATGTGACCACTTTAAAATTAAACCTAAACTATCAGAATAATAAAATAAACAAACACAAGAATAAAAATAATGTTTTCGACTAGTTAATGTTTGAAACCATTAAAATACAAATAAAAAAACAACAAATACAAGGACTTAATTTGGCGGAGGCAGAGGAGGATGTCTTTCCATAAAGACGGTGCGCATAAAGTGGAACATATTGTTGACCTCTTCTCTCAACCGTCGATGCTCCTCCATGAGTGATTCATGCTCCTCCCTTGAAATGTGCGAGTTGAGGCGTTCCTCAACTCGGGCCATAGCCTGATTTGACTATCCAACCTCTCGCTCATCACTTGGTTGGGAAGGAGCGCCGGTGTTGAGAGCTAGCGCCACAACATCGGCGTAATAAACCTAAGGTCGCATCACCAACACCAAAGACACTCTTGAGTTCTTCTTCGATCCTCGAGATTCGATGTTATGGACGGCCGAAAATAGCGCCGTAACATCCTTTTCAGCGACTCGATGGGAAGATTGGCAGAGAGACAAGGTATTCCTCCTAAACAACAAAACAATATAATTTGTAAAAATTTCGGCAGAGTAACGACTATAAATTAACTAAACCAAAACTTAAAAAAAATCCTGAAATATTGTAAAACATTCTAAAATCCAATGTTCTAAGACATTTATTTTACCAAACATTTAATTTACCAAAAGATAATCTACCAAAGAACTAACGTAAAACACTATCAAACCAAAGATTTCCTCAAAATCCAATATCAAATTAACCTAAGAAATATTCTAAAACATTTAATTTATATCACAAGCTAACCTACCAAAAAACTAACTACGCAATAATTTCGATAATTACCAAAAAAGGCTAATCTAAAAATAAGTAAAATAGATCAGAAAATGCACTTACGTTTATGGCCCTGGACTTCTCGTTGACCCATTGCAACCCGTCCTTTGTACGCACCTTATGAGTGCGTAGAAACAACTCATAAGAGAGCGGCATACGGTGCTGCTCTTGTTCCTACAATAACAAAGTTAAAGGTTATATAAATTAAGTTTAAATATTAATGCGATAAAAATAATAAACCAAATTACTAAAAGATTAAGGTTATACCAAGATGCGAATGTCCTACAAGAAACACCGATCCGACCGGTAGGGTGACTTCAGACACGCCTTCATTGCCCCTCGACGTTCCTCCTCCTCTAGAACGACTAGCCTCGACTTTTACTTTTCCAGTGCTAGTATCCAACGCCCCAAGCCTCCCGACGCCGTGGGTTTGTACTCGTATTTTCTTCATATAACTTTCTTGATGATGCATAATGTCCTTGATCCGAAGCTTGCCCTTCTCCCACCCCTAGACCGAGAAGTGATAGATGGATCCCAAGACCGTGTTTCAAACGATTAAAATAATCGCGATAGTATAACAAAGCAAGTCAATAAAAGTTAATCAAATAATGAAGAAATTAAGTACATAGCCTTACTTGAACCGGTTCCAATAAAACTCGATCGCTTGCCTAGATAGGTGCTTCCAAGCCCATCCATTAGGATCTTGGTAGGCCTCAAACGCCCTACTGGATGGACGCGGATAATTGGTTGCCACCGCCTCGGGCAAACGCGTCCCTGCAGTCAACCATGGTGGGTTGAAGAGTATGCCGCGCGCCCTCGCAGGTCAACTCCGGTGTCCTAGCGCCACGCTGCGGCATGTGACGCACACCGGAGAGGAGTGATCAGCCCCTCTCGCCCTCAAAATCGACAAGCAAAAATGCTCCTCTAAACCCCGAAGGGTGAGAGAGTGCGTATGACGAGGCTCGTGGTCGTAACGCGATAGGGGTAACCGGACGCATTCGGCCATGTATGGTTGTCCAGACGGTCAATACCGCCCCAAGTTGTTTCTCATTCTAGGCATCTAAATTTCACAAAAAATTTCATAGAAAATAATAAAAATTATAAATAATTTCGAAAATCAGAAATTTATAAATAATAATAATAAAGAAATTATTTCGAAAAAATCTCATGCAAGATAGTTAAAACATTCGAAATTTTAATAATTAAAAACCCTAATTTCATGCAATAAACCATCAAACCCTAAAAAAATAAGGTACATAATCATTCTCATAATCAAACCGTCAAACCCTAAAAACATGTATTTAATCTAAATTTCAAAAAAAATTAAAAGAATACTAACCTTTAATAGTAGCTGAGTGTAGTTGAGATGTACTAGTCAAGAATGACACAAACACCTTCGGAGATGGGTACTTAGTAAGAATGTGGTAGGAATGAGAGAAATAATGAAAGAAGAAAGTTTACTGAAGAAGGAGTTAGGAAATGAAAATATCAAATTTTGGTGAAGTGTCGGTTTATATATCACCTGATCTCCGACTACACGCATCTACGTGATAGTCGTGTATCTAGTCGGTGATTTTTAACCTACTTCACCAAATGCCAGCAGTAACTTTTTAGAAGACGTTGGAAAGTAAAAAACATTTTCAGTATTCCGACGACTTTGCGACTAACACGTAGTCGGTCGATAGTCGGTGCCATTTTTTACCTACCCTATTAATTGCCAGCAGTAACTTTTCAAAACACCTCGTAAATGAAAACCTACCCTATTAATTGCCAGCAGTAACTTTTCAAGATTCGACTACTTTGCATACGTGATAGTCACTGATAGCTCGATACTAAAAGTTGTTTTCTTTCCCAATGCGTCTGAGAAACAGAGAATATTCTCTGGGAAGCTTTCTAATTTCAAAATAGCGACCACTCTACGACTGGCGGGTAGTCGGTGAGGAGTCGGAAAACCAAAAAAAAATTCGCACCTTTCAGATTATTATTATTATTATTATTATTATTATTATTATTATTATTATTATTATTATTATTATTATTATTATTATTATTATTATTATTATTATTATTATTATTATTATTATTATTATTATTATTATTATTATTATTATTATTATTACTATATGATACTTATCATTTTATAATTATTAAAATTGAAAAAAGTAGATTAAAAGATAGAAAAATTACGAGCTAAAGTAACGTTATAAAAATAAACAAACGATTAACAAAACTAAAAAATGTTTGATAATAATAAATAAACATATAATTATTAAAATAAAAACATGTTTGATAATAATAAAATAACAAAACTATAATTATTATTGGGTTACATAATTGTCATCGACATCATCGTCGTCAGATAGAACTAGATCTTCGTCGGTGTCTTCATTTTCATCGACGTCATGAACGGTTTCGTCTAGATGTAACAGTTCTCCAGCTGGATCACGCAACGGTTCGACGTGCGCGTCAAAAACATGTTCATTCGCCACAAAATCCGGTGATTTCTCTTCTAGTTGGAAAGCGGTCTCCTCGAATTGCTTTGATCTGACTTTTGATACAGCTTGCCAATCTTTCATGTTTTGCCTTAAGCTGGGATACGGTAAATAATAAACTTGGGAAGCTTGACTAGCTAGCACAAAAGGATCATACTTTCTATAGGATCGACCAATATGAACGTCAACCAGCTTGTAACGCGGATGGATTCTCGTACCATGGGCGTATCCGCTGGTAGTCTGATCAAACCATTGACATTTGAACAAAGTGACCTTTTTAATTGGAAGTGCTCGATACTCGAGGTCTATGATGTCCTCTAACTTACCATAAAAATCGGTTTCATCCGACGTATCATCGATTTCACGACACCCCCGTTTCCCAGGATTTCTTTGAATGGGAGATAGTGTGAAATCTATAACCATTTACGTAACAAACATCATAGCGACGGTTTCTCGCAAGGTCCCTCACGAGGTCCTTTAGAATATCGCATTATCCACACGCAAGAAACCCGTCCCTAGACCGCATATAAAATCAATAAGTCAATGTTAATTGTGAATACGCTTTACACAACAAATTACGATGGTAAAGGTGTACTCACAACTGCTTTAAACCAGCGGCAACCGGTCTCGACCACATGGTCAACTTGCTCAGCTTAGATTGGTTCGACTTTGTGATTAAGTGTACTAATTGATCATAAAATTGATTCACCCTCGGACAATTTCGCAAAACATAAGTCCGAAAGAATATTGAGATCCGCTTCATCCAAAGATCGAGCCTTACCCCCTATAAAGTTTGATTGGTGTGGAATATGGACAAAACACCCGATCTCACGCTTATCAAAACATCCGCCATCATTTCTAGGAAGATCTCTAACTCGATCGAATGTCCGCCCAAAGTAATGCGGACAAAGTATGATGCTTCTTCCGTAAGATAGCTGCAGATCGAGGCCTCAAATCGCCTTGTTTTTGACATTGCTTTAAATGTCAAGATACATGAATTTAATCCTACTATTAATTATTAAGACATTTAATAGCGTTAGTTTAGACATGTAATAGTAGTTACCTCTCAAAGGGATACATCCACCTATATTGTAACGACCAAATTCTTGCCTCGTAAGCTGTGAAGCAGGATGTTCCATAACATCGAAGAATGTTGGAGGAAATATACTCGAGCTTACATAGCACCACCGCATTTCCTCAACCTCCACATATCCGCTGCGATATCTTTGAGAAGTAAGACTTCTAAAGAACGGACTAACTTCTAAGTGCTTCCCAAACGCTGGTTGCGAAGAACTCCAAATGCTATTGAATTAGTCACCGCATGAACACATGACAATCATGACTCTTCATCCCAAATATCCGATGTTTAGCCATGTCGATATTCCTAGCTAAATTGGAAACATAACCATCGAAATCTTAGAGTCTTAAGCCAATCTAGAAGGACAACCCTTTGTTCTCTGTGAGTGTGTATGATGCTTTGGGATGGTAGAACCCATCGGATGCAATTCGATCGGATCTCGAGCTCGACTAAATCTTGACGTGCCTTGAGATGATCCTTAGTTTTTCCCGCCACACACATTATTGTGTTGACCTTGTTATCAAAAAAGTTTTTCTCAATGTGCATCACGTCAAGGTTGTGACGGATCATGTTTGTGCTCCAGTACGGCAAATCCCAAAAATACTCTTTCCATCCAACACAATGTTTATCGACTTCGCTGCACTCACCGATCGCCTTCAAACACCGTAAAACCCTAAACGATCCAATCTCTAAAAGCTCATTTCCTGATCGTATTTCGCATTACGCCTTCTCAACAACTCCATCGGCTAAAACGCACCTGCTTCTACTAAATGGGTGTGTACTATCTAAAATCTCCGGTGAGTCAAACCAACTCACTTTTCTCATGCGGTCTTAAATAAAAGGCTTTGGAGTCATCCATGTAGTAAGGACAAGCTGCACGCTGATGTACTCCACCCTAATCATCAATAAGTCGAAAGTCGTTGATTGTCCACATCAAAGCTGCACGAAGTTGAAAGTTCTGCATCTTGGATACGTCGTTGATTGACATAATTCATCATAAAGTCTCTCTGGCATACGAAAGTCTGTCTTCAGGCTTGTCATCCTTCCTATGACCGACATCTGAGTATGCGTTTCACAACCAGGGTACATAGGTAAGTTGGCAGCTCTTAACATATCAAAGAACTGTCTTGCTTGGGGGTTCGGATCTTCATCAATATGTAAAGGCGGTGAATATGGTACATTTGCGACGAAATCATCACAATGCGGTAGAAAGTGATGATGTGTATCCGGAAATGTACTCGCCGCTGCATCGTACACCATTTGTGCATAGGGATTTTGAACCGTGTTCTGCTGTGGCTCAACCGGAGCCGAATCAGTACAAATTGGTGCACCGTCAAAACATTTGTGCAGGTACCAATCGTAGTAGTTTTCAACAAACCCCTTTTTTAACAGATGATTTCTTACGACATCTGGAGCCCACACTATACGATTACCGCACTTTTTACACGGACATCTAACTTCCTCTCGATTTTTTTCAGTGCAAATTGTATAAATTCTTCGACCCTTTCTAAATATCTAATATTATAAACTCCTTTAGAACATCGCTGGTACATCCAACTTCTTTCAGTTTGTAAGTCCATTGTTCTGCAAAACAACAAATACCACGTTTACAAAAAAAATTTCACACAGAAAAAAACAAAAAAAAAAAATTATTTTTAAACCTACCGACCAAACAGCGACCAACGTACCAGTCGCTAAATGGTCGGTGCGTCTACAGCTGTCTGCCTCATTGATTGCAGTCAGATTACTTTTGACTGATTTGACGATATAAGTTGACTGATTGGACGTTACAAGCTACCGACTATTTTGCGACTACGGAGACAGTCGCAGACGAGTCGGTAAAATTTAATTAAAAATTTTTTAATTAGGTTTTTTCGGGCCATTATTGGGTGAACAATATAAGTACTATGAAAAAATATTAGTTTTTCTTTATTATTCTCTCGAATGTACTATGAAAAATTGAAAACGTTAAATTTTTTTATAGTACGCATAAAAGAGAATAAGTAAGAAAACCCACTATTTAGGTTCAGTACTCATAATTATTATAACGAAGTGGCACAAAAAAAAACCTTATTAAATTTTTTTCTAGAACAAATAGAACCATACTCAAAGTGATTAATTTATGTTTTTCAATTCATCCCTCTCTTCCCGGATTCATACTCGATTGAAATTGACCAAGTATGCATCCGAAGAAGAGAGGGACAAAGTAAAAAACAACGCAAGCATCTACTTGTTTAAAGTAAGCAAAACATATCTAATATCATACCTAAAATATTTGGAGAGAATAAAGTAAAGAGAAAGTAAGGAGGTAGGAGGTAAAATGTAAAATGTAAGATAGATTTACGCTGACGGCTTAAAATATTCTCGATTTTCACTAAATTCCGACTAAGCTTCGACTACAAAACGGTCGGTATAGTGTCGGTTCATCAAAGGTTGTGCCCAGTTGATGGTTTTAAAATTCAAATTACCGACCAACCTGCGACTACATGGACAGTCGCAGATGAGTCGGTATATAATTAAAAAAAATTTAAATGAGCTCTTTTTTAAAATTCCGACTACTTTCCGACTCACCTGCGACTAAATAACAGTCGGTATACTGTCCGTTCATCAAATGTTGTGCCCAGTTGCTGGATTTTAAAATTCAAAATAGCGACTAAACTGCGACTACATAAACAGTCGCAAAATAGTCGGTATAGTTTAAAATAAAAAATTAAAATGAGCTTTTTTTCGGGCCATTTTGGAGTTGAAATTATAAGTATTATTTCGATTAAGTACTTATAATTATTACAACAAAATGACACAAAAAAAAGCTCATTATAATTTATTTTTTTTTAAATTGAACCATTAAATTTATGTTTATCACTTCAGCCCACCCTTCTCCAACTCGTACTCGATTGAAACTAACCATGTACGAGCTTGAGGAAGAGCGGGGCAAAGTTAAAAACATTTTTTAATGGTTTTTAAGACATTTTTTATTACGGCTATTCACTAGTCGGAATCCAGTCGGTGAATTTATTAATAAAAAATATTTAATGAGGTTTTTTTTCCTGCCATTTTGAGGTTACAATTATAAGTACTAAGTTGAAATTGTGTTTTTCCTTAAATATATCCTCGTATGTACTATAAAAAATTGAAAACGTTAAATATATGTTTCTCAAAATTGTAAAAATTGAGCATCATAAATTTTACTTTTTATGAGTTGATAAGAATAATTTTTTTTCATTGCATGGCATTGGTTCCTCCATAGTGCAATTTACACTACAAAATCCTCCAGCTTCACCATTAAGTTCTTATAGTTTTGACACTAATCATATCGTAAAACAAATAGGAACTACTTAATGGTGAACTGGAGGAGTACAATAGGCCGTAATTTACACTATCGAGGAAAACCAACGCCCTGCAAATCGAAATTATTCTTTTTCACTAGCAATTATAAGTAAAATAATACGTTGCTCATTTTCTACAATTTTGAGGAACATATTTTAATCGTTTCTAACACATTTTTAGAGTAAACGTAAATAAGTAAGAAAAACAAAAATTTCAGTTATGTTAAGTACTCATAATTATTACAACAAAATGGCAACAAAAAAAACCTCATTAAATATTTTTTTTAACAATAAATACAACAATTAAATTTATGTTAATCATTTCATAGCACCCTTCTCGCGACAAAGTTCGAACGTATAATATCAAATTTATGTTTCACAATTTGTCCCGTTCAACTCACCCCCACACTTGAGTGAAGAAACTCGATTGTGGAGAGTGAGGATGAACGGGGCAAGAGAGAAACATGCCAAAGAATTTTACACCGCTTTTCACAATAAATGGAACCGTTTATTTTATGTTTTTCAACTTGTCGTTCTCCACCTCCATCCCTTACTTAATCAAAACTCACTCAAGCAGGAAAATGGAGGCGGAGAGGGACAAAAGAAAAACAGTTAGAAAATGGAATTTTAGAGAGAAAGAAAGGAAAGGTTCGGAGTGAAAATGACGTTGAGGGGGGTATTTATAGACAAACTAAGTAACTTTCCGACTACTTAACGACCAAAAGTTAGTCGGAATTCAGTTGGGGCTCATTTTAATTACACGTGTTTTTGTTTTTTTTGTTGCGACTAGATACCGACCAAAAATATAGTCGGAAACCTTGCGACTAATATATTTGGTCGCAAGTACGTCGGAATTTTGCTACCATTTCTGTTTGGTCGGAAAGTGGTCGGAAATGCCGACTACAAGCTGTTAGTCGGTATTTAGTCGGTAATGTCCGACTAAAAATGGATAGTCGGTATTTTTGGTCGGAATTTTGCAAAATTATTGTAGTGTATATAATATAATATAATATAATAATATAAGTAAATTATTATATTGGAACAATATAAGTATATTTTTTTCATAATATAGTGGACTACTATGGCTGAAACCATCCAAAAAGTGACAAAAGAAACTCAAGGGGTGTTGACAGGGAAACCCGACTAAAGTGTACAAAGAGTCGTAGTGGTGGACGAGGAGGTGCAAAGGAAGATAAAGGAAAAAAACAAGAGATTCAAATATCTTTCTTGAGTTGAGGGACTCCTTGACCGCACCGATCTCTTTTATGGGTATGAGTTGTTGTTCACCTTTCCTCCTTAGATCCTGATCATAATTTTCCTATAAGTGGGATACGTTAAGTACGATGATGATGATGATTGAGTAGGATCGGGATAAAAAAACATGATGATGATTGAGGTCACGTGAGATCGTCCCGTAAATCCATTGAAGAACACAAGCATCAATGCATTCCCAATCAGCCATGGATTCTGTTTCAGAGGTAGTTTCAGTGGAGGAAGAAGATGATGTGGGAGGGATAATGTGATGAAGCACACTGTATGCCTTGCAGTGGCTAGTGAAAAGATGGGACCAAGTAGAATACATGCCTTTTCCATTTCCAGTAATATGGGTACATGATTTTGAATATTAGTGACTGTCCTAGCAGGATGTAGAGCAGTTTTAGATTTGTCCATCATTGAAGAGCAAAAGGAGGGAAGAAAATCGTATGAAACGATGAATAATTAAACAGCCCGTAGAGAACAGAAGGGTAAGAAAAAACGAATGATAAAAAGCGTATAGAACAGAAAGGGAGCTGTAATGATGAAGAAAGGACAGAAGAGACATTTGGGATAAACGAAAAGGGAGGAAGTAGTTGGAATGTGTATTGCAGAGAAGTGGGGCCCAGGAGAGAGAAAAAGAATGGTTGTTTGGGAATGAGAGACTAGCCTGATACCATGTAAAAATGATTCTGTGTGTTTCATTACTCAATAAATGGTTGGAATGTGTATTGCAGAGAAGTGGGGTGCGTATATATATATATATATATATATAATATAATATATATATATATATATATATATATATATACATACTAAACCCTAGAACTATCCATACATAATTACATGAGTACCCTTATGAAGATATACACACAACATATACACTAACAGAAACATATTAAGTCATAAAAATATCCTTTAATATAAAAATAAAAAGAGATATGGTAATAATGGAATATTAAAATGTGAATTGAATTCCAAGTCGTCAACATTAAGGTTAGACATAGAATTAGACGCCTAACACTAACAGTAGTTTAACTTGAAAGTCACTTTTCCATCCATATTCCACTCACACTCCAATACTTGTAAATCACTACTCACTATATATAAACAACTAACCATACGCCGCCTAAACAGACCCATAAACACATCAGGCAGATTGAGATAGTGATGGAGTGTGCGGCAAAAGCAGTTGGTGGGCGTAATTTGGCCGCAATTGGCGTGATGATGCAGCTAATTATGTTGCTATCAGTTGCGGTGAATGCAGCGGTGTATAAGGTTGGGGATGCAGCTGGGTGGACTACTATTGGCAACATCGACTACAAAAATTGGGCTGCTACCAAGACATTTCGTGTTTCTGATGTCATTGGTACTACTCTACATTTTATCCTTTATTAATTGTGGTTGATTTTTCTTTTTTATTAGTTTTTTTTTTTTGAAAAATTGTCATTAATAATCCAACCTTTCACTCGTCCTCGATGAATAATCCCACCTTTTAGTTATTTTCTAATAATCCAATCTTTATGATAAATTTGCCTACAACATACCTTATTATTAATAATGGGTAATAATAGGATATGTTGCTAGCAAACTAAAATAAAAGTTATTCATAGCAAACTAAGGGCAAACGTTGGATTATTAGAAAATAATTAAAATGTTGGATTATTCACAGCGGATGAACAAAATGTTGAATTATTAATTAATATTAATTTTTCCTTTTTTTTTTGAAATGTTTTTTTTTTTTTTTTATTAGTTCTTCCGTTTTTACATGATCTACTCATATAAGAGAATCAACAACGTCAACAATGATGGAGGGGTCGCTTATTGCTGCTCCTAAGCCTGAATTAAAAAATAGGATGACCGTTAAATTATTGACAAACAATTTAATAAAACTTAGTAATTAATCATGAAAAAATATTATAAAGGAGACTTGCTTAAAGTTAATGTGAAAAATGAGTTGGAGATATATATTAAAATAAAATTAGTAGAAAACTGATGTAATATAAATATTAAATAATTTTAAATTAAAAGTATATAAGCGTAATATAAATGTTAAAATAGAATTTATGGAATTTTTAATTAATAACTCTGATTTGTAAATCATTATAAAAATGACAAAAATATAATAAAAAAATAAAAAAATAAAAAAAGTAAATCAAATTACAAATCTTTTCCCTTATCAAATTCTAGCCCAAAAGCCAAAAAAATAATTTATTAATTTATTAACTTTATAAATCAGAGACTTCGTCAAGGAATATATATGTAAATCATGAATATTAAATGTCAAAATCAAGATGATTATGGCGTTATGCAAACCAATAAATGATTAAAAGCTAATTGTGCGCAATAAATATGATATGATAAAAAAAATTAATAATAATAAAAAAAAATAATAATAATAATAATAATAATAATAATAATAATAATAATAATAATAATAATAATAATAATAATAATAATAATAATAATAATAATAATAATAATAAGGAAAAAGTGTCAAAATTCACCTAATAATTTTTTTTAATAAACGGTTAACTTAACACCGACCGTTACTTGCTCTAGGTTTGTGTTGGATGATGTTCTATGTTGTGTTTGTATTGGATGATGTGTGAACTTTTCATGGATGATGTTGTTAGAGTTATATATTATGTTGTGTTTGTATTGAATAATTATGTTGTGTTCTTGGTACTTTTTTGAAAAGAAAAGTTTTATTAGGTATTTTTTTGAAAAGAAAATTTTTATTAGGTACTTTTTAAAAATAGGCAAAAAAAGATAACGGAAAAGTTAACCCCAGCTGTTAGTTGGTACTCTTTTGTAAAAATAAATTTTTATTAGGTATTTTTTGGAAAAAAAAAAATTTTATTAGGTACTTTTTTGAAAAAAAAATTTTTATTAGGTACTTTTTGACACCTTTTCCTAAATAAAATCGTCAAAAATCTATATTTTTGCATTTGGAGCCAAGTGAGTGAATAACAGTC